>JAHLJT010003656.1:123081249-123125849 GCA_031308135.1 Acheta domesticus | reverse complement strand
GTTCCCTTGCTCCTCCTCCCCTTACTCCTCCCTTTCTTTTCCCCTTCCTCCTTCTCCCCCCCCCCCTCTCTTGTCCTTCCCTTCCCCTCCTCCCCTTCTTTTTTCCCCTTCTCCCCCTCCCCTTCCTCTCCCTTTCTCCTCCTTCCCTTCCCGATTCTCTTCCTCTCCCTTTCTCCTCCCTTCTTTCCCCTTCTCTCCTCTTTCTTCTCCTTCCTATGCACCTCCTCTGCACTCCTCCGCCGCCCGGCCGCTGTCGCCACCTGCACCTCCTCCGCCTTGACGCCCGCGAGGCGCCGCTTCGCGCAGCGGGCGCGAAATTCATCATCCGCGTCGTTATCGCGGGTCCCTTAACGGCCTCAAGGAGGCGTGCGCCCCCCCCCGCCGCCCCCCGCTCAATCGCAGCGAAAGCCGATATCTGATACCGCGCCGCCGCCGCCCTGGGCTTCGCTTCTCTTGGTCTCCCGCCCCGCCCCCCGCCACGCCCCCGCCCCGCCCCCCGCCCCGCCCCGCCACCCGCCCAACCCCCGCCCCGCCCCCCGCCCCGCCCCCGCCCCGCCCCCGCCCCGTCCCGCTCGTCCCCGCCCCTCCCCGCCCCGCCCCCCGCCCCCGCCCCGCCCCGCCCAACCCCACGCCCTCGGCCCGCTTGCTACCTTCGCGGTGGCCCACCCTCAACTTAATGGGCGTGAGGGGGATGAACTGGCGGTATCGAGTGTGTTATCATTTTTTTTGAAAGGGCGTTTCCTTTCCATCATTTGTGTGTTCGGTAACATTGTGACGTGGGAATCTACTACATGTCTGACACGAGCTCAACAAGTTTTTACTAATAATACTTATCCAATTTTATTATGACAATCCTTTATTGTTCACATTTGCACACAGAACACAACGTTTTGTAACATGTTAGTTACTCATCAGGCTCCTAAGATACGAGATACAGAAATCAATATTATTCACCATGTTAATTGGTTGGTTAACAAACTATTTTACATAATCACTTAATTAAAGTTAATACAACTGATTTAACATGTTTCATATCAATTGAGTAAAAATTAATCTTAATATCAACTAAGTCGACTATCTAAAAGTAAATAGTTCTTGAAAACTTGTTGAAATAATAAAATATTAAAATGATAAAAGTAGATTACAATAAAAGACAAAACTTACAAAACACAAACAAAATAAACATATATTTTAATGAGACACTCACCTTAATAAAGGGAACTGTTGTCCCATTTTTAACGGTAGAGCACTCGAGGACACATATAGTGAACTCAACAGCAACCTCCCCCAGAGGACTCAAGAATATAAACTGTCCCGAGGATGACTAACGTAACGTAGGCACGGCGCATGAATAAGCAGTGTGGCAACTTAACAAATTAACCATTTTCAATTTGTCGACAAGTTTTATTCACAGGTTATTTACATAATAAAAAGTAATAATTTTAACTAGTTTCGGTGCAGCTCTGGACAGATGTTTCCCCGATCGCAGGACGAATAGTTGCAAGAACTGCCTGACTCGTGAGGCTCGCCATTCCTCAGATGTTTGCGTAATACCCCGTGACAGTTGCCGCGCGAAAAAGTGATGTTGTATCGCGGCACACCAACACATGGGTCACCCTACGAGTATCGCTCTGCCCTGCACCGCCCAGGGCCAAGTCTCTGTGCATCCGCGCGGGGTGTACACTCGGACCACCTGACAGGCGACGCCATCTGGCGTTCGAGCGGCCACAAATCACGGTGATCGCCGCGCCGTGTTGTAGACTTTAACATTACATTTTCAGTTCTTGCAATTTACGTTTTTGATATGGACAAATTATTTTTAGGAAAGCTTAATACTGTTTGGAACATTTACTCAGTTGCAGAATGTAACCTCGTTTTTCTTCGTTTTTAAGAAAGGACTCGTCGTTTGTGTCTTTCCATTTCCTTACGTTACGCAATTATTAAAATAAGTGGAAATACGATAGGATACAGTAAGACATAGCAAGGCATAGTATTTCGTTGATGATGCTAATCACGTGAATTCATTTTCCAAATTTGGAGAATGATGCTTTGAAGCGATCCCTTTAATCCTTTTAAAAGTCATTGCTTTGGTTAGAAACACTGGCCAATATGAAGACAGGGTGAGAGCAAGGCATTTAGGGAACGCAACCTCCGTAAATTGAGAGAATTCCTGCTTCTCTTCTGTAATATGACAGAATTGACGAATTAAAAGGTACACCCATTTCAACAGTGCCCCTGTCTACTACATCTGAATGAGTTTCAGCACCACTATTACACAACATTAAATCATTCTCTTCCTGGGCTTGGATACCACCCAACTCGGGAAGTACATTTATCACAAACAACTACCCTGTAAAATAAAGAAAACGCTCCATTATTTCTATTTAAATGACTTTCATCGTGAAACAGCAGTGACGAAAACATCCTGCCATCGAGTATCTCCTGCTGCATGACGGCGCAACCGCTCCGCAGAACGTTCATTATCCGTTCTCGCGCGCCGCACGCCAGCCGCGGGGGCTGTCTCATTCGGCCAGCGCGCCCCTCTAGTCAAGCGAGGAGCGCGGCGGCTCTTCACCGTCAGCACGCACCCTGCCCTCCCGCTTGCTGCCAGGCCCCCGCTCCGCCGCCCGCCCTCGCCGCCCTCACCGCCGCCCCCGCCGTCACCCTCGCCACCACCCTCGCCGCCGCCCTCACCCCCGCCCTTGCCGCCGCCCTCACCGCCGCCCTCGCCGCCGCCCTCACCCCCGCCCTCGCCGCCGCCCTCACCCCCGCCCTCGCCGCCGCCCTCGCCGCCGCCCTCGCCTCCGCCCTCTCCGCCGCCTTCGCCGCCGCCCTCGCCGCCGCCCTCGCCGCTGCCCTCGCCGCCGCCCTCGCCACCGCCCTCGCCGCCGCCCTCGCCGCCGCCCTCGCCGCCGCCCTCGCCGCCGCCCTCGCCGCCGCCCTCGCCACCGCCCTCGCCGCCGCCCTCGCCGCCGCCCTCACCGCCGCCCTCGCCGCCGCCCTCACCCCCGCCCTCGCCGCCGCCCTCACCCCCGCCCTCGCCGCCGCCCTCGCCGCCGCCCTCGCCTCCGCCCTCTCCGCCGCCTTCGCCGCCGCCCTCGCCGCCGCCCTCGCCGCTGCCCTCGCCGCCGCCCTCGCCACCGCCCTCGCCGCCGCCCTCGCCGCCGCCCTCGCCGCCGCCCTCGCCGCCGCCCTCGCCGCCGCCCTCACCCCCGCCCTCGCCGCCGCCCTCGCCGCCGCCCTCACCCCCGCCCCCGCCGCCGCCCTCGCCGCCGCCCTCGCCGCCGCCCTCGCCGCCGCCCTCGCCGCCGCCTCGCCGCCGCCCTCGCCCCCGCCCTCGCCGCCGCCCTCGCCGCCGCCCTCACCGCCGCCCTCGCCGCCGCCCTCACCCCCGCCCTCGCCGCCGCCCTCACCCCCGCCCCCGCCGCCGCCCTCGCCGCCGCCCTCGCCTCCGCCCTCGCCGCCGCCTTCGCCGCCGCCCCCGCCGCCGCCCTCGCCGCCGCCCTCGCCGCCGCCCTCGCCGCCGCCCTCGCCGAGGCCCTCGCCGCCGCCCTCGCCGCCGCCCTCGCCGCCGCCCTCGCCGCCGCCCTCACCCCCGCCCTCGCCGCCGCCCTCACCCCCGCCCTCGCCGCCGCCCTCGCCGCCGCCCTCGCCTCCGCCCTCTCCGCCGCCTTCGCCGCCGCCCTCGCCGCCGCCCTCGCCGCTGCCCTCGCCGCCGCCCTCGCCACCGCCCTCGCCGCCGCCCTCGCCGCCGCCCTCGCCGCCGCCCTCGCCGCCGCCCTCGCCGCCGCCCTCACCCCCGCCCTCGCCGCCGCCCCCGCCGCCGCCCTCGCCGCCGCCCTCGCCGCCGCCCTCGCCGCCGCCCTCGCCGCCGCCCTCGCCGCCGCCCTCACCGCCGCCCTCGCCGCCGCCCTCACCCCCGCCCTCGCCGCCGCCCTCACCCCCGCCCCCGCCGCCGCCCTCGCCGCCGCCCTCGCCTCCGCCCTCGCCGCCGCCTTCGCCGCCGCCCTCGCCGCCGCCCTCGCCGCCGCCCTCGCCGCCGCCCTCGCCGAGGCCCTCGCCGCCGCCCTCGCCGCCGCCCTCGCCGCCGCCCTCGCCGCCGCCCTCGCCGCCGCCCTCGCCGCCGCCCTCGCCGCCGCCCTCGCCGCCGCCCTCACCCCCGCCCTCGCCGCCGCCCTCGCCGCCGCCCTCACCCCCGCCCCGCCGCCGCCCTCGCCGCCGCCCTCGCCGCCCTCACCGCCGCCCTCGCCGCCGCCCTCGCCGCCGCCCTCGCCACCGCCCTCGCCGCCGCCCTCGCCGCCGCCCTCACCGCCGCCCTCGCCGCCGCCCTCACCCCCGCCCTCGCCGCCGCCCTCACCCCCGCCCCCGCCGCCGCCCTCGCCGCCGCCCTCGCCTCCGCCCTCGCCGCCGCCTTCGCCGCCGCCCTCGCCGCCGCCCTCGCCGCCGCCCTCGCCGCCGCCCTCGCCGAGGCCCTCGCCGCCGCCCTCGCCGCCGCCCTCGCCGCCGCCCTCGCCGCCGCCCTCGCCGCCGCCCTCGCCGCCGCCCTCGCCGCCGCCCTCGCCGCCGCCCTCGCCGCCGCCCTCGCCGCCGCCCTCGCCGCCGCCCTCGCCGCCGCCATCGCCGCCGCCCTCGCCGCCGCCCTCGCCGCCGCCCTCGTCTGTCTACATTCCCATTTGAATATTTTCTCGACATTGAACGCATCCCGCTGCTTCTTTCTGATTCTTCTCTTTCTTCCCGCTCTTGTTCACATCTTCCTTCCTCTGTCTGCATCACCCGCTTCGTCCACAATGTTTGTCCGTTGCGCGTTGCTACTTTCCATTCCGTCTTCTCACTTCCTGCATCGTTCACCTGCCACCCCTTCCTCTTGCATTTCCTCTCGCGTGTACAATCGAGTTCCTCGGACCATGTCGAACTCTATGGATACATGACTGCCCGGATTTCATGATAAAATTCCGCTACCACTACTGTCCGTTGGCGCGTGTCCCCCCTCGCATCTGCACTTGAGCCTTCGGAGTAGCCCCTTGTGGCCAGCCCCGGTCTGGGATTCCAGCAGCCGACGTCACCCGCGTCTTCTCTCCGCCGGCCTGCGCCCCTCGGAGCGTCGTTGACGCGTCCATCTCCGCCAGAGCCCCTCGCCTCCCCTCCCCCTCCCGGTTAGCGGCTCCCATTACAGCGGGAGGGTGGGGGCGCGAGGGGGAGGTTCTTGGGCCCTCGCGTCCTTTGCTGGGGCGGAGCGAGGGCTTTTTTCCTAATCCCATTCCGAGACGGCTCTATTTAGGGGGCGCGGGGCGGGTGGACGGGGCAGCGCCCGCTGAGGCGGCGGAGGCACGGAGCCATGGGACACGGGAACCGGGAGGGGCGTCAACCCATATCACTGCTGGGCCTCTAAGCTCCCGATTGGTTTCCTGGAATGTGTGGTGGTGTAATGCACGTAAGGGTAAGTGTATGTAATTAAGAAGTGAGGAAAAGGAAAGAGGAAGGAAAGATCGCGCTCACTCCATGGCCAATTTGGAAGGGTACTGCTCCAACATTCGCCTGGCGATGATCGCAGAAACCACGGAAAACCACCGATCAGAGCAGCCGGCCGCTAGCCGAGCTTCCGAACACAAAAAAACATGCGCTACATTTACGAGACTCAAGACCTAAGCAGTTGACGCGCCGGAATCTAGTAATCAATCAAAGAATCTGTGACACGGGAGCGTAGGCTTCCGCGGCCGGAGTCAATATTAAGTTGGCTGTCCGGGTGACGCCGCGTCCATGGCAAAGGTGCCGACGTTTCGGTCGCCATTCTGCAGACCTTCCTCAGGGCGTAATGCACGGAGCTGTACTGTGCACGGGCCCGTGCACAGTACAGCTCCGTGCATTACGCCCTGAGGAAGGTCGCAGAATGGCGACCGAAACGTCGGCACCTTTGCCATGGACGCGGCGTCACCCGACAGCCAACTTAATATTGTGACACGGGAGTTGGCGAAATGAGGGGGAAACGGACGCGTCGCGGGCCGAGTGGTGGAGGCGGTGGTGGTGGTTGTAGTGGTGGTGGTGCAGGAGCGGGCCCAGTCCACGTGCGTGGGGAGGAAAGCATGGGTGATCCAAAAGTGAGCGGGGAAGGGAGAAGGTGAAATCGTCGCGGTCGAGGAATTTTGTATAGGGTTGGAGATACTGAAATCGAAAAAGTTTGGCAAATCTAATTGTGGTGGGTAGTATGAAACTGGAGATTTTAAGAGGGTGCTGACTTTGTTGTTAGCCTTACTTTATGTTATTGCTGATGATAATGTTATTAGTGGGGAGTGGATTTGGAAGAGAGGGAAAAAGACGTAATGATAATAGGAGTAATTCTGATGCAAGGGAAGGCGCTGCTGAGTTAATAGAATGCGTTTTGAAAGATTTATGAGTTTTAGTGATGATGGTGGTGGTGGTGGTGCCTAGAAGAATTTTTGACGAAAATGACATTACGGCAATGTCCTGCCAACAACGACCTTAGCTGCTTCTGCCTTGGTGACGATAATAACATTCTGTGCCTACGCACCAGCACACCCACTCCTCACACGCTCGCCCAGTTTCACGCCTACTCACTCGTCTACTTTCCCGCTCACTCGCTCGCTCACATTCCAGCTCACTCACTTGTCCACTTTCCTGTTCATCCACTTGTCCACTTTCCCAGGTGACTCGCTCGCCCACTTTCTCACTCACTCTCTCGCTCACCCTCTCGCTCACTTTCCCGCTCGCTTACTTGTCCACTTTCCGAGCTAACTCACACGGCCACTTTCCCGCTCATTCTCTCGCCTACTTTCTCACTCACTTTCCCCTTCACTCACTTGTCCACTTTCCCGCTCACTCGTCCACTTTCCTGTTCATCCACTTGTCCACTGTCCCAGGTAACTCTCTCGCTCACTTTCCCGCTCACTTACTTGTCCGCTTTCCCAGCTAAGTCGCTCGCCCTCTTCCTTGCCCCGCCGGGAACCGCGTCCCCGGGCACCTCCCGCGAATTGGCGCGAGGGGCATCGGCGGAGGGCGCGAGGCGCGGCTCGGCGCCCGCTCCTCTGGCGGCCCCGCGCCCTCGTCCTTGTCCTCGGCTGCGGCCGCGCTTCTTTGTGCCCTTGTCTCGTCATACCTCTCCGCGCCCCGCCCCCTCCCGCCCCCGCCCACCCCCGCCGCCGTCGCCCGGAGGGACGCCATTCACGTGTTGCTTTGTGCGCCCGCTGCCCTCCGCGCGTGTAGGGCTGGGGGCAGCAGTCACAGCACATTCAGAGAAGCAAATAACCAAATGCTAATCAAGTATTTCAGCTCTAATATATACTCATTCTCATACTCATAACGCATTCTATTAACTCTCTTCTACTCTCTGAATCAGTGAAATTGTCCCTGATTCAATCAGTGAGAGCGAAAGTCACTGATATCTTCAGTCGAAATGGGTAGTTTCGCTGACAATCAGCGAATATGCGAACCTTTTCACAATGACCGTCAGCATTTCTCTGGTCGTC
The DNA here is from genome assembly GCA_031308135.1 of Acheta domesticus. Classification (NCBI taxonomy): domain Eukaryota; kingdom Metazoa; phylum Arthropoda; class Insecta; order Orthoptera; family Gryllidae; genus Acheta; species Acheta domesticus. Next base: position 123,118,368 of record JAHLJT010003656.1, on the reverse strand, counting down.
AGTGGTGAAAGTGCCGCGCCACCATCGCTCACTGATCGTTCAGTCGTCACGTTTAATTAGTTGTCACATATTTCACTGATTCAAACAGTGAAGTTACACTGATTCAAAAAGTGGACCAGATTTTCACTGATTTGTTCAGTTCAATTCACTGATTGTCAGTGGCAGGGTTATAACTGACAGCATCAGTGAATAGTCACTGTCAATCAGTAGTTTGTCACTGATTCAGACTGAGAGAGTACTGTCAATAGCATAATAATTCCTCTAGTATTAAATGTTACAGTTTATTCTTATGACCGAATAAACTACTATTATTTCGAGTACTCTTTGTTTGCTTGGCTTGTATCTGCCCAAGATAGTATTTTAATTGCTATTCTTTTTGGGGGCTAATGAAACACAACTTTCCTATTTCATAGACAAATTGCCAGGCTATTTAACATTTTCTATTATGTTTCAATTTGTTTAATAAGCTCTACAATGATACAGTATTATAATGTGGTGTGTTTCTATTCAATAAATTAATGATGAATGAACAAATAAGGTATTTTCCTTACTTGTCTGTCTATTCATTCCTAATTTCTTTATACTTTATAGAAAATAATATACTATATTTATTTCTTATTCACTCCTCCCCTCTCAAAGACTTTGTCCTCATTTCTGTTGTGTTTTTCTGCCCCTCTCGTCTCCCTTTCTGTCCAAAACCCCTTCCTCATTGTATTTACCGACTTAATACTTTTACTTCTCATTAATACTTCTTACGAAATAATGCTCTTGTAGTAGCATAGAACCTTCAACTCCTCAATTACATGTTGCATAGGTAAACCGTCTGCTTGCTTTCCTTTGACAATGATGATAAGGTACTTTTTAGAGAACAAGTTCAAAGTACTTTTGAAAAGTTCCCCCCTTGCTCGTCACAGTTGTCACTTATTCAGTCCCTGCGCTGCGCTTTGTCTCTCGAACCATCTCGGTGACGTCTCACCAGTTGCCAGCGCCATGCCCCACGCGACGCAGGGGAGGGCATGGGCGAAGGGCGAAACTGCTCTTCAAGCCCCTCCACGCCGGCCCCGAGGGCGGCGAGCCCCTGCGTTTCCCTTTTGCAGGCGAACGGAGCGGGCTGCGTGGGCGGCGGCGGGGGCGAGGAGACGGTGCCGAACGGAAGAGACGGTGGTGGTGGAACGGATAAGAAGGTGGGGGCACGTGAGATGTTGCGGAGGGGACAGAAGATGTGGCGGGGGAAAAGATGGTGGGGGGGCGGAACAGATGTAGGGGGACGGGAGAGGCGCCGGAGGGGACGGTAGAGGCTGCGGGGGGTCGGAGGTAGCGGCGGCGACGGAGGGCGGTAGTAGGCGGGAAGTGAGCGGCAGGGCAACGACGGGCGGGGCGGGGGTGCAGGTGGGGGCAGATGGTGGAGAGCGGGCGCCTGCGTCCCCAACGCCGTGTTCTGTATGTGTTCTTGATCGCAATATCTGACTCCTCCGTCAATATTGAAATCAGCCGCTGCAAGCGGCCCGCTGCGCGCCGCATTCGGGAGCGAGGCCGCCCCGCCCGCCCGCCGCCCAGCCCGCCGCCATGCCCGCCGCCCCGCCCCGTCGCCTCGCCCCGTCTCTCCGCCCGCCGCCCCGCCCGCCGCCCCGCCCCGCACGCCCCCTCACCCGCCCGCCGCCCCGCCCCGCCCGCCGCCCCGCCCCGCCCGCCGCCCCGCCCGCCGCCCCGCGCCGCTTCGCTCTTTTCTCGAGCGTCGTTGGCCCCGCACGGCCCTTCCCGAAAACTGCCTTTCGCTCTGACTGCCACTTTCATTGCGCAGGATATTCCGCATTCGGCCGTTCTGCACTTCGCCAGGGATGTTAATTTTGCACATAATAAATAACAACACTAATTGTCGCAAACAGATTTTGGGTTTACAACGGATTTGGGGGATCCAACGAAGAGCGCCTCCATGACCCAAACAGCCTGAGCCTCTTGCATCAGGTGAAGAAGGATAGCATGCAACGATTAATTTCTCTCGGAGAAAATAACTGATATAATATACTCAAGAATTTCGAAAAAAATTGAAAATTTCTGAAATTCATTAATTTTAATGAAATGCGAAATACTGCAGACGTCATAATTACATACTTCCCTCCCTTTAAAATCTTTTTTATAGATTTTTAGAACACTTTGAAAATCAATGAGCTTGATTTTGCAGGGGAACATTACTGTTCGAAATACTATCGTCTCACTCAAAACTCCTAAAATCGAAACTTAAAGGATGGGTAATGAATGTTTCGATTTTATCCATATTTTATTATCCAATAATTATTCCACGTTTTTCTACAATGTACTTGAGTTCTTGATATTTAAGGACTCGGGACTGAACTGAGGAGTTAATAAAAATGTACCACGTGTAATGTTTTTTCATGACGTGTACTAATAATTCTGGCTTCAAAAGAAAGTTAGACAACTTGTGTAATCCTCTATCGACAGTAAGATAACTTCAGGTTTTTGCAGAATAAAGTTTTTTGGATCAGGATGGTAATAAGTGTATTATTGGGCATGTATACGTTTCGCAGGTGTAGTGTAGCAGTGTAGCTTTGTTCAGGCGACACAGGGAACGTCAGTTTGAATAGTCATTGTTCATGTAATATGTAATGGTATGTAGTAATAGTTACATTAATAGTTGTAATATATGTTGTAAAACATTGTTTTGTTGTGATGCATAAAATTCCATGGATACATACTACAATTAAATTGAATTGATTTATCTTTGAATTAATGTTCAAGAATTTTTTTCATTTGTTCCTTGCTTGTTCTTCAAAACCGATTTATTTTAAGCTGCCAGCATGTTTTGTTGAAGTGTCTTGCTGCCACTTGATTGCGCATTTTTCTTTGGAAACTCATTACGCTTGCTCATTGTATGAATGTGAGTGTAAAGTTAAAATAACTATGGGAATTGCTTCATATTTCTTGAATTCGTGAAAACATGCATAGCATCCCAGTATCAAAGAAGACTATTTGTATGAATTTTTTTATTTTCTTTTATTCGTTTTAAATCATATTCCAAGTATTGAGAGTTATATTCGCTAATATTTTGTGAATAGTTTTGTTGTATAATTTTTTAAAATTTCTTTGAGTTTTTGTATTGGCTCTAATTTTTCACTATTAGGAAGTATTGCATTATGTAATACTATAGCGATATTTATTATTAAATGTCGCCCAAAACAAGTTAATATAGCCCAATAATATATTCTGTAAAAATATATGAAAAAACTCGGGATACAAGTATAATAATGTAAACTGGGGTACAAATAATATCGTATATGTAGATAAATATTAATTTTCGTCACTGTGAACCTCTAGTTAAGAGATTTTGTTCAACACATCTACAAATATATTCCGTAAAGAACAAATATATTTCCGTGAACTACAAATATATTCTCATATTGTCATGAAAAATTCATATTTTGACAATGATTTGGACACTATCAACGTCCTTTTTGCTCATAAAAAAATTGATCCTTTATTTATAAATGGTTTAACATAAAGAAGTGAAATATCGCGGTTAATTCAAAAATACCAGCACGTAGGAAAAATGCAAATGAAATAAGATTAACAAAAACGTAAATTCCATACTTTTTTATTTCACATTTAACTGACACGGTTCCTTGTAGGCTGCTTCGAATCGTGTGTCGAGAAGACCTAATTACTGCGGGGAGCGTCCAAGGCCTCTTTGGGAGGGCTCGGGTCTATCGGGCGGGTGTCTGTTTGTGGGCGGGCGAATGAACCAGTCGCCGCTTTGTGAGGGAGGTTCGTGCTGCACGCGACACATGCTTGCGACGTAAACCGGTAATAGAGCTAGACCGGCGTTAGGGGAAGCTCGAATTATGAGGGCGGAATTGCTGCGGCCTGAACGATATGAAAACGTCGACGGTTGTGACATGGTATTTGACGATTTTTGACTCGGAATGAAAATATTTAAATATTTCTCTGACGAGGAAGGTTTGCGGGAAATCTTTTGATAACGTAGACGAGATAAATTAAATATTGGCAAGACATAATTTTACATAAATTTCATTTATAATTTTCCCAATTACAAAAACCGAATGAACGAAAAAAACATTTCAAATAGAATATGAGGGGAGACAAGTTTGAAATACATCGAAATTGGTTTGGTATTATTCACTAATGTTTATATTTATTATTACAATTATATTTTTTGTATTGCACTTAATGTCTTGTCACTGGTTTATTTCAAGTTATTTTTTAGGAAATAAATTAGGCTGTTAGTTTCTGAGGCCACATATTTGAAAATACAAAAATGTTAATAACTTAATAAAATATCAAAATCTCTTGTGTTCGTAACTTTGGCGTGTTCCCTAGATTATAAGCATGACAAAGAAGTCGATCATTTGGGTTTTATTAGCTAAATTGACAGAGGCGTCAGATACAAAAAGCAGACTTCAGTGGACTTCTCAAATAACTTCGATACAATGTCACAAGAATTATACCCAAGGTAAATGTAAAGGAAAAGTGTTTTGGATTACATTGCGAGAATAAAAACCACTTTCTCGTTCGATTCAATTCAGTACTCTCGAACTGCAACCAGTGAGAGTACCGTGGAAGCATGGTAGAGAGAAGAAGTGAGGTGATGTCGGATTTAATTCCCAACAGGTACCACTACACCTTTGTGGGAGGAGGAAAAGAAGAGCTCGTTCACCACGGTAACGATTTTATTGGCGGGAAAAGTAGCGTACTTTGTTACAGCGGCGGTGGCTACAATGGTTGTGACGACGATAACTACGGTGCCAACAAAGTCGTGGTATAGTCCAATCATGCTCAAAAGTAGCAAATAGCGGAAAGCTTTGGTGTACTTTTGATATTTGGTTTTTATGGTGGTTGGCTCGTTGAACACGAATATTAGATTTGCCAGCCAGATTTTTTCCTGAAAATTGGGTTTAAGCACAAAATGTGTAAAAATCTCTGGTTTCTTCAGGTTTTGTTTTTCAAAATAACACAGAATCTATCCATTTTCCGTAAATAATGACCCTATATGAAAGAAAACAAAAAATACTTATATTTAATCCATTACGATTTTCTTCTCCAACAGTTTAGTGATGAGAACGAAATTTGGTGTCAGAAGCAAAAAACGTGTAAATACAAACATACACAAGAATTCAATATCAAAACCTCTTTTTCTACAATTTGACTGGACTAATAGAGATTGTTCTGGAAATAGTTATTGTGACGGTGGTGAAGATACAGGAGGGTGTGTTGTGGATTCGTTGAGAGTGGCGGTTGTTGACGGGTTGTGATATTGAGGGTGACGGGTGTTGAGGATTGAGGTGTGATATTGAGGGTTGAGATGTTGAGGATTGAGGTGTGATATTGAGGGTTGTGGTGTTGAGGTGTTGAGGGTTGAGATGTTGAGTGTTGTGGCGTTGATGTGTTGTAGAGTTAAGATGTTGAGGGTTGTTCTGTTGAGGTATTGAAGAGTTGAGGTGTTGCGGGTTGTGGTGTTGCGGGTTGTGGTGTTGAAGGTTGTGGTGTTGAGGAGTGTATTTGTCGAGGGTTGTGGTGTTGAGGGTGGAGGGGTTGAGGGTGGCGGGGTTGAGGGTGGCGATGTTGGTCGGGATAATGTGCCGAATTAAGACAGGGTAAATTGGTAGTGGTTGTGACGTTGAAGTCAACGACGACCATGCGGCGTGGGGGTAGTAACGGTGAAGGCTGCATTGCTTGCAGAACTGGGGGGCAATGGCGATGCTCGTGGTGGAGCCGACGGGAAGGCTCTTGTTTGGAAGAGGGGGAGCTATGGAGAGAAATGCGGAACGGAAAACTTCATCTCGTGCCGCCGCCGCGCACACATATGAAATAAAGAACATTGTATTCTTTTAAACGCGTTTGGAACGACGCAGACTTTATGGACGCAAAGTCGACTCGCAACCAACTTTGAAGAGGATAGGGAGAAACAAGGGGAAAATGGGGAGAGACAAGAGAAGATGGTGGAGGAAATAGGTGAAGGAAGTGTAAGGAGAGGGAAGACAGGAATGCCAGATTCGTCTTCCGATGTGTCAGCCAGCATAATTGAACCATTTAACTGTAGAGATTAAATACCTACTAAATTCGTTAAATTTAAGGTCTAGTCAAATGTGTAAATATTTAGACACTGACAAGAAATTTAATTACAAAGAGTGAGAAAATTGTCGTAATATGGAGTTAAACATTCGAAATACAAAAAATATGAATGACGCTGTATTGTATTTATTGTATTCAAGGAGGTAGATTAGTGAACAAGTGGTTCCCACAAAAACTAATTTACTTTCTTCAATACAATATACTCAGGTTTGCATTACGTATATAAACAAATATAATACATTATGTTAGAACTCCAGTTCTAAATTACAATACAAATGTTATCAATACTACGCACATAATCCGAGATCATTTTCATTAGTTCTTAATGCAAATATTTGTACGTTAAATAAAGAACCAAAACTTATCAGCGAAATACTTTATATTTCGTGGAGCATCATTTCTTTTCTAAAACATGGTTCATCACTACGAAAGCGTTCGAGCAAAGCGCAGCGCAGCCCTCGCTCGGTGCATCCCCCTCCTCCCCTCCGCCCACGCGCTCGCCGCCAGCCACTGCCCGCCCGGGCATTAATGCAGCGGGCCGGCCATGAATCCTGATCGCCCAGGGCGAGGCCCCGAGCGGCGCTTCCGAGTTTTTGATGCGACGGCGCTTGTAAAGAAGTGGAAGAAGTTTTTAAGAGCAGCGCTCGCCTCGGCCATCCCTCGCCCTGCCCTGCCCTGCCCTGACGTGCCCAGCCATCTTCCTCGCTCGCCGGCGTGCTGCTCGCCGCTCGCGGCTTGCCCGCTCGCCGGCTTGCCCGCTCGCCGGCTTGCCCGCTCGCCGGCTTGCCCGCTCGCCGGCTTGCCCGCTCGCCGGCTTGCCCGCTCGCCGGCTTGCCCGCTCGCCGGCTTGCCCGCTCGCCGGCTTGCCCGCTCGCCGGCTTGCCCGCTCGCGGCTTGCCCGCTCGCCGGCTTGCCCACTCGCCGGCTTGCCCGCTCGCGGCTTGCCCGCTCGCCGGCTTGCCCGCTCGCCGGCTTGCCCGCTCGCCGGCTTGCCCGCTCGCCGGCTTGCCCGCTCGCCGGCTTGCCCGCTCGCCGGCTTGCCCGCTCGCCGGCTTGCCCGCTCGCCGGCTTGCCCGCTCGCGGCTTGCCCGCTCGCCGGCTTGCCCGCTCGCCGGCTTGCCCGCTCGCCGGCTTGCCCGCTCGCCGGCTTGCCCGCTCGCGGCTTGCCCGCTCGCCGGCTTGCCCGCTCGCCGGCTTGCCCGCTCGCCGGCTTGCCCGCTGGCCGGCTTGCCCGCTCGCCGGCTTGCCCGCTCGCCGGCTTGCCCGCTCGCCGGCTTTCCCGCTCGCCGGCTTGCCCGCTCGCCGGCCTGCCCCCTCCTCTGCTTGCCTCTCACGGGCTTGCCACACTTTTCCTTCGACCGTCGTGGCTTGGCTTGCCGTCTCTCCGAATGCGTTGCTAATTGCACATACTCCCTCCTGCCCTCTCTCTAGCGCAGCATCCGCTAGCGTACACATGTTTGCAACCCTTTCGTTTGGCACTTAAGTATCTTGCCACCCGTTTGTTCAATACTATTCTGCTTCATCCACCTACTTCGTCCTCTTCCTCAATTCATCATGAAGGAGAGTTGCGTCCTGTCCTGCAGCATTCTGTGCAATTCTTTCCCTCCCGTTCTTTCGTTCTCACTCGCACCCTTCGAGCTGTGGCCCGCTGCAACCCTCCTCGCTGCACCCCCCACCGCTCCGCCCCGCACGCCCGCCCGCTCCAAACTGCCGCCGCCCCTCCCGGCCGCTGGCGCGCGCCTGTCCCGCCATCGCGGCCATTAATGCTAATTGTAGGATTAATGAGTAAACGCGTTTAGCCGGCGTGTCGAGGAGTTATTCGCTACAAATGAGTGTAAATAACTCCCGTCTGTCCGAATGCGACCGGTCGCAGCGCTGCAGAGGGGAAAAGCGGTGGAAAAAGCGAACGCGGCAGCCACCAATTGGTCGACGAGGGCGGTGCCTGGGAACCGGATACCGGCTATACTTGGGTTTTTCGCTCTTGGCGCACCAAGGCCACGGACTAAAATGGAGAGGGGAGGCTTTCTCCAATAGTAGAATATTCTTGGCGCACCAAGGCCACGGACGAAAAATGGAGAGGTAAGGCTTTCTCCAATAGGGAGTTGCTATCCACTAATGTGTTGTGACGTGGAAGCTCCCTATTGGACAAAGCCTTCCCTCTCCATATTTCGTCTGTGACCTTGGTTTGTGACTATTTACACTACTGTGCTGTGACGTGGAAGCTCCCTATTGGAGAAAAGCCTTCCCTCTCCATTTTTCTTCCGTGACCTTAGTGCGCCAAGAACGGAAAACCCAAGTATAGAAGTACGTTTTATTGGAGACTATCAGAATAGGTAAACAGGTTCAAGGAGACACAGGCGAAATAGCACCGATGCTGTAGGAAAAGTGTTCCGAAACTTTTAAATGGAAATGCAGGACTTATAGAGGTGAATTGTGAAAAAATATGAAAACTATATTGCGGGAAGGTCAATGAAGCAAATGGAGAGTGGAAGCGAGGACTCACAATGGTGGAAGTATGTTTCGGACTCGATATTAGACCCAATTTTGGATTCGTAAGTTAAAGCTTAAATTCGTATTTTATGGACGTGAACGTGGGAATCGTGTATTTGGACGTGAGAATTGGTACACTGGGGAACAGGGTCTGCAATTGGAGTCTGCAGTCGTGGTCTGCAGTCGGGGTCCGCAGTCGGCGTCTGCAGTCGGGGTCTACAGTCGGGGTCTGCAGTCGGAGTCTGCAGGTCGGGGTCTGCAGGTCGGGGTCTGCAGGTCGGGGTCTGCCGGTCGGGGTCTGCAGGTCGGGGTCTGCAGGTCGGGGTCTGCATTCGGGGTCAACAAGTCGGGCTTTGCAGTCGGGGTCAGCAAGTTGGGGAGAGCAAGTCGGGGTCTGGAGGTCGCGATCTGCAGGTCGGGAAATACTAGAGTCGGAGAGCACAAAACGCACGCCTGCAAGATAAGTAATGGACGGCAGGACTGGAATAAAAGGGCGGGTACGGGCGAGTTGAAGACAATGCAGTTCGGAGAGGCAGTGCACTGAAGACAATCATGAGTGGAAGGTACTCTCTCTTAATCTGATTCAGTGAAACTGTCACTTATTCTATCAGTGAGAGTCGAAGTTACTGATATCTTCAGTCGAAATGTGTAGTTTTGCTGTCAATCAGCGAATAAGCAAACCTTTTCATAATGACCGCCAGCATTCCACTGGTCGTCAGTGGTAAAAGTGCCGCGCCACCATTGCTCACTGATAGTTCAGTAGTTCACGTACTGCTGTTGTGATCCAAACAGTGAAGTTTCACTGATTCAAAACGTGGACCCAATTTTCGCTGATTTGTTCAGTTCATTTCACTGATTGCCAGTGGCAGGGTTATAACTGACACTATCAGTGAATAGTCACCGTCAATCAGTAGTTTTTCTCTGCTTCAGACTGAGAGAGTAATACCCGAAACGCGCGCTTCGCTCACGGTGTAAGATACATAGGTGTGTCAACTAGCCGCCTTTTGGACAAAATTTTTGAAGCTAGTTTGAGGCTAACTCCTCGCTTATCCGTACGGCGCGCACGATCGAGTTGGGCATTCATGATGGCGTCTCGCGATTTAATGGCTTCCACCAGAGGTTACAAAGCTATTCAATGGATCACCATCTTGTCCCAAAAATGCCCAAGTCGTTCGCAGCGCTTACAAAGCGAGAACTGTGAGAACTAGCCTCACGTTAGGTTCAGTTTTAGAGTGAGAGTGAACACACCTATATATCTTACACCGTGATCACGACCAATCACGACCTTGCCAAATGCGACCCAAAGATCGTAGCGCTTGTATGCGAGAACTGTGAGAACTAGCCTCACATTAGCTTCGGTTTTTGACCGGGAGTGAACCCACCTATATCTCTTACACCGTGCGTCGCTTGAACGCGCGTGGCGAGTGCGCGTCGGGGGCGAGGGCGGTGGGACGGCCGTGGCGCTGCCTGGCGGCGGGCGGCGGGAGGTGGCACAATTTCCCGCGAGCGCACGGTCATTTCCACGGCGCGGGGGCGGAGTGAATTTGCGGCCGAGTAAATATTTGTCGTGGCCGCCGGCACGGGTGGCGCTGGCAGTGAGACATTGGCGCCGGGGACGCGCTCGGCTGCGCGCCCGCTCCCGTTCACACTTCCATTCCCCCCTATTCTCACTCCAATTCCCATTCTCGCTCCAATTCCCATTCTAGCTTCAAGTCTCATTCTCACTCAAATTCCCATTCTAGTTCCAAGTCTCAATCTTGCTTCGATTCTCATTCTCGCTCCAATTCCCATTCTCGCTCCAATTCTGATTGTAGCTCCAATTCCCATTCTGGCTCCAATTCTCATCCTAGTTCCGTCTCATTCTTGCTTCGATTCTCATTCTCGCTCCAATTCCCATTTTTGCTCCAATTCCCATTCTCGCTCCAATTCGCGTTCTCACGCAAATTCCCATTTTCACTCCAATTCCCAATCTTGCTCTAATTCCCATTCTCGCTCCAATTTCCATTCTCGCTCCCATTCTCATTCCAAGACCCATTCTTGCTTCAATTCTCATTCTCGCTCCAATTGCTATTCTCACTGCAATAACCCACGTTGCATATGATTTCCATTGCCACTCCGACACCCATTCCCTCTTTCACTCGTTGCTACTCTCAATCTCTTTGCCACTCTCATCCCAATTGCCACTCTCATTCTAATTGCCACTCTCTCTGTCATTGCCACTCTTACTTCCATTCCTGTTCTCGCTTCCATTCCCACTCTCGTTTCATTCTCACTACCTTCGAATAACGCGCCCATTCTCGTCCCTTTTCAACAGCCATGTCCACTCGCTGGCGTCGTCGCCCTCGACCGCACCTCATCTCCGCCCCCGGTGGCACCTGACCGTCGTTGCGCGTCGATTCCATCGCCGTCTCACCCACAACGAGGCAATCGGCGTTCATATTGTAGCGTCGTGGCGCGCTAAAACACGGAGACAAACACGCGGCAGATGGCCGAATGTTCAACAAAGAGCGCAGAATGATGACGCAGCGGGAGTTTCCGTCCAAGCGTGGACGTGGCGTGGTACGGCGGAGGGTAGCGCAGTAGGGCCTATATAAGGCCACGAGAACAATGACTCCTTCTTCTTGATTCTCAGCAGGTTGCGCTTGAGTTTGTGCTAGTGGTGCACGAGGGCAAGGGGCCGGCAATTCATTGTCGTAATTAGCGAGACATGTATTAAGTCTCAGGGTAGAGCGGTGCTCCGCACAGGGGAATATTGGTCGTATGTTGTGGTAGCCGTTCGGTAAAATATCTCTCCTAGCAGTGGGTTCTATTTGTAAGCAGTGCAATTAGTTATTTCTGACTACGGCCTGGTTTATGAATAAACGTACTGTTCTTCCAACCCGTCCTCGTCTGTGTTCTGATTACACCCGTATAACGCTACAATATCCTTACTACTAGCTGGAGGGCTCTCTGTTTTCTTGTCGATCTTTCTCCGTCTCTCTTGCCTTCTCGTCCTCTCTACCCTCTCCAACCTCTCGATTCTCGACGTCTATCACTCTTTCGTTATGTCCTTCCTTGCCATGGCATCTTCTTCGCATACTTCTTCAATAGTCGCCGGCCTCTTATTACAGACTTGACGCTCTTTATGAAAATCATTTTGTATTCCTCCAGACACAGGTTATACTGATTGGTGACAATTGGATCCATTCGAATATATTAGATTAATGTTTTGTTGCTGATGCTTTGACGAACGAAGTAGCAATTTCTTTGAACCCCTCACAGTTAGGGAGGCTGCTTCGTAATACGTTGCTTTGTAGTTTACTACTTAGATGACCCGATATGAAGTATTAAAAACTCTTTATGCATTTATCATGAAATATCCTTTTCTTTATGCAGTTTTGCTTCTTCGTCAATGTCGTCAATACATTTTTCTTTGAAGTGTCATAATAGGGGTGAAATCTGGGTGTCAGATATTGAAACACAATTCTTTAACTATTGTCGTCTTCTTATATTTTTCTTTGCCGCTTCCAATTACTTGTAATTTATACTGTTTACTTCTCGTTTCCATTCGGTTATTGTCAGCAACGTTTGTATCTCTAGTTTATTCCCATCATTTCATTTTTACGTTACCGCTTGATTATCCTATTTCTCATACTCAATCATCCCAGGTTCTATTAATAATGCTTTCCTCAAAGTTGCTTTAAGCATCGCACCCTAAAATCCTCTTTACTATCTGAAAGACAATGTAAATGAATTCTAATCCTTAACTTATTTCTCTTTTAATTACCCTTGCGTTTACTACATTCCCTCATTTCTTCAACTCCTTTACGTCTAATCTGTCGCTTTCTCGATTTGCATTCGCTCGCGTAACTTGATAACTCCCTAGTTCATGAACAATCACCTCATCACCAATCCCACGTCACGTAGCTGAATCTTCTCGTGCCGCACGCCTTCTGCCCGCCATGCCCCGCCCCACTCCCGCGCCTCTTCATGGCTGTCACCGCATTTCCTTCCCATGCCTTTCCCATCCTTCACGGATCTCCCCATCCCTCCCAGTCCCTCTCCGCCCGCCCCACCCGCGCCCACCCCCCTCTCATCCCCTTCCTCCACACCCCCTCTCCACCACTTCCACCCTTACCTCATGATCCCCCACCGTCGAATCGCCCTTCGCTTCACCAACCCGCCCCGTCACCACGTCTCCTCGCCCCGCCTTTCACTGACACCTCTCACCGTACCTCATCGCGTTCTATCCTCGCCGCTGCCCGGCGCCCCCCACCGCTGCCCGGCGCCCCCAACGCCCTCCGGGGTCGGCAGCGGCAGTCCAAACCCAAACAATTATCCGCCCCGGGTACGGAACAGAATCCTATTACACCCTCCATATGCGAAGAATTGGGTTAGCGCCGGCCGCGCCGGTGCGTACGCCACCCGCCACACGGCGATCGCACGCGGCTGTCACTCAGAGAGGCGCGGGGCGGCCCCTCCCGCCTCCCACCAGCGCCCCGCCCACGCCGCCCTTCGCGGCCCGCTCGCCAGGCGGCGCTGCAGTCGCGCCTCCGCAGCCGCAGCCGCTTCGCAATTTCGAATATCCGGTTTTAAAGAGGGACGATCCAGAAGCCATTTCCTTCCAAACTATGCTAACGTAGCGAACAGAAAAGTAATTAAAAGCAAAGGTCTTTGACTACCCGACCTGATCTCTGAGAAGGGAGAGGCTGCAAGAAGGCAGGGGCTTCACGGAAGAGGGTTCTTCTGTTGTTATGCAGGAGGGATCGTGACGTCGTTGGTAGAGGAATGAGACAAAAGCCATCTTCTGAAAATTGCGGATTTTAAGTTTGTGTACTGGTTTACGTTAGACATGCCTGTGCCTGGAGTGAGTGAGTCAGCGTGAGTGAACTTCCTTGTCCTATCAGAAGACATTTTTTCGGAATAGTTTAAAGATCTTGCAATGATGCAATACGTGACAGTTTTAATCATTTTCTTCTATCGTAGGTACGACACGTAATATTTCTCAACTGTTGTCTGCAGAAATGGGAAGGAGAAGAGGTGAGAAAAGAAAAGAGAGGAAGGATGGGGAGACAAAAGAGAGAAGAGGGGAGAGAAAGAAGAGGTAAAGCAAGGGAATGCAGCTAGGAAGGGGAGAGAAGAGAGAGGAAAGGAAAAGGAGGGAGATTGAGAGAGGGAGAGAGCGGAAGGGGAGGGGAGAGAGACAGAGATAAATTGGTGACGAAAGGAAGATAGAGGGAGACGGGAAATAGGGAAGCGGGAGAGAGTGGGAGGGAGATGCAACCAAATTTGGAGGGAGAAAGAGGATCCGGAGAGGAAAAGAATAAGGGTTTAAGAGGGTGCATAAGGAAAAGAGAAGGAGATCGACCAGTGGTGAAACTGGGAAGGCGAGGAAGAGAGAGAAGAGAAAGAGTGTTTTAGAGAGAGAAGGTGAATGGAAGCGAAAAGAGGAAGGATTGGAAGGGAGCAAGAATGGGGGAGGACAAAGAATTGGGCCATAAGAGTCTAATATCGTTCGTTTTTCGTTAACACTTAATTAGCATTAGTAATAATTATTTCAATCGCTCATCCATTCTCTCAATTTGAAGCACTGCAGCGTCATTCTCTGTGTGCTCGGTACGTGTCTCAATGTGTTCGGTATGTGACCGACGCCCCCCGCCCCCGCCGCCCCCCCACCCCCGCCGCCCTCGCCGCCCCCGCTGCCCCCACCGCCCCCGCCGCCCGCCGCCCGCCGCCCGCCGCCCGCCGCCCGCCGCCCGCCCCCCGCCACCCCCGCCTCAGGCAGGTCGACGGCCGCGCGGGGGGTGGCCCTGCGCTCGCGTTGTTTGGATGGGGCGCGCGCCGCATGAGCCCCCTCTCCGCCCTTCGCCGGCTTTTATTAAACGCAGCCCACGTGAGCGAATGCCGCGCCAGGAATGCCTCGTGTGGTTGTGACGGATGTGGGATGTGACTGACGTCGTTCTTCGAATTAAACAGCACACGCTCCTCCTAGGACGTTTCATAAGTCCCTGGACGATGTGGGGTGCTGTGGTAATTTAGAATAGGAATAAAAAATCGGAGTATGTTACAAAAGGTGATGTTGATTTAGTACGATTATAGATACATAGACAAAATCTTTATACTACAATTGGGCAAATGCCTGGTAGCAGAATGCAAAAGCATGAAAATACAATTACAGGTCCAATTGGACAGTGTTATGCATCAACCAGCTATGCGACATCATACAAATTTTGAGATAATGGTGTTCAAAGGTTTTATTACATTTTCAGCTCTAAAAACTATAATTTATTTCATCCATTGAAGTGTCAAACTACACAAACATGAGTGGAATATCTGGCGCTTACCTGCGTAATGTGAAATTAAGGACAGCAGATTTGAAGATCTAAGTTTGTAGCCGGTTGTTGTGAAACAAAATCCCTTGATGTGACTGATGGCGTTTACATTTTTCATTAATTATAAGGCTATTTTTACAGATTTGGTGCCAAAATTTTGCGTACACTTAGAACATAGTCCAATGCAACTGATGGCATCCATATATCGTTTTTTTCACAAATGGTGCTTAGCCGGTTGACACCGACCAATTAAAATGTAAAAATAAAAAACAATATATAAAAATTCAATATAAAAACAAATTATCTTTGTCAAACCTAGCACATGCACATGGCAATTACAAATACTACAAATGAAAATACATATAACTAACATTTAGATAAATAAACTTGAATAAAAATTTAGATAAAATCGTTCGAATTTACTATTGTTTTGTTTACAAAGGAGAATTTTCCTACGACCGTTCTTTGTATCATTGCTATAATTGTATATTTATGATTAAATCTATTTAAATAATCTGATTTAACTAGCCTTCCCCTAATTTCCTTCCATGCAGAGCAACCAATGTAAGATTTAGACAGTGCGCAAAGTTGTGCCCTTTTTCTCCGATGCTTTTCGAATCGATAGTGTTAATTGCACTATTGAATATGACGTAAAGTTCATTTTGGGTTATTTTTCATTTTTTTTAAATTACACAAAGATAATTGTTTTGAAAGATTTCTCACATAGTTAATTCGCACATTTCCAGCAAATTGTAAACACCATTGTATTTGTGAGTTGATGTACTTTAAATGACTTCAAATGATGCTTTTCGAAAACTCAAATCATTTTCTGTGAAAAGAGCTTACAATTTCGCATTTATAGCGTTTTGGCACAATGGCATATGGCACTTCTGGCACAATGGCGCTTAAACGCCATTTTCTTAAAAACGGCTCCAAATTTTTCCAAAGAAAATGGCCATTTAGGATAAGGTTTTACTGTTCTTCAATAATCTTATAAATAATATTTTCGTTCTACTATTAGGAAAGGGAAAGACTTAGAAAAGGAAAAATAATGTACTTTGGTTAGTGATAGATGGCGACTGGCAAGAATATGTGGCAAGTCTGAATAACCAGCCGAGACCAAAGCAAATAGAAAACTAACACGGGAAATTCTTTGCCATTCTGTTGCATCACTAGTATAATTTTCCTCTGGAGTACGTCGTTGAATCATTCATTTGCAGTACTCCGAGTAATCCGAACGGTTTCGTTATGCTACTGCTAATGCGAAAATTAGAGGTCTTCAGTTCACTATACAATATTTTGGACTGCGACTTGACAATTTCACAGGGATCGCGACGGAAAGTCCTTTGCATTTGGCGGCCGAGTGACGTCTCGTGGCGGCGAGCAGGGAGCGAGCGCCTGAATTATTTCGAAATCGAAAAAGCCGCATCGATCGGCAGCCTGCCAGCCGTTCCGCGTCGCGTCGCGTCGCGTCGCGCGAAGGCCGATTAGGAAACGCACTGAAGGGCCGGCGCTGCAGGGCTGGCGCCGAAGGGCTGGCGCCGAAGGGCCGCGGGGGTGAAATGTCCGCGAAATTGCACCCGGAAGCCTCTCCGTTTGTCGCGAGATTGGTCGGTTGATTATTTCTTGTTTCCGGTTGCGTCAACAGCTATGGTCAGTAATTTCTTAAGTGATTTAAAGTACTTTGAAGGTCAAATAATTTTTATGCAAACACAATTATAACAAATTTTTACTAAACAATTTTTATTCTACCAACGTTTCGAAGAACATTCGCCTTTTTCTTCAGGGTCTTTTTTTAAATTTTGGTTTTGTTAATCGTTGTTTTTCATTTTTCAGTACATTTCTTTTTATCAAATGTAGAGACTAAAACAATCATGATAATCATTGCAAATTTCTTTTACAAAATATATTAAATACGACTTACGAGATAAACTGCATCAAATAATTTTTCTAAATAAATGTTTATCTGAATAATGTTTTGTAATATAATTTTTTTCACTTATTTATTCTGAAAACAAACACATAATCAATTGCTTTCAGAATAAATAAGTGAAAAAATATATTACAAAAATTTATTTGATGCAGTTTATCTCGTAAGTCGTAAAATTATTGGACCTTCAAAGAACTGAAAATCATTTTAAAAAGGCAGTCTTTGAATAATTAAATTTGGCATTAATCTCTGCAAAGAAAATTCTGTAAGTGTAATGCATGTTTTTATCCGGTGCCGGTGATTTTGCTCCGCTGGCTGGTGAGATCCGGTCGGCAATACTTCACACGCCTTCCTTGGGAGGGGAAGTAAAGCCGGCTGTCCCATGTTAGTAGATTTACTTGCATGTAAAAGATCCTCAAGTCTAAATGAAGCCTCTGAGCTAAATTCAAATCGTCGGTTTCGTCGCCTCAGTAATACCTTCTTTCCGCTCTATCCTGGGAAAGGAGTGTAGCGAAATTTGCGTGGTCAGACGGAAGAGCAGGCCTCATGGCTTGAGTCTCACCACGTAAAATAAGGCAATTCAATTCAATATTTATGATCGATGTATTTTTCTTTGTGTCTCGAGTCTCTCTGTGTGTCTGATCACCTGCACGCATGTGCCTGATACAGGGGGAAGCGCTGGGAAGTGTAAGTATTAGATGACCAGCAAAGGATTGTTGTTGAAGAATAAGAAGTTCCGGTATCGATGACATCTCTTTTATGAAAGGGAATTGCAGGTTGACAGAAAGGTTTTGAAATACTGGATATCATTGGAGAGTAGAATTTGAGAGCAAGGACATAAAGGTCTACAAGGACTCATACAAGAGCTGAGGCGATTGCAACGGCGATGATAGTGTCGAGCTCAGGGAGGGGGCGTGGTGGGAATGGTTCATGGCTGGGACGGACGGGTGCACGATGGACAGGAGTGGAATGGAACTCATCGGATGGAGTTAAGAGCTTGATGGGGTGGGGGCAGAATGGAGTAGGAACGAGGCGCGATGAAGATAGTTCAAAGCGGATGGAACGAGACTTGGTGGGCATTGGAGAAGAGAACGAGGTGGGGCAGGGTTGAACGAAGTGGGAAAGGGATCGGACGAGACGTGTCGAGGACTTGATGGGAAAGACCAACGCAAGACGTGATTGCACAGTACGAGGTACGTACGAGGTAGATGGGGCGAGACAAAGAGGGGACGGAATGGGGCCAAACAAGGCGAAACCGGGAAGGAAGTGGACGAGGTTGAGGTGGTTGGGAGTGGTGGAACGGGACTAGACGGGGATGAATGGAGCGGTAATGCGACTGCAACGTGACAATATTGGACGAAACGGAGACAGAATAGGTCGGGTGGAATTGGGGCTGCGTTAGGACGAGACAGGGGCTCTTGGGGCGAGGCGGAAATGAAATACGACGGTACGAGCCAGAGGCGCAACAGGACGAGACGAGGTGGGGAGGCGGGGGTGGTTTAGGAGGAGGTTGGGGGCAGGTCGGGACGAGGCGGGGACGAAACGCAGTGGGTTGTGACGAGGCGGGGAGTGGACGCGAACGGGATGGGGTCACTTGTCCGGCGACGGCCTGCCCGCAGGCGAAGCGAGCAGCGGATGGCGTGTGCGGGTGACAGCGCCGCCGGACGAAGTGCATTGTTTAATTAACGCCGCACGGCCAGCGGCGCGGCGGGGCGGCGAGGGGCGGGGCGCGGCGGGACGAGGCGGAGCGTGGTCGGGTGAGGCGATGCGAGGCGGGGCCGGGCGGGGCGGAGAGAGACGAGGCGTGGCGGGACGGGACGGGGCGGGGTGGGGCGGCGCGGGGCGGGGCGCGGCGCAGCGCGGCAAGGCGTGGCGAGGCGGGGTGAGGTGTGGCGAGGCGGGGCGAGTCGTGGCGGGGGGAGGAGGGGCGGGGCGAGGCGGGGCTGGGCGGGGCTGGGCTGGGCGGGGTGGGCAGAGCGGCGCGGCCGGGGCGCAGGCAGCGGGTGCCTCGTGCGCTCTGCGACACTTCCGCTGCAGCAGAAGATCAGCTTCGGATACAGAATACGAAAGAACGTGTCAGTGTTGTTCCTTATCTTTTTGGGGGCCTGGAAGCCAATGATTTTTGTGGAATTTCGGGAAAAAATAGTACTTGTGAAATTTCCGTCAAAATTATTCTTGTCACAGTTCAATGTCAATATGCCGATGATGCACAGAATATAAATGTAAACAAGGCGCAAAATGTTGAGGGTAGAATACAAATCAAACGTTTCTCTTCCTGCAGTAAATTTTGCGTTTTGGTTCAAAACAGTTACATTATAATCAGTAATGAATCAAACAAATTATTTCGTAACAATATGGTATTAGTAATTTATGGTATTAGTCATAAAATATATGAAATGTATTACAAATTCTGTATTAAATAATTATATTATTATTTAATACAGATAGGCTAGGCCTAATGTGTTATAGGCTAGGTCTAATAACACATTAATTCTGTGAACGAACGATTCGCAATATATCTTCAGGGAACACTTCACAGGGCTCATCCATCGACAAGACAGAGTAGTGCCGCCAGGAACCTTTTAGAGGTAGACTGGCAGCGATTGTGTTGGAGCACTTTGGGTCAGTGTAGGTATTCTGGTCGGCAGGGGACGAGAGGTCGACCAGAGCTATGAGGCAAACCGCAGAACGAGAAGGATGGAGTGCCGGATGTTACCTGGGCTGTTGCGATGGAAACGGCGCATAATCGAAAAGGCGGAGAGGCTGCAGTGGAGGCAAATGCCACGAGGAGAAAGGAAGTCGCAAAAGGGAGGAGGAAATCTTAGGCGCTTGAATGGGTTGAGGATGACGCCGGGAGGGCGGCAGGCTCCATTAGTGGCAGAGGGCGATCCGAAAGATGGACTTATTATTATTGTTGTTGTTGTTATTATTTAGGGTCGCATCAACTACTTGGTCAGTAGCTACAACAATTGGATTTAACGTTGTGGTATGTGGATGAAAGGACATGGTGATGATAGGGGGTGAAAGGACGAACACATACAACCATGCCCGAGGCGGGACTCGAACCCGCGACCCCACAGCCAGAGATCACTAGGGCACTACTGCTTTAACGATCTCGGCAACGGGACAGCCACTGATTACTGTTTTCAGACACGTCAGTTACTCTCGTATCAGTAGTGCGCGAAATACCCGAAAAGTGGCGATTTTCCTTCTCAGCCGAAATAAATTGTGACGCCAACCTACACTTCCGCGTGCCGGATACTTCCCCCTTATGTAACGTCAACCGCGTCAAATTCCCGACTGAAGTCCCCTTGTGTGGAAGTGTACTGCACGTAGATATGTGCGAGGAGTGAGGAGGGGGCAAAGAAGAGGAAAAACGATTGGCACGTGCTATTTGTTCTATTTGATAGTGTTCTTCACCAGCCTTCATCTGGTAATGACCAGAGAAATAGAAAGGATTCGAGAAGCTGATCGATTGACATCTTAAAGTTAGTTTTTATTTAATAATATTGGTATTAAGTGATGGAAACGTCTGTAGTTTTGTTAAAACTTACATATTTAATCCAATGTACACAACATGAAAAGTTAGCAACAACACAAGCTAGAAGTAACAACTAATTTCCGTAGCATTAAATATGTTTATAATAGTATTAGTTTATTTACTATTGCTTAAATTTTAATTTTATTGAAAAAGAAACGAAGTTACAATAGTTTTTGAAGGGGAGTTGGAAGCAAAAATGAAACGTTTCATATGGCCCTTCTTTCTACCAACTTCCCTCTCTACTTCGGATTATCTGAAACGCAGACACAGTGAATTTGAATGTACAAATGCATATTACATTCGTTTGGATTTATTCGGTGTTATCTACTTGCATTTATGTAAAGTTTTAGGAAATTAGTTACGTATCACAATTGATTCTGTAATTTTCGTTGTAATTGTAGTTGAGTGAATCCATTTTAAACACATTAATAAATGTTATTAACTTATTGTTAAAATCTGTAGACAGAAATAACTTTATCATTGAAAATAGATATAATTTCATTCTTATTTTTATCCTTTTATACAAACCGGCGAGGTCAATTGGTTAATACTACCGTTAAATGCATAATTGTTAAATTTAAAAGTTAGTGGCAGTTTGAGTTAACAATATGTGGACGACGTGATTTGAGTCCGACGCGAGACGAGGATGTGTTTTGTAAGAGCTCCCAGAATGTGGAGACGCGATACGATGATAACACGAGACATGGGCAGCAACTGATGTGAATTGAATTGAATTGAATTAATGCCTTATTTTACGTGGTGAGACTCAGGCCATGAGACCTGCTCTTCCGTCTGACCACGCAAATTTCGCTACGCTCCTTTCACCAACTACCGGAGAAAGAAGGTATTCCTTGGGATGTGGATGGCGCGTGACGTGACGTGACCAGATGACACGACCAGATGTGACTGAGCAGAGGCGGATCAGACGGGACGTGCTGTGACGTGACCTGACCAGGTGTCCGCCCCCTCCCCCTGGTCCGCCATTGGCCGTGAACGCAGCAGGACGTGTCGACGTTGGACGTAAGCGAGGCGTGACGTGACTGGCTGCCCATTGGGCTCACAGGAAAGCGGGTGGCTGTAACGTTGCACTCTGCCAACAATTTTCTCTTGTTGCGTCTGCTGTTACATCTACTGCTGCTACTTATTTTTTTTAAGTAGTAACACTTCAATTATCATTTTTTTAGCTTTTATTTAATTATCTTGTACAATGTACTTCAATATCTTAACATATTGTACCTTCTCACTTTGTATAATATTAGAATTTACAAATTTCTTTAGACGAACAAGCTTGCGTTCAATTCTCTCTCTCTCTCTCTCTCTCTCTCTCTCTCTATATATATATATATATATATATATATATATATATATATATATATATAAATAACCCTCAATATAAATCGGTTTCTAACTTAATTCCCATAACAAGCGAGGTACTTTATATGTTACTTGTTTACGAAATAACAATGTAAAATGTAAATAAACATTAGGAATGTACGAAACGTTACAGTGGCATGGGCCGAGGAGGCAATGATGGGGAAAAGGACAGGTGCGGGGGAGTGGACACGGGTAGCGGGTTTGCCCAGCCCCACGTGCGGACCGGGAGAGATGGCTCAGTGCATCAACCTGATGTCACTGCAGTCCCTCTGACCGGGAGCTCCTAGGCAGGATTTTCGACATTAGCGTGTTAGCTAGGTCGAATGCAGTCGTTGTCTTGAGGAGAATTCTAGCGGCCGGCTGCTCTGATCGGTAGTTTTCCGTGGTTTCTCCGTCAACACCAGGCGAATGCCGGAGCAGTACCCTAACAAACGGGCCACGGACCGCGCGCGATCTTTTCTTCCTCTTCCTTGTTCTATCCTCTCCTCTTACACACACACACACTTACACTAACATGCATTACACTACCACACATGCCGGGAGACCGGTCGGGAGCTTACAGCTTGTCCCGGCTGGGGCGGTGTCCCGCTGATGGAAGATACTTGGTTGAGGGGAAACCCCGCTAGTCGACGGTAGGTCGACGCCAGATTTCGCCATCCAGCGGGGAAAAGTTCATCGTTACCTCCCGAGGAAGAACACGCACTACACGTACGGGACTAATGACTCAAGTATTTGACGCGCCCGGAAACACGAATCAATCAATTAAAACCCTCGTGCGGCGGCTATCCCTTGCACCATAGAACCCCCACTAGTCTGTGGAAAGAGGAGGTGTAGCGGTTGGTGCGCGACGGAGAGCGTATGATGGTGCGGAGGGTGCGACACCAACGGCATTCCGCCGCGCCTAAAGTAGCGTGATGACGCCGATGACGGAGATAAATGAGCCGGGTAATCGCATCGGAGGCAATTGGACGACCCCGCGACGGGGAAGAGGCTCCAGGGCGGGCGCCGGGCGAGGTGGCTCAGGGCACCAGCTGACGTATATAGCAATCAGCTGGTCCATCATTTACCAAACAGAAATGTTTTAAATAACAGCTTTATATATTAAATACAATACAAATTGCGTGTGAGAGCCGCAACGGAAAGGTATACTACTGAAATAATACAGAAGACGATGTATTTTCATTCTGATTTTGACTCCAATATCATTTTATACAAACCAGCGAGGTCAATTGATTAATACTATCATTATATGCATAAGTGTTAAATTTAAACGTTAGTGGCAGTTTCATTTAACAGTATGTGGACGACGTGATTTGAGTCCGAAGCGAGACGTTCCACACAACGTTTCGGAAACAGTTGGTTTCCATCATCAGGTGACAAATAAATAATTATAATATATAAAACAATGGAAAGTACAAAACAGAAGAATTACAAAATATTAATATACACAAGTAAACAGAATATTGTTAAAAACTTTAGAAATTTTTTAAGACGATATTACGAACAGTATGAAAGAAATTAGAGAAAGAGAGAGTATTTGTAAAAACAGACAGAAAAAATTTAAAAAAGAACAATAAGAGAAATATCTTAACTTTCAGAAAATATGTTCAATACACCATCATTAATTTTTGTATTCATTTTAATATATAAATCTGTTATTTAAAACATTTCTATCTTGTAAATGATGGACCAACTGATTGATATGTATTAAAAATATAAACAGAAACGGAAAATATTAACATCAACTGACGTCATTGTAGTACCTCTGTTAGAGAGATCCTACGTTTTCAGTCCCGACGATTTCGACACTAACTAGAGAGCCTTCGGAGTAAATAACCAACTACTTTGGAGTAAGGACATTAGAACTAAAACAAAAATCCAGCTATTTAAATCTTTAGTGGAGAGCACAGTAACATATAGCTCTAAATTTGGGTACTAAACCAAGCCATGAAAAAGATAATCAATAGCGTTGAAAACAGTTTTTGGAGAAGATGCTGTGGATTCATGCTGCTTGATCATGTAAAAACAGAGACTATAAAAAGACGATTAAATATAGAAGGATGTTTAAGTGATGTTGTTGAAAAGAAAAGATTGTTATGGTACGGCCACTTACAAAGGATGGATTCAGAAAGACTGCCCAAAAAGGTTTATAACTGGACACCAGCAAGACGGAGGAAACGAGAACGGCCAAGAGTGAGAGATATGTTACAATACTCTTCGCATGGCAAAACAAAATGGCGCCTTGGATGCAATAAACGACCAACATAGAGCTGTAAACATATATATAACTAGAGAGCTAGGTCGAGTTCTTCTGCTATCTGAAGGAGAATTCTTGCGGCTGCTCTGAACAGTATTTATCCGGAGTTTCATCGATCGACACTAGGGGAATGCCGTAGCAGTACTCTGGCAAATGGGCCACGGACCGCGCGCGATCTTTCTTTCCTCTTCTTTAGAGCTTGTCCGGGAAGGGGAGGTGCCCCGCAGGTTAGGGATCCGACCACGGTAGGTCAGCTGTGGATCTCGCCAACCAGCGGGGAAGATCACCGCCACCATTCGAGGAAAAACATGCACAACACTTACGGGTACACACTTATGGGGCAAATGGCCTTAGCAGTAGACGCGCCCGGAATAACTAACAATTAATCAATCAATCAATGGCGGGAGAGGTCGACCTTGCAACCACGAACGATTTTGCTTCTGTTGACGAGTAGGTAACTATTCCTTGTCTGATTCACATAGCACATTAGAAGGTACTCTTCGGCATTTCTGTAGTTTGTATTATGGGCGTGAACATAATACTGCAAGATTATATGCGAATTTGTTTATGTCTACTCGTTCTAATAGGCCGGGTGAGTTTAACCCAAAGGCAGCATGCCGCTTTCTCTGTAGTGACTGACTGGGAGGTTCTGGTGATCGAAATTCGATCGAAGCCAATTTTCGACATTAGCTGCAGAGGTAGGTCGAATTCAGACACTCTCTACCAGTCGAGTGCCCTTATCAGGAGTTTTCTGTGGTTTCTCCCATCAACAGCAGGCGAATGCTGGAGCTAACGGATCTTCCCTTCCTCTCCTTTCTCGAATTCTCACCCCTTACTTACACACACTTCGTCTTCCATGCACAATACTGCCAAACATGTGGGGAAACCAACGGGAGCTGAGAGCTCGCAGCGGCTGGCGCGGCGCTACTCTGGTGGGGGATACCCGGTTGGGGAAACCCCGCTAGTCGACGGCAGGTCGGCGGCGGATCTCGCTATCCAGCGAGGGAAGATCATTGCCAGCTCCCGAGGAAAAAAACATGCACTACACTTACGAGACTGATGACCTTACTCTGGGGCGGAGCATCACGAGGGTATACCGGAGAGGAAATCTCCACAAATCGATGAGTAGGTCGGCGGCGGATCTCGCCATCCAGCGAGGGAAGATCATCGCCAGCTCCCGAGGAAAAAACATGCACTACACTTACGAGACTGATGACCTTACTCTGGGGCGGAGCATCACGAGGGTATACCGGAGAGGAAATCTCCACAAATCGATGAGTAGGTCGGCGGCGGATCTCGCCATCCAGCGAGGGAAGATCATCGCCAGCTCCCGAGGAAAAAACATGCACTACACTTACGAGACTGATGACCTTACTCTGGGGCGGAGCATCACGAGGGTATACCGGAGAGGAAATCTCCACAAATCGATGAGTAGGTCGGCGGCGGATCTCGCCATCCAGCGAGGGAAGATCATCGCCAGCTCCCGAGGAAAAAAACATGCACTACACTTACGAGACTGATGACCTTACTCTGGGGCGGAGCATCACGAGGGTATACCGGAGAGGAAATCTCCACAAATCGATGAGTAGGTCGGCGGCGGATCTCGCCATCCAGCGAGGGAAGATCATCGCCAGCTCCCGAGGAAAAAACATGCACTACACTTACGAGACTGATGACCTTACTCTGGGGCGGAGCATCACGAGTGTATACCTGGAGAGGAAATCTCCACAAATCGATGTGTAGGTCGGTGACGGATCTCACCATCCAGCTGGAGAGTAACACAGCTGTCGTGCACTTTTAAACCATTTTTATCCCTAACGGGACAACCAAACTCAGCAGTTGATATGCCTGAAAGCATCAGTTTGCCGTCCGTCTTCATTACTAATAGTTTAATTAATACGTCGGTAAATTACTTCAGACTTCGGCTGTTTCTGATTCAGTCTCCGATTTAATACTTGCGCATAAAATCAACGATATAATTGCAAACTCGATTCACATGGCGGCTAAAATATAATACTTATATTCTTATGTAACATATTTAACGATTGTCGGGGTATGTTGCAAAATACGTTTACGTGATAAGTTCAGAAAAATCTCTTAGAATTGATGGGGTCCATTCCGTCGATGTTCCTTTGACTAGACGGCAATCGAACAAGGATGAATGGTGAAGAGCGTAATTAGTATTTCTGAGAATTTATTTCACATGAGAATCCTCGCATCGCTTGCACACGGGAACATTCTCCGGCTCTTTTCATTTATTGGACTGATTAAATTCCTTTCGTGATTGAGGTTGCATGTATAGTTGTCGTACAGATTCTTTAGCTGTCGTGCGTATTATGGGTCCATCCTTTTGTTGAAATGAATTCTCAGAACTCCCGCGCTCAGAAGCGTGGAAAGGGAAGACAGTTGGCTGTGTGGAATGCGACTTACACAGGCCGCGCTCTCGAAAGACAATTTTGCAAGCGCTGTCGAGAATGGTTGACTATTCAGTAATATTATTACGATACCCAAACATGCGCAGGAATACAATTTTGTCCAATAACAAAAGTGATAAATTGGACGGCGGAATAGAACATTTGAAAGTCTGTTTTAGAAGGTAGGCTATATTGAAGACACGTAGAAGACAGTCAGGGCAGATGAATGATGTTTACTACATAATTGTAGTAAGTGGATTGTGATGAGTATACCAATAGTGTTACCATGATGTATACACTTACCATGAGGTTAGTACAACGTGGTGAGTACCCCATTGGGGAAGGCGATGGCGAAGGACAGGATTTAAGAGAGGAAGGGTAGAGCTAGGGCAAGATGAAGGGCGACCTGACGGCCAGACGGGAGGGATGGGCATTCTTTGTTTCCTTCCCTCCCTGCTCCTTCTCCCTCCTTCCCTCTCTTCCTTCTTTTTCTTCTCCCTGCTTCTCATTCTCCTTTTCTGAAATTTTTCTCCATCTCCTTCTCCGCCACTCCTTCCTCCCCTACCCTTCCCTTCACACCCATCAGCCCCCCTCGCCCCTCCCACTCGCCCTGTCCACCCTGCCGTCGCCTGTCGTGGCCCCTGATCGATGGTGGCCAGCGGGCGAGCGGGGCGGGGCGGGGCGGGGCGGGGCGGGGGGCGGGGCCCTGCGTTCGCAATAGCCCGAATTCCTCATCGTTAGCGCGCCGCCCGCCGAGGGAGAAGCGATCGCCAGAGCTCCTCGGAAGGGCGACGAGGCCCGTGCGGCACGCACTGGCCGCGGGAGCCTTTGTGACGTGGCTTGTTCCTACGGCGCTTTCCGAAGACTGGACGCTGGGTCAGCGTTGCAGATGACGTGAAGAGGTAACAGGTGCGTTGTTCTGTAAACAAGAGACCGTTGTTTATGAAAGTCAGCGCAGGCCAACACTTTACAGAGATTAGAGGTAAGATTAAGGAAAAAACAACTGAAACAATCTTAAGGAAACATAGTATGGAGATGTTTGTATTGCTGAAGGTTGATGGCGGCCAAATTGAAATAAAGTAAATGAAAATATGTATTGCTTCGAATTAATTCCATGTATAGAACATTTTTACTGTTATGTAACCGTATTTCAAGCTGTGGTAGTTTTAAAAATGCATTCAATTAATCTATGTAGAATAAGCTGTGAGAAAAGTAAGTCACTAAAGATGAACACAACGGATGTGAAAGAATTCTATGATATTATACAAACTATTAGTATTTCGTCATTTTATTTGCCTGAAAACATTCATTAATGAAGTATCAATGAGCCTAACACTTTCTGAATATAGCCACTCCGATTGTGCTTTTTGCAGAAGTAAAATTGACTTCTATGACTCTTAAACTCGAAATCATTTGCGTCTGCTATAATGATCTTTGATTGCCTTCTTGGATCAAACAATGAAGAGAGTGAGACGCATACACAATTTTAGCGGATTGTACATAATTAAAATATTATTTTATTGGATCACAACGTACGATCGAAATCGTGTTCATAAAATCCACTAATCCGATCGAATGTTTGTATTGAAAAATTACTCAAAATGGTTTAAAGCGCTCTGTAATAAACCTTTATTTTTTTCCCTCCCACAGTCCAGAAGAATGGAACGCATTCATGTCAACTGTCCAGAAATGAATATCTACAATAAACACATATTTTTGAAATTAAAACATTTAATGAATATTTTATCTACAAAGTGATGCAGCAACACAAGAAATGCGTGAAATATGCATTTTAATTTAATTAAATATATGTAATTATATTGATTATTATTATTGTTATTGATTATTATTGATTATTGTTATTGATTATTATTGATATTATATATGTAATTATATTGATTATATGTAATTATTACGGTAATAATGAAGACTGGTTTACAACGAGGATTTTCATATTATAGTTGATTTTATACAAAATAACAAATAAATATTTTATTATCCAGATTTTCATGGAAACAATAGAAGAAATAAAAATATCCGTACGTATTTTCTTTCAGAAATTCGTCGGAAAGTTTGCAATAGACTTTTACTTTCTCGCTCTATGTATACTTCGTAAGAAAAGAAAGTTATGTTATCCTGCGCTGGAATACGGTGAATTCGCGATAGAAAAACCCTTATAGCTAGGGTCTGGTCACGAAAAAGTGGATAAATCCTATTGATAATTTTCGAAAAAATCCTCTAACTTGTGGAGTAGCCAAAATCCGTGTTTTGTTTCTTCTTGATACTGAAAAATCGATTGGCGGCAAAACGACCGTCTGCGTTAATGCCAGCGCCTAAACCGTTCAGCCGATTTTCTTCAAAATTGATATTCCCCAATCGTTTTCGCTGATGGACTGGAAGTGTCTATATGTGATTTTCGAATTTTCAACTTTATAACAATTTGTCACATCTCTTCTTGGATTTGTAAAACGAATGTACCATCATATCAATTGTTTTCCTATCAATTGGTTTCCAATCATTTACCTTTTTATGGCTCTGTTCGATTTCGACCTCTACGGCTTCTGTGGCGTAGTGATAAAAGTGCCGGCAACTTAACTTCGAGAATCTGAGTGTGGGTCTCGGAGTGGAAAATAATTCACTGGTTGAAAACACTTTTGCTGGTTTATGTAAAAGCATAATATTGCGGGGCATTTAGAAACTGCAATAAAGTATGTGCTTTGGTGGCGCCACTAGTTCAATCTGAATTTCAAGGAGAAAGCAAAAATATATCTATGATGGATTTTTTATACCATGTCCCAAATTATTTCTTTTACATGATTTGGCATTTGCCCTTTTATGCCTCTGTCCGAGTTCGATCTATTCGGCGCTTGTGTGCCGTGATGGTATGAGTACCAGCACGTTGACTCTGACGATCTGAGTTCGGATCGCGAGTTGGAAAAAAATTTGCTAGTTGAAATCACTTTTGCTGTGTTATGTAGTAGTGTAGTAGGAATTAGGAGCATTTAGAAACGGTGCGAGAAAGTATGTACCACTAGTTTTACCTTGCATTAATACTAGTCGCCTACCTGCGATCAGAGTGTGGTAGAAAGTATTGAACGTTTTGCTTTGAAGTGCCGTGAGTTTGAAAGTTCCTTTGGATATTGATGTTTGTCCCCTGTCTTTCGTGCGAAGAAGGTTTCGCGTTCTTCAGATCGAATATTCATTGAGCCCAATAGTATTCTACGTGCAAGTGGGTTGATAAACCATCTATGGAGGGCATGGGAAAAACTGATTTGGACGTGGTAATGCCGGAAGAGAAAAAGATAAAGTAATGTATTATCTTTATAGTTGTTATAAAAAGAGGTTTTGTTTTTATGCTATATTTTGGAATTCTGTCAATTACGGAAAATGTGTAACACTTGAGACTCAATAGTCACAAGACACGAAAGTGAAATGAAGCATTTTTTTGCGAAAATGTATTTTCTAAATTAAATTTAGAAGAATAAGTTAGATTTACAATAATACGTTAAATATCAGTTAACAGCTATCTGTTAAAATAATTATTGATTTCGTTCAAAAGTTCGAATGCAATGCGTGATACAATTTGTAAGGCATTACACCTGCCTGGTATATTTATAAGGCAAAATTTTCGATTTTACATGGGAATGTTTTAATATCATATTATTGTCTGGATATCTGGTAATTAGCGGGGAGCTCTTTTCAACATTGTCAGAAACAAGATGTCCACAGGCAGAAAAGTGCAAAGCGATGCGCAGACGAACTTCTGTTGACGATCTGCGAATTCGGATGGTATAAAGGTCAGCGTATCTGAATATTGTACCAAGATTGCTGAAACCAGATCAAAGCCGTGGATTTGTAAGGGCGAAAAACCCTTCGTACTCCTACCTTTGGAGGGGAAGTAAAGCCGGCCTGTCCCATGTAGTAGATTTACTGCATGTAAAAATATCCTGAAGTATAAATGAAGTCTCTGAGATAAATTCATATCGCGAGTTTCGTCACCAGAGATAATACCTTCTTTTTCCGCTAGATGGTGAAAGGAGCGTAGTGAAATTTGCGTGGTGAGACGGAAGAGCGGCCCTGATGGCCCGAGTCTCGCCACGTAAAATAAGGCATTAACTAACTAACTAATCTAAGCGCGACTTACTTTCCCTGGGCGTTCGCCCGGAGCGGCGTCGATAGTGGCAGGGGCGGCGGCGGCAGTTGGTGGATTCTTTTGTAAGAGACCGGTGAAGACGTATCACTCCGCTCAGTTATAACGTCCGACCGAAAATAGATTTCTATTTGACACCGCGGAGGAAGCAACATTACTCACGATTCACCTCGGGACAAGAGCTTCGCGCCGCATCCGGGGCTGCTCGCGCGGGTGATTGATTGTTCAGCACCCCCCGCCCCCACTCCCGCCCTCCCCCCGCGCTCACCCGCACGCCTGCCCTCGCTGCTCTGGTCTCACCAGACCGCGCGCATTATGAGTAGACATCGGATGTTTAAGGAAATGCCTGGTTTTTAGCGAACTTATTTAAAGGCTGATAATACAGGATGTCCGGGGAGGAAACGTCGAAACTTCGAAAATAAGCTCTTAAGACATTCTAAGCATATTTTGTCTAATAAACTACCTGGATATTCCGAATGGTTGATCCGCAATAATCACTCAAAAGTTGGTTTGAAAAATTGATTTCTAGGCAAAAATTTGCATTATGGAAGCATAGAAACTCTTGAGAAACATACAAGTTGTATATTATTTCCAAAAGAAATGAACATATTTGTTCAGAAAGAAAAATTAAGCGCGAAATAAAAATGTACCCAATTTACACAATTCGAATGCTTTTTTATTTCTCACTTTTTTTTTTCTTTCTGAACAAATATATTCATTTCTTTTGGAAATATTAAACAATTTACATGTTTCTAAAGTGTTTCTGTGCTTCCATAAAGCATATGTTTGCATAGAAATAATTTTTTCAAACCAACTTTTGAGTGCTAATAGCGGCTCAACCATTCGGAATATCCACGTAGTTTATCAGACAAAATATGCTTAGAATTGTCTTAAGAGCTTATTTTCGAAATTTCGACGTTTCCTCCCCGGACACACTGTATATGTACACGAATCATGGCAAATGATGACTTATGACGAAGTTTTATAATGCTTATTTTTGCTTATTTTAGAATAAATGCCATATTTTGCGTAAATGCCTTTTCTTTAGAATTATGGTACGTTTTGGCTTTTATGTATTATTTTTATATACAATGCTAAGATATCAGAAAGTCGGCCATGGTCCAACGTGACCATTCATTACGAAATCTTCAATTCACGTATTTGTGTTTTGAAATAAAAGAGAATTCCTGAAACTATACCAACATATTTTTCTCCATTTCCCTATTTCAGAAATACTAGCCATATTCTGAGAACACGGTCGATTGACAATACACCGAGGGCAACTTTTGAGTGGAAATAAATGTAAATTCCCATAAGGTTTCAGTGTTGCTAATGTTTAATTTCAAAAATATATGCCAGACACTCAGTATATTGTAGCGTCACAGCACTGGGCGCGACCGACCGCACAAGTCGTGCAAGGGGGAGGGGTGGTCCTCTCGTGCCGCGCAGGGGCGGACGGACCCCCCGGGGTCTCTCGAGGGTCTCTCTCCGCTGGGGGCGTGTCTGAGAAGGCGGCTGTCCGTTCGCACTAGTGATGTGTGACGACAGAAATCGTTCGCAGATGGACGCCAGGCTCCTTCTGCAGCCAGCCCAAATCTCGAGCGGAAATGACGCTTTGTGCGTGGGAGGTCGGTCACGTGATGCCTCGCAAGGGAGGCGGGTGGAATAAGCTTCCTGGGAGTCGAGTTTTGACCGTAGCGATGTGCGGAGGTGATCGCGAGCAGTGTCTTGCGAGGCGTGGCTTTTCGCCACGGGACAAGAGACCAAGGGCGGCGCTGGTGTAGCGAGCTGGGGTTCTCTTAGTAAATACTGAGGCGGCTCGTCTCAGGAGTCGGAGTGCTGTGGAGAGCAGCGTTCCTTAGGAGTGTTCCTTAGGAGTGTATATAGTGTAATAAACTTGTAAATAAATATGTACAGTCAACTCCGTGTCTGTGTTCTTCCTCATCCTATGACGACGTCACAATATGTTCAGAAATTCTTCTCTGTATTTAAAACTGATATTGTCTCTCAATCGTTGCAGATTTGAAATTGCGATCCTTGAAAAGTTACTGGTAATATATTGCAATGGAAACTATTAAGAATAAAAAGTAGAAGAGTTGTAAATATGAAAGGAGGTTTACAAATAATTTTTAATTTGATTGTGAATGTAATTTACGACAGTGGCTCTTTTCTCCTTATTCTTGACATTTTCAGTGTCTTTTTAGGCGCCTAAAAGGCGATACTTTAGTGCCTAAACACCCGATGTCTAATGATCAATCATTTGATCGCGAGCTCTGCAGTGAAGCCTCCTACACGGCATAGCTTTTGTACTTGGTGCAGGTTTGAAAACAAGACGTGAAATGGCATCTTTTTCCGGAGAGCGTTTTATGTAAAAGTTCAGGAGGGAGTGATCGAAGAACGGGTAGCGAAAGGAACTTCATCGCTTTCGCAACACAATTTGAATTAATTCTAATAAAGTGTCGAAAACGTGTCCTTGTCCAATTCCTGTCAATTGGATTATTTCACTAGAACACTTCGGAGTGTGGAGATAGTAAATATGGGACCTAACATTGATTAATTATATCCTTGACCCAAAGAGAAATATTATAAATATTAAAATATTACGTTTTTTTTTGTTTCCAGGTAAGAATTCCAGTATCTGCACGTTCATCACTGGGTCAGTATTAAAAAGCATATATAATGTAATGTATGTATGCGTGTATGTATGTACGTATGATGAGTACTTCCTACTTTTTCCGGTAAGCTGAAACTATTGAAATTCGTAGCGTTCACACAGGAAGCAATGTAAATACAATTTCACTTACTGACTTTAATTTGCAAAGTAGCAACAGTACGGCCAACAGCGGCATTTGTTTATTGGCCGGTTTATTATTTATGCATACAATTATGTAGTACACCGAATCGCTCGTGCTTCCTCTGTAATTGAATGTTTACATTAAATTCCCGCAACTGTTCACTTGGTGAAATACGAAGTGTTCCAGTGCTGTTAGGCTTTAGAACAACGCCGTGGGGAAAACCGTGCTGTTTGATAATAATTTTTTTTTGTTGAAATTCTCAACGAGGAACGACATAAAACTAAGACAAAGGCGTTGTGTGTGAATTGTTTTCATTTCTACTCCAAATATCTGTGAATAATGCTGTCATTAAATTAAAACACATTTTTTTGTATTTCTGTTTCACGTCTGCCGCGAGATATTTTGTGAAAGTATCAGTATCGTCGATTCCTGAGCAAGGTGACACATTTTAAAAAGTGCCATTTTTAGTTCAAGAGAAAGAAATGTTATTTCTGCGACTAAAAAGTTTTTCAAATAGATAAAGAGAAAAAGAATTAAGAGTGTAGAGCAAAAAATGTCTTTGACTTTTGGCCAAGAAAACTGAGGTTAAAACTATTCTCCTGCAGAACGACAATTTTTACTTTCTCCCTATGGAGTAGAAAAAAAGTTATGTCACGCTGTGCGTAAAAACTGCGAATTATCGACAGAAAAACGGTTATTACAGGACTCTGGTAACGAAAACGTGAAAAAATCCAGTTGCAAAATTTAGAAAAATTCTATATCAAGTGCTAAGCAAGAATCCGTGTTTTTTGGGTCCTTGATACCGAAAATCGAATGACGACAAAATGTGTCATGTCCGTCTCATTGTCTATCTGTGCATGATTGTCCGTCTGATGGTCTGATTGTCCGTCTGTGAACAACGCTAGCGGTTAAACCGTTTAGCCGATTTTCTCCAAAAGTACCACAATAGATCTGACTGATATTGCGGCCCCTTGAATTTGAAATCGAAATTTCAACGTAGGGGGTGTGCCCGCTGCGGGCCCCCCTCATGTGGCCCCTGGAAGTTTCCAAATTTTCAAATAATTGGCTTGATTATTTTTGATTAAATTTTATTGTTGAATAATGTAAAGGACGTTTAAGAGAATGGTGCAAGTCTCACGTTTGTTCGAAAACCTAATTTTTCGACAATTGCAAGATTTCAAAATGTTATCGGAATCTTCCTACAATTAAAATAAATTCTGTTGCTAAATTTAGAAACGAAATCTCCTAGTTTGCGATGTAGCCAGAATGCTTGTTTTGTGGGTTCTTGATACCGAAAAATTGAATAACAGCAAAACGTCTGTCAGTCACTCGTCTATCCATCCGCCTGTGAACAAGGCTAACGGCTAAACCGTTCAGATTATATTCTCCAAAAATGATATTCCTTAATCGATCTGGTTGGTGTCGCGGTCCCTTGAATTTAAAACCGAAATTTTAATTTATGGGAGTACTTTTTACGAAGCCCCTGGGACATTTTCAAAATTTTGAAAATAATTGTTCCGTTTTTAATTAAAATTTGTTATGAGATAGTGTGATGGTCTCATGTTAGTTGAGAACACTGATTTTTCGAAAATTGAAAAAAATCATTATTCTTTAGGCGTCTTCCGACAACTACAATTAGAGATTTTTCCCTTAATGAAATCCGTTCCTTAAAGATAGATTTTGAAATTAGGTAATGTACAATTTTTCTACAATTTTCCGTGGAAATACGTGCTCTTTTAGCGCCTCTAGTTTTGGATGTGTAGCATTTCTTGGAAATCGACGACGTGGCTTGCAATCTCTCAATTCACGTTTCAAAAAATCGTCGTGTAATGTATTATTGAACATTCTTTTCGAATGCATTCGTCATAATTATTTCTTCTCTTATTGCCCAGGCGAGAAGCGGTCTTTGAGGGAGTGTTGCAGACGGTCTGAGAGCCTTTATAAAAGGCACTTTGTCAGCGGCGAACCTCCTTCCGTTCGGTCCTGACGAGTCCGAAAAGTAAATTCTCGATGATACGTCATCCGTTCTCGCCGTTATTCACTCCCCGTCACTTCTCTATCTCGCAGCCTCCCTGTTTCTCGGGAGCCTTTCCCTTTCTCTCCTTTCTCATCTCTGCGCCTTCCCCACCCCTTAGCCATCGCATCTCCGCTCACCCGCCCGCCTGCCCGCCCGCCCACCCACCCACCCACACCCCCAACCCACCCAACCAACCCACCCATCCAACCCTCACCCGCCCGCTTGCCCGCCCCTTGCCCGCCGCTTGCCCGCCGCTTGCCCGCCGCTTGCCCGTTCGCTTGCCCGCCCGCTTGCCCGCCCGCTTGCCCGCCCGCTTGCCCGCCCGCTTGCCCGCCATTTGCCTGCTTTCCCATTTGCCTGCTCTCCCATCTACAACGCCAAAGCCCTGCCCCGCCCACTCAGTGACGTCCCCCGCGCGATCCCCCGCCGGTCACCTCCAAGAGGATGGTCCCGAAAGTCCGTGTTTCCTTAACCGCCGTAAACGACTAAAGGACGCGGGCGCGGCGCGGTGAGATATGAACAGTCATACCTTTGTTGGGTGTAATGCAAATCTGCCGGCTTCTCCCCCTTTCCTTTCGCTAGGGTACGCTTCCCCTCACCCCTTCCCCTCCTCCATCCTCCCTCCACATGCCCCGTGTCACGTTAATCTCCGTGTCATTCGTTATGCCTCTACCTTCATTTGTTTTCCTTTCTTCTTCCATCCCACTCGTAACCTCTCTTCACATTACCATACTTTTCCGTTAAGTTTGACCATCTGTCAATGTTTCTTCCATTTCCCTCTTCCACTCCCTTCTCTCCTTTCTCCTTCATCTCTCATTACACATCCTCCCTTTGTATTTTCACGCATCCCTTATCTTGCGTAGTTCCCATCATCTATGCGATTCTTTTCCGTATCTATCTCTGCTCCAGTTAGTTTGTCCCCTTCTCCCTTTATCTATCCACATTGATTTAGCTGATCCATTTCACATGTTTTTCACTCCACAATGTTTCATCTCCCACAATCTTTCCTCAGCTTTTCCTTACCCGCAACATATTTTGCCATTCTACTTATTTTTCGGTATCAGTGTCTTTCCTTTTCAGTTTCCTTTCTCTCCTCTACGTTCAACTCCATTTTCCTGTACAACCTCTTAAATATGGAGTAAGGACAGTCCTCCCTCTGTGGCTTAAACTTCCCTTTCCTTGCACTTCTCCTTTCTTCCCTTCCACACGTTCCGCCCGCGCCGCCGGCTCTCCCTTCCCTAACTTCCGCGTGCTGCTCCGCGCTCGGGCTGAGCAGTCGTGACAAGCGAGGGCGAGGGAGCGTCGAGACGGCTGGGGGTGGGGGGGGGCGGAGGGGAGGGCGGGGAGGTGCTACCGAGGCGGCGGATGTGCAATTGCCTGTGAACATAAATGTGGATGAGGGGGAGGCGGGCGCGATGGCGGGGGCGTGAGGGACTTCGGAGGCGAGGGGAAGGGGTGGGGGATGAGAGCGGATCGCGCCGAGCACAAACAGCGAATGGCGCAGCTAATGGCAAGTAGTGGAGGAAGTGATCCACTAGGGATCATCCCTTCTAATTGGTACTTTTTGAACGCTATCAGAAGATAAATTGATACACTGATTTCGAAAATATTTAAGGAAATTGATAAAATTCGTTGGATGCCTAATGGTTGTATTTTTATAAAGTCTGTTGTTCTTTCGAACTGAAATAACCATAATGATTAAGTAAGTAAGTGATAAGTCCCAAATTGATTAAAG
>JAHLJT010003656.1:122606024-123080249 GCA_031308135.1 Acheta domesticus | reverse complement strand
GGGGGGAGAGGTCGACCTTGCACCACGAACGATTTTGCTTCTGTTGACGAGTAGGTAACTATTCCTTGTCTGATTCACATAGCACATTAGAAGGTACTCTCGGCATTTCTGTAGTTTGTATTATGGGCGGAACATAATACTGCAAGATTATATGCGAATTTGTTTATGTCTACTCGTTCTAATAGGCCGGCTGAGTTTACCCAAAGGCAGCATGCCGCTTTCTCTGTAGTGACTGACTGGGAGGTTCTGGTGATCGAAATTCGATCGTAAGCCAATTTTCGACATTAGCTGCAGAGGTAGGTCGAATTCAGACACTCTCTACCAGTCGAGTGCCCTTATCAGGAGTTTTCTGTGGTTCTCCCATCAACAGCAGGCGAATGCTGGAGCTAACGGATCTTCCCTTCCTCTCCTTTCTCGAATTCTCACCCTTACTTACACACACTTCGTCTTCCATGCACAATACTGCCAAACATGTGGGGAAACCAACGGGAGCGAGAGCTCGCAGCGGCTGGCGCGGCGCTACTCTGGTGGGGGATACCGGTTGGGGAAACCCCGCTAGTCGACGGCAGGTCGGCGGCGGATCTCGCTATCCAGCGAGGGAAGATCATTGCCAGCTCCCGAGGAAAAACATGCACTACACTTACGAGACTGATGACCTTACTCTGGGGCGGAGCATCACGAGGGTATACCGGAGAGGAAATCTCCACAAATCGATGAGTAGGTCGGCGGCGGATCTCGCCATCCAGCGAGGGAAGATCATCGCCAGCTCCCGAGGAAAAACATGCACTACACTTACGAGACTGATGACCTTACTCTGGGGCGGAGCATCACGAGGGTATACCGGAGAGGAAATCTCACAAATCGATGAGTAGGTCGGCGGCGGATCTCGCCATCCAGCGAGGGAAGATCATCGCCAGCTCCCGAGGAAAAAACATGCACTACACTTACGAGACTGATGACCTTACTCTGGGGCGGAGCATCACGCAGGGTATACCGGAGAGGAAATCTCCACAAATCGATGAGTAGGTCGGCGGCGGATCTCGCATCCAGCGAGGGAAGATCATCGCCAGCTCCCGAGGAAAAAACATGCACTACACTACGAGACTGATGACCTTACTCTGGGGCGGAGCATCACGAGGGTATACCGGAGAGGAAATCTCCACAAATCGATTGAGTAGGTCGGCGGCGGATCTCGCCATCCAGCGAGGGAAGATCATCGCCAGCTCCCGAGGAAAAAACATGCACTACACTTACGAGACTGATGACCTTACTCTGGGCGGAGCATCACGAGGGTATACCGGAGAGGAAATCTCCACAAATCGATGAGTAGGTCGGCGGCGGATCTCGCCATCCAGCGAGGGAAGATCATCGCCAGCTCCCGAGGAAAAAAACATGCACTACACTTACGAGACTGATGACCTTACTCTGGGGCGGAGCATCACGAGGGTATACCGGAGAGGAAATCTCCACAATCGATGAGTAGGTCGGCGGCGGATCTCGCCATCCAGCGAGGGAAGATCATCGCCAGCTCCCGAGGAAAAAACATGCACTACACTTACGAGACTGATGACCTTACTCTGGGGCGGAGCATCACGAGGGTATACCGGAGAGGAAATCTCCACAAATCGATGAGTAGGTCGGCGGCGGATCTCGCCATCCAGCGAGGGAAGATCATCGCCAGCTCCCGAGGAAAAAAACATGCACTACACTTACGAGACTGATGACCTTACTCTGGGGCGGAGCATCACGAGTGTATACCTGGAGAGGAAATCTCCACAAATCGATGTGTAGGTCGGTGACGGATCTCACCATCCAGCTGAGAGTAACACAGCTGTCGTGCACTTTAAACCATTTTTATCCCTAACGGGACAACCAAACTCAGCAGTTGATATGCCTGAAAGCATCAGTTGCCGTCGTCTTCATTA
The DNA here is from genome assembly GCA_031308135.1 of Acheta domesticus. Lineage (NCBI taxonomy): Eukaryota > Metazoa > Arthropoda > Insecta > Orthoptera > Gryllidae > Acheta > Acheta domesticus. The sequence continues at coordinate 123,078,324 of JAHLJT010003656.1, read as the reverse complement.
CTAATAGTTTAATTAATACGTCGGTAAATTACTTCAGACTTCGGCTGTTTCTGATTCAGTCTCCGATTTAATACTTGCGCATAAAATCAACGATATAATTGCAAACTCGATTCACATGGCGGCTAAAATATAATACTTATATTCTTATGTAACATATTTAACGATTGTCGGGGTATGTTGCAAAATACGTTTACGTGATAAGTTCAGAAAAATCTCTTAGAATTGATGGGGTCCATTCCGTCGATGTTCCTTTGACTAGACGGCAATCGAACAAGGATGAATGGTGAAGAGCGTAATTAGTATTTCTGAGAATTTATTTCACATTGAGAATCCTCGCATCGCTTGCACACGGGAACATTCTCCGGCTCTTTTCATTATTGGACTGATTAAATTCCTTTCGTGATTGAGGTTGCATGTATAGTTGTCGTACAGATTCTTTAGCTGTCGTGCGTATTATGGGTCCATCCTTTTGTTGAAATGAATTCTCAGAACTCCCGCGCTCAGAAGCGTGGAAAGGGAAGACAGTTGGCTGTGTGGAATGCGACTTACACAGGCCGCGCTCTCGAAAGACAAATTTTGCAAGCGCTGTCGAGAATGGTTGACTATTCAGTAATATTATTACGATACCCAAACATGCGCAGGAATACAATTTTGTCCAATAAACAAAAGTGATAAATTGGACGGCGGAATAGAACATTTGAAAGTCTGTTTTAGAAGGTAGGCTATATTGAAGACACGTAGAAGACAGTCAGGGCAGATGAATGATGTTTACTACATAATTGTAGTAAGTGGATTGTGATGAGTATACCAATAGTGTTACCATGATGTATACACTTACATGAGGTTAGTACAACGTGGTGAGTACCCCATTGGGGAAGGCGATGGCGAAGGACAGGATTTAAGAGAGGAAGGGTAGAGCTAGGGCAAGATGAAGGGCGACCTGACGGCCAGACGGGAGGGATGGGCATTCTTTGTTTCCTTCCCTCCCTGCTCCTTCTCCCTCCTTCCCTCTCTTCCTTCTTTTTCTTCTCCCTGCTTCTCATTCTCCTTTTCTGAAATTTTTCTCCATCTCCTTCTCCGCCACTCCTTCCTCCCCTACCCTTCCCTTCACACCCATCAGCCCCCCTCGCCCCTCCCACTCGCCCTGTCCACCCTGCCGTCGCCTGTCGTGGCCCCTGATCGATGGTGGCCAGCGGGCGAGCGGGGCGGGGCGGGGCGGGGCGGGGCGGGGGGCGGGGCCCTGCGTTCGCAATAGCCCGAATTCCTCATCGTTAGCGCGCCGCCCGCCGAGGGAGAAGCGATCGCCAGAGCTCCTCGGAAGGGCGACGAGGCCCGTGCGGCACGCACTGGCCGCGGGAGCCTTTGTGACGTGGCTTGTTCCTACGCGCTTTCCGAAGACTGGACGCTGGGTCAGCGTTGCAGATGACGTGAAGAGGTAACAGGTGCGTTGTCTGTAAACAAGAGACCGTTGTTTATGAAAGTCAGCGCAGGCCAACACTTTACAGAGATTAGAGGTAAGATTAAGGAAAAAACAACTGAAACAATTTTAAGGAAAACATAGTATGGAGATGTTTGTATTGCTGAAGGTTGATGGCGGCCAAATTGAAATAAAGTAATATGAAAATATGTATTGCTTCGAATTAATTCCATGTATAGAACATTTTTACTGTTATGTAACCGTATTTCAAGCTGTGGTAGTTTTAAAAATGCATTCAATTAATCTATGTAGAATAAGCTGTGAGAAAAGTATGTCACTAAAGATGAACACAATGGATGTGAAAGAATTCTATGATATTATACAAACTATTAGTATTTCGTCATTTTATTTGCCTGAAAACATTCATTAATGAAGTATCAATGAGCCTAACACTTCTGAATATAGCCACTCCGATTGTGCTTTTTGGCAGAAGTAAAATTGACTTCTATGACTCTGAAATTCGAAATCATTTGCGTCTGCTATAATGATCTTTGATTGCCTTCTTGGATCAAACAATGAAGAGAGTGAGATGCATACACAATTTTAGCGGATTGTACATAATTAAAATATTATTTTATTGGATCACAACGTACGATTGAAATCGTGATCATAAAATCCACTAATCCGATCGAATGTTTGTTTTGAAAAATTACTCAAAATGGTTAAAGCGCTCTGTGATAAACCTTTATTTTTTTCCCTCCCTCAAGTCCAGAAGAATGGAACGCATTCATGTCAACTGTTCAAAAATGAATATCTACAAAAAACACATATTTTTCAAATTAAAACATTTAATGAATATTTTTATCTACAAAGTGATGCAGCAACACAAGAAATGCGTGAAACATGCATTTTAATTTAATTAAATATGATTATATGTAATTATTACGGTAATAATGAAGACTGGTTTTACAACGAGGATTTTCATATTATAGTTGATTTTATACAAAATAACAAATAATATTTTATTATCCAGATTTTCATGGAAACAATAGAAGAAATAAAAATATCCGTACGGATTTTCTTTCAGAAATTCGTCGGAACGTTTGCAATAGACTTTTACTTTCTCGCTCTATGTACACTTCGTAAGAAAAGAAAGTTATGTTATCCTGCGCCGGAATACGGTGAATTTGCGATAGAAAAACCCTTATAGCTAGGGTCTGGTCACGAAAAAGTGGATAAATTCTATTGCTAATTTTAGAAAAAATCTTCTAACTTGTGGAGTAGCCAAAATCCATGTTTTGTTTCTTCTTGATACTGAAAAATCGATTGACGGCAAAACGACCGTCTGCGTTAATGCCAGCGCCTAAACCGTTCAGCCGATTTTCTTCAAAATTGATATTCCCCAATCGTTTTCGCTGATGGACTGGAAGTGTCTATACATGATTTTCGAATTTTCAACTTTATAACAAATTGTCACATCTCTTCTTGGATTTGTAAAACGAATGTACCATCATATCAATTGTTTTCCTATCAATTGGTTTCCAATCATTTATCTTTTTATGGCTCTGTTCGATTTCGACCTCTACGGCTTCTGTGGCGTAGTGATAAAAGTGCCGGCATCTTAACTTTGAGAATCTGAGTGCGTGTCTCGGAGCCGAAAAGAATTTACTGGTTAAAAACACTTTTGCTGGTTTATGTAAAAGTATAATATTGCGGGGCATTTAGAAACTGCAATAAAGTATGTGCTGTGGTAGCGCCACTGGTTGAATTTGAATTTCAAGGAGAAAGCAAGAAATATACCTATGCTGGAATTTTTATACCATGTCCCAAATTATTTTTTTTACATGAATTTGGCATTTACCCTTTTATGCATCTGTCCGCCCTTGTGTGTCGTAGTGGTATGAGTGCCGGCACGTTGGCTCTGACGATCTGAGCTCGGATGACGGGGTGGAAAAAAATTTGCTTGTTGAAATCACTTTTACTGGGTTATGTAGTAGTGTAATAGCATTTAGGAGCATTTAGAATCAGTGCGAGAAAGTTTGTACCACTAGTTTTTACCTTGCATTAATACTAGTCGCCTACCTGTGATAGAGTGTGGTAGAAAGTATCGAACGTTTTGCTTTGAAGTGCCGTGAGTTTGAATTTTGCTTTGGATATTGATGTTTGTCCCCTGTCTTTCGTGCGAAGAAGGTTTCGCGTTCTTCAGGTCGAATATTTATTGAGCCCAATAGTATTGTATTGACTAGTGCACGGATTGATTAACCAGCTATTGAGGGCATGGGAAAAAACTGATTTGGACTTGTTAATGTCGGAAGAGAAAAAGATAAAGTAATATATTATCTTTGTAGTTTTTACAAAGAGAGGTTTTGTTTTATGCTAACTCATGGAATTGTGTCAATTACGGAAATGTTTCATTGAAAAATGAAACACTTGAGAGTCAATAGTCACAAAACACAAAATTGAAATGAAGCTTTTTTTTTTTCGAAATCTATTTCTAAATAAAATTAAAAGAATAAGTTAGATTTATAATAGGATGTAAAATATCAGTTAACAGTTAGATTTAGATTTATTATTAATTCTGCAATGAAGTATCATTACTTGGTGGCAGAATATTTAAATTACAAGAGAGTACTTGATTTAGAAAAAACAAAAAAAACAAACAATAATTAAAAATAATGGTACATAATTTCACAGCGCAAACCTTACTCCAATTCATTTTACTCCACTTCACTTCAGTTCACTTCACTGCACTGCACTTCACAACACTTAACTGATATGCATCTCTTTCGCATTTCTTTCCCTCCACTACACAACACTGCACTGCACTGCACTTCACTGCACTACACGAATATAAATAATAATAATAATAATAATAATAATAATAATAATGACAATACTACTACAACTACTACTAATAATAACAATTGGACAAATTACTTAATAGGAAATTCTACTTATTTAACAGTAGAAACTTAACAATAATACAATGACATAAAATATAGATGAATAGCTAGGAAACTAATTTATTTTTAAATTTTCTCAGGTTTTGAGGAAAGGGTTCAAAGATTGTCGCAGGCAAACTGTTCCAGTCTCTAATAGTTCTGTTTGTGAATGAAAATTTCCCAACATCCGTTTTCTGCACTCTTGTCTTAATTTTGTGCTTGTGATCCGCCCTACCGAAGTAAGTAGGTTTTCCTAGACGACGATTAATTTCACCCCAAGCAGGATAACCTTTGTATTGAAATATACCTTTCTCAACGTCTCATCAAAAGCGTGGCTGTAATCATGTCCTGTTCCAAATTTATTAAGATTTGGGCGCCAGAAACAGGTTACATGAATTACTATCAAAGTTTTTCTATCTGATTTAACAAAAATTATCTAACCTCCAGCTAGCTTGGGTCGATGGGTCCGGATACAAATACTCGCTATCGCCTCGATAGCCGTTTACCTGATCTGCCAACTATACAGTATGGCGTGGAATCTGAAATGTAATAATTATGCTTTCAACTAATTAAAAATTATGATTGACAAATGAAAAAACTCTTTTCTTTTCCAAAGAACAAAATTCAACAATTTATTTAACTTTTAAATTAAAACAATTAATTAGATGGTCATGACCCCTTTTGAATAAATTGTCTCTTTTATACTGCAGTATTTTTTTACCGTTTTTGCATACCAACGCTCCGTAGTCGCTTCTCACTTGGCCGTTGTTAATTCCAAGTTCCGCTTCTCTCTTCCGGTCTTGCGCCGCCGCTGACACGTCCAGTCCACACTGCCTAAACTATCTGTTAGTCTTGTCCGACGCTCCCGGTTCCTAATCTCTCCCACCGGTTATGTAGACTATTGAAGTCCAACTGCAATGTCCGGAAATCTGAACAAGTCCTCCGAAAATCACTTCTGGTAAATTATTTCAAAGTCCGAAAACAAACTATCACTTCTCTCACAAGACAAAGTTCGAAAACAAGCTATACAAGTCTCACTTTCCCACTATGTTGCCTACAAACGATCTTTACGCTACGGCACCCAGAGTCAGAATGTTCGATCTATACTCCATGACACCCAGAGACGGAATGTACGATCTTCACTCTACGACACCCCGAGTCAGAATGTACGATCTTCACTCCACGACACCCCGAGTCAGAATGTACGATCTATACTCCACGACACCCAGAGACGGAATGTACGATCTTCACTCTACGACACCCCGAGTCAGAATGTACTGTTTAATGCATTTTTAAACCCTTCATGGCTCGGTCGGCGTCCATCCTTCTATTATTTCAAAACACGGCGGCAACATTAGACTATCTGATCTTTTATAGCCAACCCGTGCGTCTCTTACAAATCCAAGTAGCCGCGACCTCAGACAGTCATTCGTTTTTGCACCAATTCCCTCTTAGGTTCTTCAGCCATCTAGCCGGCGTCCTGACGTCATCAGGGCCCGTGTATAGTTTGTTGACCTTGCCAACCTCTGCGCCGCCGTTGCTAAGGCCCATACCGCCATATTGAATCCCCATTTATCTACCCCATGTATAACTAACATCATTAAATAAAACCTATCATATTCTGGTATATCACAACTTCCCCTCTCCAAGCGTCATTTGGTTTGCTACAACATAACTAAATGACAAGACTACATTAAACACTGTCTTCTTACTTCACTACGCTATATTCACTGACACTTTGCACTTTACACCAACACATATCTTGTATCTTGCAGCCTTAAACTATTTACATTTGTTTTGTGAATATTGCCAACATAGTTTTGAACCATCTCATTGAGTATAGATTATTGCCTGCTATTTACTTCCGTCTTATATCCAACACATGTTAATTGAAAATTTTTCCACATTCTAACAAAATAGACGTAACAACACAACGAACACTATTACACACTATTATATACAGATACTATTTACAATGATTTATTCCTGGACAAAATATTCAGTCATGGGTATCGTCCCTTTTATACGGTTTCATGTTCCTATAATTGTATGTCCCCATTTCGTCCAATTTTGGCGGTTTTTCATGACGAGCGATGGTTTTGCTATTGAGTTTTCTAGCATCAATACAAAATCTGATTTTCTTATCCTTCTTTCGAACTATTACTATCGGGCTCACATACGGTGTCATAGATTTTTTTATGATACCATCCTCCAGCATCGTGTTTATTTGTCTACATACCTCGGGTTTAAATACATGTGGGATCGGGTATTGCTTTACATTGAAGGGTTCCTCATCCATCAATTCAATTTTAAATTGACATCCTTTTACGGGATCCTTTGAACCTTCAAAAACGTCTTGATATTCGCTAACTAACGTTTCAACGGAATGGCTAACATCTACTCCATTTTCGTCGACCGCATACTTGGCTGCTGCGTGAATCTGGTCCCTGGTCTCTTCAATTAGTTCCGCAATCTCACAAATACACAAATCTTCGCCCTCCTGATCTTTGATCCCCAAACAATGTTGTTGCCCTTTGTCAGTTCGTAACAATATATTCCTGTTACCTACATCGACCTTGGCGTCACACATCTTTAGGCCATCAATCCCCAAAATGATTGGACGAATCAAATTTTTATGATTATTGCAGGGAACTGTATCGTCACCCCTTGGACTTCCACCTCCACCCAAATTTGCTGACTTCTTGTTTCGATGCGCCTCCCGTTAGCCGTACGAATATTTAATTTTCTAGCAGGTAATTCTTCAATCTTATTCCCTTCTTTTTTTAGTTGCTTATATAATTCTTCCGATACCGCACAAACATTTGCACCAGTGTCAATTAAAATATCTACCGGTATATGCCGAAACATCCCCTTCAACACCAAACACGTGCTATTTTCCGCCCGTTCGTCTGTCTCTTCCCTTAACAAATCTTCTGCCGCTACCTCAATGCTATTCAACTCTGTAATAACCATCTTCTCATCAGTCTTATCGTTCGAAATAACCCGCCTATTTACTTCGAACAGTGGGAGTTTTCCTGCTCTATTGCATTAATTTCTATCTGTTCGTATCTCTTATCATCTTTGGATCTTCGCGAGTAACTATTTCCTGTCTTTTTAGCTTCTCTCTTGGCATCATTTCCCCACTCGCCCTTCCCTTCTAAACTATCATGTCCTTGGCGATTATCATTATCAGCTATTTTTCCCGTTCCATTATTCTTTCCATTCATGCTATCATGGTATCCGTTACTATTATTCCGTTCATATTCGCCATTCAAAGTCCGATCGAAGAGGCTTAGCCGTTCCACTAAGTCTTCATAATCTACAGGTATCGAATTCCATAGCAAATTTTGAATACTGACTGGCAATTGACGAATAATAATTCTAGTTAATTCATTATTATCTATCCCTTCTTCGCAAGCCTTGAATGCGGCAATTTGCGTGTTGCAAAATCACACATGGTTTCCGCCCCACCTTTCCTATATTTTTCACTCATCAATTTATATTTTAATCAAATTTATGATTCTCATTCCAGTAACGTTTTAAAAATTTCTCCTTCCATTCTTTATAACTCGTTGGTTCCGGAATTAATGATGTCAACCAATGATGGGCTTTAGATGACATTGCCTGCTCGACCATATGCAATTTTAACCTCTCAGGAGTATTATTAATCATAAAGTAGCTTTCTAATTTTGAGATGAAAGACCATGGTTGCTCCTTGATATCCCCATGGAATTTTAAATAACTTGGCAAACTACCGCGGATGCTGTAGTTATTACATTTCCCTGCGTGCATGTTAGGACTTCATTTTCCAACTGATCTATCTTGCCTTTAAGGTTTGCTATCTGTTTTTCCGATTCCAATTCCTGCAAAGTTTTAATATTCCTCAGCCCCTCTTGTATCTGTTGTTCTACCTTACTATCTGTAACAACTATTTTTAATTCAATATTTTCTATTTTGTCGCCATGTTGTTGCGATATCTCATTTAAATATTCTATACGCGATTCAGCGTTCGTCATTTTTTTACATTGTTGGTTTTGTGTAAGTGCTAATGCTGTAACATTTTCCTGTAAAGCCCCAACTTCAGAATTAATTTTATTAAAACATTCCTTTTGCTCTTTCTGAATTTGATTTACTTGACAATTAAACGCATCTATTTTTGAATAAATATTACTAAATTCATTAGCTGTATCGGTCCGTAACTGCGATATCTCCTCACATATTGCTTTACGAAAATTCTTAAATTCCTGTGTCGTTTCTATCTTTATACCTTCCAATTTGGCATTCATTTCTGCCTTCATTTCAGCTAACATTTTAATTATTATCAAGTTACTAGAATCCGTATTGTCTACTGAAGCTGCCGCTACTTCCTTTTCTTTCTGTTCTACCTCAACTAATTCTCGCAACATGTCTCCTTCGGGATTCATACCGTTAGCCGCCACATTATCTATTTCGACATTTTCGGAACGTGCTGTCTTACTTCTAGTCTCCATCTTGAAATTATAATACAAATTAAAATTCTCACTATCAAATTCTCCTCAATGAAATGGTTTTGGCTTTTTTTTTTATAATTACAGTAATTTCATATGTCAATCAATAAATTTCAGATTCCTTTTCGATCAATTTGTTATAATTTATAATAATTCCTTTAAACGTACTTCACTTTGTTATAAATTATAACAAAATATGCCCCAGTTGGCGCGCCATTTTGAAATATACCATTCTCACGTCTCATCAAAAGCGTGGCTGTAATCATGTCCTGTTCCAAATTTATTAAGATTTGGGCGCCAGAAACAGGTTACATGAATTACTATCAAAGTTTTTCTATCTGATTTAACAAAAATTATCTAAACATCCAGCTAGCTTGGGTCGATGGGTCCGGATACAAATACTCGCTATCGCCTCGATAGCCGATTACCTGATCTGCCAACTATACAGTATGGCGTGGAATCTGAAATGTAATAATTATGCTTTCAACTAATTAAAATTTATGATTGACAAATGAAAAAACTCTTTTCTTTTCCAAAGAACAAAATTCAACAATTTATTTAACTTTTAAATTAAAACAATTAATTAGATGGTCATGACCCCTTTTGAATAAATTGTCTCTTTTATACTGCAGTGTTTTTTTTTACCGTTTTTGCATGCCAACGCTCCGTAGTCGCTTCTCACTTGGCCGTTGTTAATTCCAAGTTCCGCTTCTCTCTTCCGGTCTTGCGCCGCCGCTGACACGTCCAGTCCACACTGCCTAAACTATCTGTTAGTCTTGTCCGACGCTCCGAAGTCCGACGTTCCTAATCTCTCCCACCGGTTATGTAGACTATTGAAGTCCAACTGCAATGTCCGGAAATCTGAACAAGTCCTCCGAAAATCACTTCTGGTAAATTATTTCAAAGTCCGAAAACAAACTATCACTTCTCTCACAAGACAAAGTTCGAAAACAAGCTATACAAGTCTCACTTTCCCACTATGTTGCCTACAAACGATCTTTACGCTACGGCACCCAGAGTCAGAATGTTCGATCTATACTCCATGACACCCAGAGACGGAATGTACGATCTTCACTCTACGACACCCCGAGTCAGAATGTACGATCTTCACTCCACGACACCCCGAGTCAGAATGTACGATCTATACTCCACGACACCCAGAGACGGAATGTACGATCTTCACTCTACGACACCCCGAGTCAGAATGTACTGTTTAATGCATTTTTAAACCCTTCATGGCTCGGTCGGCGTCCATCCTTCTATTATTTCAAAACACGGCGGCAACATTAGACTATCTGATCTTTTATAGCCAACCCGTGCGTCTCTTACAAATCCAAGTAGCCGCGACCTCAGACAGTCATTCGTTTTTGCACCAATTCCCTCTTAGGTTCTTCAGCCATCTAGCCGGCGTCCTGACGTCATCAGGGCCCGTGTATAGTTTGTTGACCTTGCCAACCTCTGCGCCGCCGTTGCTAAGGCCCATACCGCCATATTGAATCCCCATTTATCTACCCCATGTATAACTAACATCATTAAATAAAACCTATCATATTCTGGTATATCACAGTATGCTTTGTACATAGCACAGAGTCGCAACTTAATCCGCCTTTTTTCGAGTGACTCCCATGCACCTTTATTTTTTGTACCCCTGAAAGTGAATTTTAATGCTCTGCGCTGGAGCCTTTCTAGATTACCTTGCTGCGATATTCTGTACGGGTCCCAGCATACCGCGCCGTATTCTAACACGGGTCGCACTAGTGACATATAAGCTAATTCTTTACTTTTCACCCGTACTCCTCTTTAGAATCCGCATAACGAAATGTAAAGATCTCCAGGCTTTCCCTACAACGAAATTTACTTGATTTTCCCAACTCAATTTACTGTCTAACTGTATTCCTAAATATTTGCAAGATGTAACTGTAGGTATGACATTGTTATTCAATTTGTATACTGTTTCACCATAACATCGACCCCTACCAAACGTGATGGCTTTGCTCTTCGAACTGTTTATTTCCATGCCGTTTGTTTCTGCCCAGGAGTGTAATTTGTCTGTGTCTCGCTGCAAAATATCTACATCGTCCTCTGATTTGATAACCCGATAGATGATACAGTCATCGGCGAAGAGTCTTACATTTGAAGCTAAATGTTTTGGCAAGTCATTCACAAAGGCGAGAAACATGAGAGGTCCAATGACACTTCCTTGTGGAATCCCTGACGTAACACTAGCGGAGGTTGATAAATAGCTTCCTATTCGAACCTTTTGTTTCCTATCACGTAGTAGTTCGTTTATCCAAGCCACCACCCTTGTGTCTATACCCGAATCTATTAATTTGTTTACAAGACGATCGTGTGGAACAACATCAAAAGCTTTAGCAAAATCTATTACTATCGCGTCTACCCTTCCCCCATTATCAATTTCATCGGCTAGGTCCTGTAGAAGGGAAACAAGCTGACTTTCGCATGAGAAACCGTTCCTGAAACCGTGTTGACCTTGATACAGCCATTCCTTGTCCTCCCATTCTTTCCGGATGTAGTTAGTAATTAATTGTTCCATGAGTTTGCATACGACTGATGTGAGACTTATCGGTCTGTAGTTACTAAGGACTGTTTTATCACCGCTTTTAAAAACAGGTACTACGAGTGCTAACTTCCAATCTTCCGGTACGCAAGCGTTATTGATAGAGACATTAAATAATCTAATTAGATACGGTAGAATAGCCTCACCGCCTAATTTAATGATATCCGTGGAAATACAATCGGGCCCTCGAGATTTTCCGCTTTTCATTAATTTTATTCTTTTCCGTAGAGTATTTACGTCGATATAAAATAGATTTCTATCTGATAACGTTGGTATCCGTGTATCGTTAGTTTTCTGCTGAAATACCGACGTGAAATACGCATTAAAAGCGTTTGCTTTTTCCCTGTCGTCAGTTACTTGCGAATTATTTATCCGAACAACTGGTATTTCATCTTTGTTTCCCTTCCTTCTACGAACATACTTAAAAAATTTCGACCAATTACTGCCGTCCGCATCAAGGATATATTTCAAATGACGTTCTTCCGCAATTTTCTTTTCCTTTTCTAATGCTTTTGAATAACTTCGAAATAATGACATATGGTTATCACTAATGTGTCTGTTTCTAAACGCCTTTCTGGTTTTTCTTTTCATGCATCTAATCTTTGCATTATAATATTCTGGATCGGGGTTACTTTTTAACAATTTGCACGGCACAAATGTCTGCACGGCATTTTCAAGAATATTTTTAAATCCTCGCCATATTTCTTCAATCCCCCCTCCTATTCTAAGAAACCCTTCGTACTGTTCTCTTAAGTATTTTTGAAGCCCTTCTACATTCGTTTTCTTGTATTCCCTCAGTGGAAATCCGGCGTTAATACTTTTCCTTGAAGTACTTAAGTCCAAGTCGACAAGAACTGCTTTATGGTCACTTATACCTTCCATGACGTCGCACGATAAGAATAAGTCTTTCGGTCTAACGAGGCAAATATCTAGAAGCGCTTCCTGTCTAGTGGGCTGGTCTACTACCTGCGCTAATCCGTTGTCCCAAACAAGTCTATTGACAAGTTGTTGCACATTTCCGTCGCAAACGCACCCTTTCCAATTAGTGTCTGGAAGATTTAAATCTCCGGCAATAACTACTGGATGGCTATTTATGTTTTTAGTTCTTTCGTGTATGGCGCCTAAGATTTCGTAATTTAATTATCTGTTAATTATCTGTTAAAATATTAATTGATTTCATCCATAAGTTTGAATGCAATGCGTGATACAATTTGTAAGGCATTACACCTGCCTGGTATATTTATAAGGCAAAATTTTCGATTTTACATGGGAATGTTTTAATATCGTATTATTTTCTGGATCTCTGGCAATTAGCGGGAAGCAATTTTCAACATTGTCAGAAACAAGGATGTCAACAGGCAGAAAAGTGCAAAGCGATGCGAAGACGAACTTTTGTAGCCGATCTGCGGATTCGGATGGTATAACGGTCAGCGTATCTGATTATTGTACCCAAGATTGCGGGCTGAAACCAGATCAAAGCCGTGGATTTGTAAGGGCGAAAAAATCCTTCGTTCTCCTTCCTTCGGAGGTGAAGTAAAGCCATGTAGTAGATTTACTGCATGTAAAAATATCCTGAAGCATAAATGAAGCCTCTGAGATAAATTCAAATCGCGAGTTTCGTCGCCGGAGATAATACCTTCTTTCTCCGCTAGTTGGTGAAAGGAGCGTAGTGAAATTTGCGTGGTCAGACGGAAGAGCGGGCCTGATGGCCCGAGTCTCGCCACGTAAAATAAGGCATTAACTAACTTACTAGTCTAAGCGCGACTTACTTTTCCCTGGGCGTTCGCCCGGAGCGGCGTCGATGGTGGCAGGGGCGGTTGGTGGATTCTTTTGTAAGAGACCGGTGAAGACGTATCACTCCGCTCAGTTATAACGTCCGACCGAAAATAGATTTCTATTTGACACCGCGGAGGAAGCAACATTACTCACGATTCACCTCGGGACAAGAGCTTCGCGCCGCATCCGGGGCTGCTCGCGCGGGTGATTGATTGTTCAGCACCCCCCGCCCCCACTCCCGCCCTCCCCCCGCGCTCACCCGCACGCCTGCCCTCGCTGCTCGGGTCTCACCAGACCGCGCGCATTATGAGTAGACATCGGATGTTTAAGGAAATGCCTGTTTTTTTTAGCGAACTTATTTAAAGGCTGATAATACAGGGTGTCCGGGGAGGAAACGTCGAAACTTCGAAAATAAGTTCTTCAGACAATTCTAAGCATATTTTGTCTAATAAACTACCTGGATATTCCGAATGGTTGAGCCGCAATAAGCACTCAAAAGTTGGTTTGAAAAGTTGATTTCTAGGCAAAAATTTGCATTATGAAAGCATAGAAACTCTTGAGAAACATACAAGTTGTATATTATTTTCAAAAGAAATGAACATATTTGTTCAGAAAGAAAAATTAAGGGAGAAATAAAAATGTACCCAATTTACACAATTCGAATGCTTTTTTATTTCTCACTTATTTTTTCTTTCTGAACAAATATATTCATATCTTTTGTAAATATTAAACAATTTACATGTTTCTAAAGTGTTTCTGTGCTTCCATAAAGCGTATGTTTGCATGGAAATAATTTTTTCAAACTAACTTTTGAGTGCTAATAGCGGCTCAACCATTCGTAATATCCACGTAGTTTATCAGACAAAATATGCTTAGAATTGTCTTAAGAGCTTATTTTCGAAATTTCGACGTTTCCTCCCCGGACACACTGTATGTACACGAATCATGGCAAATGATGACTTATGACGAAGTTTTATAATGATTATTTTAGAATAAATGCCATATTTTGCGTAAATGCCTTTTCTTTAGAATTATGGTACGTTTTGGCTTTTATGTATTATTTTTATATACAATGCTAAGATATCAGAAAGTCGGCCATGGTCCAACGTGACAATTCATTACGAAATCTTCAATTCACGTATTTGTATTTTGAAACAAAAGAGAATTCCTGAAACTATACCAGCATATTTTTCTCCATTTCCCTATTTCAGAAATACTAGCCATATTCTGAGAACACGGTCGATTGACAATACACCGAGGGCAACTTTTGAGTGGAAATAAATGTAAATTCCCATAAGGTTTCAGTGTTGCTAATGTTGGATTTCAAAAATATATGCCAGACACTCAGTAGATGTTCAGAAATCCTTCTCTGTATTTAAAACTGATATTGTCTCCCAATCGTTGCAGATTTGAAATTGCGATCCTTGAAAAGTTACTGGTAATATATTGCAATGGAAACTATTAAGAATAAAAAGTAGAAGAGTTGTAAATATGAAAGGAGGTTTACAAATAATTTTTAATTTCATTGCCAATGTAATTTACGACAGTGGCTTTTTTCTCCTTATTCTTGACATTTTAGTGTCTTTTTTAGGCGTCTAAAAGGCGATACTTTAGTGCCTAAACATCCGATGTCTAATGATCATTCATTTGATCGCGAGCTCTGTAGTGAAGCCTCCTACATGGCATAGCTTTTGTACTTGTTGCAGGTTTGAAAACAAGACGTAAAATGACATATTTTTCCGGAGAGCGTTTAATGTAAAAGTTCAGGAGGGAGTGATAGAAGAACGGGTAACGAAAGGAACATCATCGCTTACGCAACACAATTTCAATTAATTCTAATAAAGTGTCGAAAACGTGTCCTTGTTCAATTCCTGTCAATTGGATTATTTCACTAGAACACTTCGGAGTGTGTAATAGTAAATAATAAAGTAAATAGTAAAAAAAGTAAATAAAGTAAATAGTAAATAAGGCACCTAATATTGATTAATTATATCCTTGACCCAAGGAAAAATATTATAAATATTAAAATATTATTTTTTTTGTTTCCAGGTAAGAATTCCAGTATCTGCACGTTCCTCACTGGGTCAGTATTAAAAAGCATATATAATGTAATGTATGTACGCGTGTATGTATGTATGTATGTATGTATGTACGTATGATGAGTACTTCCTACTTTTCCGGTAAGCTGAAACTATTGAAATTCGTAGCGTTCACACAGGAAGCAATGTAAATACAATTTCACTTACTGACTTTAATTTGCAAAGTAGCAACAGTACGGCCAACAGCGGCATTTGTTTATTGGCAGGTTTATTATTTATGCATACAATTATGTAGTACACCGAATCGCTCGTGCTTCCTGTGTAATTGAATGTTTACATTAAACTCCCGCACCTGTTCACTCGTTGAAATACGAAGTGTTCCAGTGCTGTTAGGCTTTAGAACAACGCCGTGGGGAAAACCGTGCTGTTTGATAACTTTTTGTTGTTGAAATTCTCAACGAGAAACGACAGGAAACTAAGACAACGGCGTTGTGTGTGAATTGTTTTCATTTCTACTCCAAATATCTGCGAATAATGCTGTCATTAAATTAAAACACATTTTTTTGTATTTCTGTTTCACGTCTGCCGCGAGATATTTCGTGAAAGTATAAGTATCGTCAATTCCTGAGCAAGGTGACATATTTTAAAAAGTGCCATTTTTAGTTCAAGAGAAAGAAATGTTATTTCTGCCACTAAAATAGATAAAGAGAAAAATAATTAAGAGTATAGAGCAAAAAATGTCTGTGACTTTTGGCCAAGAAAACTTAGGTTAAAACTATTCTCCTGAAGAACTACAATTTTTACTTTCTCCTAACGGAGAAGACAAAAAGTTATGTCATGCTGCGCGTAAAAACTGCGAATTTTTGGCAGAAAAACGCTTATTACAGGACTCTGGTAACGAAAACGTGAAAAAATCCAGTTGCAAAATTTAGAAAAACTCTACATCAAGTGCTAAGCCAGAATCCGTGGTTTTTGGGTCCTTGATAACGAAAAATCGAATGACGACAAAATGTGTCATGTCTGATTGTCTATCTGTGCATGATTGTCCGTCTGATGGTCAGATTGTCCGTCTGTGAACAACGCTAGCGGTTAAACCGTTTAGCCGATTTTCTTCAAAAGTACCACAATAGATCTGACCGATATTGCGGCCTCTTGAATTTGAAATCGAAATTTCAACGTAGGGGTGTGCCCGCTGGGGGCCCCCCTCATGTGGCCCCTGGAAGTTTCCAAATTTTCAAATAATTGGCTTGATTATTTTTGATTAAATTTTATTGTTGAATAATGTAAAGGACGTTTAAGAGAATGGTGCAAGTCTCACGTTTGTCCAAAAACCTAATTTTTCGACAATTGCAAGATTTCAAAATGTTATCGGAATCTTCCTACAATTAAAATACATTCTCTTGCTAAATTTAGAAACGAAATCTCCTAGTTTGCGATGTAGCCAGAATGCTTGTTTTGTGGGTTCTTGATACCGAAAAATTGAATAACAGCAAAACGTCTGTCAGTCACTCGTCTATCCGTCCGCCTGTGAACAAGGCTAACGGCTAAACCGTTCAGACTATATTCTCCAAAAATGATATTCCTTAATCGATCTGGCTGGTGTCGCGGTCCCTTGAATTTAAAACCGAAATTTTAATTTATGGGAGTACTTTTTACGAAGCCCCTGGGACATTTTCAAAATTTTGAAAAAAATGTTTCGTTTTTAATTAAAATTTGTTATAAGATAGTGTGACGGTCTCATGTTGGTTGAAAACACTGATTTTTCGAAAATTGAAAAAAATCATTATTCTTTAGGCGTCTTCCGACCACTACAATTAGAGATTTTTCCCTTAATGAAATGCGTTCCTTAAAGATAGATTTTGAAATTAGGTAATGTACAATTTTTCTACAATTTTGCGTGGAAATACGTGCTCTTTTAGCGCCTCTAGTTTTCGATGTGTAGCATTTCTTGGAAATCGACGACGTGGCTTGCAATCTCTCAATTCACGTTTCAAAAAATCGTCGTGTAATGTATTATTGAACATTCTTTTCGAATGCATTGGTCATAATTATTTCTTCTCTTATTGCCCAGGCGAGAAGCGGTCTTTGAGGGAGTGTTGCAGACGGTCTGAGAGCCTTTATAAAAGGCACTTTGTCAGCGGCGAACCTCCTTCCGTTCGGTCTGACGAGTCCGAAAAGTAAATTCTCGATGATACGTCATCAGTTTCTCGCCGTTATTCACTCCCCGTCACTTCTCTATCTCGCAGCCTCCCTGTTTCTCGGGAGCCTTTCCCTCTCTCCCCTTTCTCATCTCTGCGCCTTCCCCATCCCTCAGCCATCCCATCCCCGTTCGCCCGCCCGCCTGCCCGCCCGCCCGCCCGCCCACCCACCCACCGCCCACACCCCCAACCCACCCAACCAACCCACCCATCCAACCCTCGCCCGCCCGCCCACCCGCCCGCCCGCCGCTTTCCCCGCCCCTTGCCCGCCGCTTGCCCGTTCGCTTGCCCGCCCGCTTGCCCGCCCGCTTGCCCGCCCGCTTGCCCGCCCGCTTGCCCGCCCGCTTGCCCGCCCGCTTGCCGCCCGCTTGCCCGCCCGCTTGCCCGCCCGCTTGCCCGCTCGCTTGCCCGCCCGCTTGCCCGCCCGCTTGCCCGCCCCGCTTGCCCGTCCGCTTGCCGCCGCTTGCCCGCCCGCTTGCCCGCCCGCTTGCCCGCCCGCTTGCCCGACCGCTTGCCCGCCCGCTTGCCCGACCGCTTGCCCGCCCGCTTGCCGACCGCTTGCCCGCCCGCTTGCCCGCCCGCTGCCCGACCGCTTGCCCGCCCGCTTGCCCGACCGCTTGCCCGACCGCTTGCCCGCCCGCTTGCCCGCCCGCTTACCCGCCCGCTTGCCCGCCATTTGCCTGCTCTCCCATCTACAACGCCAAAGCCCTGCCCCGCCCACTCAGTGATCGTCCCCCGCGCGATCCCCCGCCGGTCACCTCCAAGAGGACGGTCCCGAAAGTCCGTGTTTCCTTAACCGCCGTAAACGACTAAAGGACGCGGGCGCGGCGCGGTGAGATATGAACAGTCATACCTTTGTTGGGTGTAATGCAAATCTGCCGGCTTCTCCCCCTTTCCTTTTCGTTAGGGTACGCTTCCCCTCACCCCTTCCCCTCCTCCGTCCTCCCTCCACATGCCCCGTGTCACGTTTATCTCCGTATCATTCGTTATGCCTCTACCTTCATTTGTTCTCCTTTCTTCTTCCCTCCCACTCGTAACCTCTCTTCACATTACCATACTTTTCCGTTAAGTTTGACCTTCTGTCAATGTTTCTTCCATTTCCCTCTTCCACTCCCTTCTCTCCTTTCTCCTTCATCTCTCATTACACATCCTCTCTTTGTATTTTCACGCATCCCTTATCTTGCGTAGTCATCATCTATGCGATTCTTTTCCGTATCTATCTCTGCTCCAGTTAGTTTGTCCCCTTCTCCCTTTATCTATCCACATTTATTTAGCTGATCCATTTCACATGTTTTTCACTCCACAATGTTTCATCTCCCACGATCTTTCCTCAACTTTTCCTGACCCGTAACATATTTTGCCATTCTTCTTATTCTTCTGTATCACTTTATACCAGTGTCTTTCCTTTTCAGTTTCCTTTCTCTCCTCTACGTTCAACTCCATTTTCCTGTACAACCTCTTAAATATGGAGCAAGGACAGTCCTCCCTCTGTGGCTTAAACTTCCCTTTCCTTGCACTTCTCCTCTCTTCCCTTCCACACGTTCCGCCCGCGCCGCCGGGCTCTCCCCTCCCTAACTTCCGCGTGCTGCTCCGCGCTCGGGGCTGAGCGGTCGTGACAAGCGAGGGCGAGGGAGCGTCGAGACGGCTGGGGGTGGGGGGGTGGAGGGGAGGGCGGGGAGGTGCTACCGAGGCGGCGGATGTGCAATTGCCTGTGAACATAAATGTGGATGAGGGGAGGCGGGCGCGATGGTGGGGGCGTGAGGGACTTCGGAGGCGAGGGAAGGGGTGGGGGATGAGAGCGGATCGCGCCGAGCACAAACAGCGAATGGCGCAGCTAATGGCAAGTAGTGGAGGAAGTGATCCACTAGGGATCATCCCTTCTAATTGGTACTTTTTGAACGCTATCAGAAGATCAATTGATACACTGATTTCGAAAATATTTAAGAAAACTGATAAAATTCGTTTTATGCTTAATGGTTGTTTCTTTATAAAGTCTGTTGTTCTTTCGAACTGAAATAAACAAGTCCCAAATTGATTAAAGACGATTGTTAGAAACAATTTTTACATATATCACATAAAACTCTATATTACTATTATTATTATTATTATTATTATTATTATTACTATTATAAATAATTGAAGCATATTATTTTCAAATCACGTTTCGACAAATGTTTTTTTTCATATTCAGGTGTTCAAGGATGTATGTATTTGTATCAGAGAATTCATAAAACTAACAAATATATACAGCAATTAGATAAGAACTTATTACAAGGAAATTGGGCCCACCTGTTATCGTATGATGAATCCATTATAGCTGAGAAAGAATATCGCATAATGTGTGAGAAAGTTGTATCTCAGTTCCGTATGGAAGTCGTCAGAAGAATGAACTGAGCTCACCTTGGCGTGAACATGACTGGACGGGGGTGGAGGAGAAGGTCACGTTGGAAAAGAGGGAGGAACATAACGGGGTGTTTTCAGCCAAATTCGCGATCTGGAGGCCACAGCCGTTTACAAAATTTAATTTTTAACACTCGCAAGAGTAGATGCTCCGGTTGTAATGCGTTTTAAAAGTTCTGACGTACACGGCCAAGTTCAACATCAGAACGATCTCATATGAACTCGAATTATTTGGCTGATCTAAGCCATTTAGCCTGGAAATAGTTAAATTTATTTTATTATATAATGAACAAAATTATTTGAAGAAGTCCTTCGATTTAAGGTAGCACAGTAGGAATACCGGCAGGAAATGTAAGAAGTGGGTAAAAACGTTCACCATAGTATCAAATTGATTGTTTAGCTGATCTAACTTAACCCAACTAGCTTAACCCTTTCGTGACCGATTTAATTTATTTTAGGAATTCTGAAACAAAACTTTGTATTTAAGTTACTTTTTAGTTACTATTTCAATATTAATTACTCAAAATTGTTGTTAATGTTTAGTTTTTTAGAAATTGTTAGTGTGACATATCTGTCCCATTGAACCCTATGGGTATGATGGAACTCAATAATACTGAGAGGAAAATGGATTTTTTCTAGAGTTTTAATTATAAAACAAAACAATAATCAAAAAGTAATAGTGATTACACTTATTTTTTCAAAATGGAAGTGGATGATCAATGCAATGGGTTACTTTGCATTCTTGGCACATGGAGTTTGTACTTTTCTACCTTTGCTACACTCCTACTGCTGCCTTGTAACTGCAAAAAATACGCATCGTCGCAACTATGGAAAATTTTAAAATTAATTTAGGAGGTAATATCATGAATTAAGTAATGAATAAGAAATATTAAAACGACATATAAATCACAGGAAAAACAAAACTTTCCAAATGGAGGGTACTTTCTGAAACTGCGACAAGACAAAAAATTCGGCAAAATCGATTGTAATCCCGCATTTGAAAAAAAATTATTTTACCAACAATATAATTAACTAAATAATTCCAAACAAACAATGATAAACCTTACAACAAAATAAAACGCGCACAAAATAATAAAACTGTCCAAAACGAAGAACACAATACGCACTCTTCTGCAACAATGCCAATAAATCATACAATTCTTGGAATCACTCGTAACTGAGCATTAGAATGCAGTACACATACACACTACAAGATTGCAGAATGCACCAGTAGAGGTTTCTATACCAGGGAACTTCTCAAGGAATATGTTTAGTGGGACATATATGTCTCACTGGTCACGAAAGGGTTAACATGTTCACCATTTAGAATTGCTATAATTAAAACGACGCATTCTACACATGCTTCATTTATCCATTTTCTTTTGCAGTTTCTCTATAAATACTTGCATCTTGTTTAGGAGTCGGACATTGATGTGTTAATCAAAATTTGAAATCGAATTCTCAGGCGCGATGATTTTCGTGGTTGTCCTCATAACTTGAGGGTGAATCCGTGTGCACCGGGGCAGGCACCACGCGCCATCTTCCTTTCGCAATCTCTTCCTAACCTTTTGCATCATCTGCATCAATATGAATCGGTGATCCATGGGAGTAATATATCCCAATTCATCAGTCTCATAAAAGATATGTGAGGAGATACAATTGATTTGTAATCCAAGGGGTACTTTATACCAGTTAAAATATTAAATTCGTATCTCTAGTATGCGCCAGTCACCGTTTGTGGTCTTCGTTTTGCCCTGTAAACAGTTCCTGTTACTTTGCCTCCCCCGCCTATTAACTCGTGCCACCCCTTTACTGAAGCCCTAGGATGCAGCAAAACTCCGCTTCCATGACCGTCTTTTACGGTCATCACCATCCTTCCTACAATTGCAAATACTCCCATCTGTAACGTTGTTACCGCATTTCTCTCTTCTATCTCTTTGTTTGTTCTTCACTTCACCGGACGTGAGACTAGATTTGTTTCTCTCATTCGCGCATATTCCCCCTTTTTAAACTTATTTTCTTTGGGATTGTACAATACAAAGATCAGTGTACAAAAACTTTCTTATTGTTAAAATCTACTTACAATATCCTTACAATAATGTTGCTTACTATTAGCGTGGATGATAATCACTTACCCGAATTTTTGTCCTTCATTCTATTTCGCTTCTGCAATCACTACTGTGCTCTTGTATTCTTTGATTTGCTGCTTTCAACCTCCTCTGCGTACCTTCCTCATGTAGATAAAAGTCTTAGTACTACTCAGTGGCGTAGCGCGACTCGCACGTTTGGGGATGCTCAGCAATAACACACAAAATGTCACTATCAACTACTTCATCTAACAGGCGAACTCCACACAAGGCAGATACACTGGAACTACTTCCACGATCTCGATTGCTTACAACGGTGTAGGCGCTTCCCACAAAATCCTCACAGCAGTCAGGGCTGCCGATGTCTTGAAAGCAAAATATACAATGGCTGCGATTTAATTCTTATACGCGAATGGCAATAAGACCATTTGTTTATTATACATTGCAGATTTAAATAATATGTAATCTATTTAAAAGATAATACAATTTCTTGGATATTAATTAAGAAATAGTAGACAGGCACTATTTCTACAGTTGGTACCCATGACCAAGCGGGGACTCGTGAGAGAGAGAGAGAGAAAATTTACTGACCGCCTGAAGTGTGCTGCGATCTCGTGCACAAACGAGCTTCTTTCCGCAGTAGATGCTAACGTAAAGCAGTCGGGTTTCTCTGGGATAGGAGGAAGAGGGGAGAGGGGAACCTCGCCATCTGCGCATGCGTCATTGCTCGTCGCAATATCGCGGCAGGTGCTAGAAGCATTTTAGCTTCCAAGCAATCACAGGCCTGCTTCAACAGCCCGCCGAATTCAATCATAGGAAATCAATTTAAAATTAATACAAAACGTGTTTCGCTCAACAGACCTCTTGTAAGACTATCAATACAGTATTAAAGGTTCTTATATACGGGGATGCTCAGCATCTCAGCGTCCCCTGACGCTACGCCACTCGTACTACTAGTAGTTCTGGTCGATGAATTTGTCCGCTTTTCCCTTCGCCTCTGTCAGCCGCGTTATGACTCGCCTGTTCCTGAGGGTCGCCGCTCCCAGTGATGCCCTCCTCCGCCACAGCGGCCGAGTCCTCGCCCTGGCGTCCTCCTCGCAGCTGTCACAGATGAGTCAGCCCGCGGGGCGCCCCCTTGCGGCCAGGGAGGAAGCGCTGAGGGCACGCCCCCTGCGGTCGGCCCCTGCGCTGCAGCGAAGGGCTTCGGACGCTCCGCGAACAGCCTGGTTCGCGCTCTAAATAGGACGCGTTAATAAATTCGCTTTACTAGGGAGGTTTTGCCACCTCGAACGGTAAGTACCATTGATCTTCTGCGCATGCGCATGTGCACATAAGTGACGCGAAACTCGAACTGCGCATGCGTAGAAGATCGATTGTGCTGTCCGCTATGGCGTGCAAAAACTATATATTGTCTGAATACAACTCTCTCTCTCTCTCTCTCTGTATATATAGTCATACTGAATGGTAATTGTGATTTAATGCGGGAAAATAAAAATGTCTGATTTTATCAAGTTACACAAGAAGGTTCCCGAGCAGAGCCCTTTTGATGAATCAGGTGGTGTGCACTGTCTTGGCGTGATAATTTTGACGGTCCACCTGATGCTGTTACTTTTTACTTTCACGTATTCGTAAGTATATACGGAGTATATACGTAATACAGAGAAAATTATGTAATGGTGCGCGAAAAACTGGCGAATTTTCGGCGGAAAAAATTCGTTGCCGGGCTGTAATTACGAAAACGTGGATAAATCCAGTTGCTGAATTAAGAAATATATTCCCTTAAAACGTGGTGTAGCCAGAATCCCTGTTTTGTAAGCCCTTGACACCGAAAAACAAATTGAAAGTCTGTCCGTCCGTATGTCCGTCCCGTGTATGTGAACAACACTAGCGCCTAAACTGTGCGTACGATTTTTTCAAAATTGAAGAAATCCCTGTCCACCTGGCTTCAGTCGACGCTCTGGGATTTTCAGAAACATTCATTAATTTTTGGGGTACTTTACATGAAGCCCCCCAGACATTTTCAAAATTTTCTCAAAAACGGTACCAAATTTATTCTTTAAATTTCTTGTAAGAATAGAGTAAAATACCCCTATTAAGGTGGCGTAGGTCCGATTTTAACGGTTAACGGTGAATTTTCGAAAGTTGCAAAAGTTTGAATTTTATTCGTAGTCTTTCTCCAACTACAAAATTGCAGATAGAGATTTTTCTTCCAAATAAAATTAGTTCTTCATAGTGAATTCTTTCTTTAAGGTCATGTACATTGTTTTGAAAATTATAGTAGTTTTCTCGCAATATTGAGTGAAATATTTACAATATTAAAAAATTATCAAAACCAGATTTTCTCATAAACGGCGCCACATTGTTTCTTCATACATTTGGTAGGGATAGAGCTAGATGTACTCAACGAAATTACATAATGCCATATTGCTCTATTCTTTTGTTTTTTCAACAATTAGAAAAATGTTTTTTTTACTTTTATCTCAGGTCGGTAATATTTAAATTAGTGCCGATTTGTTTCACATTATTATGAGTACATGTCCTTTAAATAATGTCAAGTAATGTTTCTCGAGAAATCAACCGTTTTCTGTGAAAACTTGCTGAAAATTCCGCATTTTCAGAAACACTCAAACGCTTTCTCAACAATGGCTCCATTTTTTTTCAAACGTTTGGAACGGACGGTGCTAATTGCACTCTTTTATACGACGTAAAGGTGTTCAATTTGGGATATTTTTTGTTTTGCAAAAATTACATAATTGTAATGGTGAGAGCCACCGCCAGCCTATACGTCAGCTTCCGGGGGATTTATCTCTCCAAATAACTTCTCATCGCCCCCAGCTGGAAAAAGCTCTTGAGCTTTCGTCTGGTCTCTCGGCGTGTGTGATAGTGTTGCGCAGGTTCTGCTCCAGCATCTCTTTCTATTGATCCAAGAAATCAGGGAAAGCTACCGATCAGTGCACAGGGCCGCTGTGTCTTCCTGACTGCGGCTCGATCCGACCTCGCAGTGCAGCGAGTGACAAAAATTCGCCACCGCCGGGATGTAGAACCTAGAACCTCCCGGCCGGCGGTGTTGCGGAGACACTGATTCTCAGCTGTACTTGGGTTTTTCGTTCAAGGTCACGAACGGAAAATGCAGAGGGAAGGCTTTCTCCAATAGGGAGCTTCCACGTCACTTCTACGTTGTGACGAAGAGCCAATTATAAACTCAACCGGTAGTGTCCACTGTGAAGGATGGCATCTCTTCAGCGGGTCGACTTCAATCGAGCCAACGTTTAGTTCGTGTTGTTCACAAAACGCTCCCCAGGCGCTCGCCCGCCCGGTTCTCGCTTTCATTAGGCGAAGCGCGCGTGACATTCCCGCGTCCGGCCGCCCAAACGCGCGCCCAAGCGATCGCCCCAAAGCCGCGAGCCTCCGGGGCGCGTTAATTAGCCGCACGGGCAATCACGTCCCGCCCCCGCCCCCCCCCGCCCCAGCCCCCGTGCCGCCCGCGTCCACCCGGGCCCCCACCCCCACCCCCGCCCCCACCCCTGCCCCCACACCCGCCCCCGACCCAGCCCCCGCGCCCGCCACCGCCCCCCGCTCCAGGCCCCGCGCCCACACACGCCCACACCCCACCCCCACACCCGTCCCCACACACGCCCCCACCACCGACCCAGCCCCCGCGCCGCCCGCGTCCGCGCAAAGTTCAAAACCCGGCCTCTGCAGAGAGAGGCCGGACTGCGCTATTGTCGCGGGTAGCCCCGTGCTGGCGTGCTCTGCGTGTGGACGGATGGGTACAAACCGGCAGCTCTCGTTCTTTTTATTGCCATCGCGGAGGGGGAGGTTGTGCTGAAGTAAATGAAGATGTGCAGATATCGAATTGTCGCTTGTGGTGTGTCAGGGATGGATCGATACTTGCAAACTCGCATTAGAATAGTTTCTCTTATTGGTCATTACATTTGGTTCATGATGATAGGATCTTTAAATAAGAGACAACTATAAATACTTCATTTCATCCCCTGATGGAATGCCCGGGCGATGCTTCTGTTCATTAGGGCTTTGTAAGGCAGAAGGAGTCGCTGTTCTACATTTTGTGATTTAATATGAAAGTTATAATAGAGTTATTATATTCTGGGCATACAGCGTAAAATACAAAAAACAACATTTTTTTGCGCCACACATTATAAATAATACAAGTCAAATTATTGCAATATTATTAAAACATTTACTACTACCTACGTATTACAATACCGCCGCTTTTATTACATCACTCATAAAGAAAATAGATACTTCACAATAATAGTATCCAGGCTAATAGATTATATTGAATCACTCATAAAGAAAGTATATGCTCCACAATTATTGAATGCTGGCGATTAGATTTTCTTCGGACGAAGGAGGAACTGATCTACGCTCACACATGAGACGAATGAAGAAAAAGTGGTTGGGATTTGAGTGAACAGATGGGATTGGATTTTAGGTGTCGGATAAGAAAGTAAGTGATTTGGAAAGAAAGAAATGTCCCCAAAAACGATAGTCATAGTAGAGAGAAGAGAAATTCCCTAAATGAAAGGGACGTAAAACTTTATTGCTGGGAGGTACTGGGAGAGAGTTAATAGTATAAAATGTAAGGCTAGGTTAAGCAGAGATTGGTAAGTGTATAATATAAGTGCGAGATGATGTAACATTGTTAAAGGTACCTTAAACTGTCGTAAATGCCAAACAAAAATATGAAAAGGAATCCGATGAACATGATGTGTTATTAATGGTGGGCGGACTTACTTTGTTTCCATCATCTACGGGAAGGAACAGGAATTGCAAACATACATTGCAATGAGAAAGATAATTCATTCTGTTCAAATAACATAATTTCATGTAAATGTTTAGATTACATGGCCAACACGCGGCCCGCCTAGCAATAAAAAGTGACGCTACAGAATGGTACAGACTTTCCCGTATAGTTTCCTGTTTCGTTTGGTCTCGGCTAGCAATTCGGAATTGCCAATACTCTTCACAGCTGCCATCTATTGCCGCCCATACTACATTTTTTGAGATTTTTTTGACACTTTTTAATTAATTATGTTTTCGGTTTCTTAATGGTAGAACAAAAATATTATTTTAAGAATATTAAAAAACAGTTAAACCTTGTCCTAAATGGCAATTTTCGTTGAAAAATGTGGAAACGTTTACAAGAAAATGCAAGCGCTACTATAAAAGCGAAATTTGAAGCTCTTTTTCACTGACAATTTTTGAGTTTTCGAAAACATTTGAAAAACTTACTCACAAATTCAATAGTGTTTACACTTTGCTGGAAATGTGCAGTTTAACAGTATGAGAGAATTTTCAAACAAATTGCATTTGTGTAACTTTTGAGAAACAAACAAAAAATACCTTAAAATTAACTTTATGCCACATTAAAGAGTACAGTTAGCACTATCCGTTCGAAAAGTTTGAACAAAAAATTTGAAGCCATTTTTTGAGAAAATGGCGTCTGAGCGTTTCTGAAAATAGGGAATTTTGAGCTAGTTTTCACAGAAAATAATTCAACTTTCGAGAAACTTTCTTTTACATTATTTAAAGTACATATACTCATTAATTTAGCAATGTGAACAAATCGCCGCTAATGTAAATATTATCAAAGAAATTAAATTTTTGCAATTTTTGAAAAATACAAAAGAATATGGCCATAATCTCATCTCATAGAGCACATTGAGCACTATCCTTTCAAAAAGTTTAAAGAAGAAATTTGGAGCTGTTTTTGAGAAAATCTGGTTTTTGCAATTTTTAAAATTTCAAATATTGCGTGCAATATTGCGCAAAAACTACTAAATTTTTCAAAAAAATGTATATAACATTAATGAAAAAAGTCACTTTTTGCAACACATTTTATTTGAAGGAAAAAGCTCTATCTTCAATTTTGTAGTTCTAGGAAGACGCCGAAAAATTTCTAACTTTCGCAAAATTCAGAGTTAACCGTGAAAATGGGACCTGTGCCACCTTTATAAGTGTATTTTACTCTATTCTTACAATAAATTTAAAGAAAGAATTTGAAACCGTTTGTGAGAAAATTTTGAAAATGTCCAAGAGCTTCACGTCAAATATCCCCAAAGTTTGAAAACGTTTTTCAAAATCGCGGCGCATTGAGTGGACGCAGATTGACCGGGGAATACTTATTTTGGAAGAAATTGCACGTATGGTTTATGCAATAGTGTTGTTCACAGATGACGGACAGACGGACAGATGGACGGACAGACGTTTTGAAAAAATCACTTTTTCCGTATCAAGGGACCCCAAAACGTTTATTTCCATTAAAATCCCGAAATCGATTTTCCACAGCATCACATAACTTTCCCTACACCACGTATATTACTCCGTATATACGCAGGTATGCAGGGGACCCTTTCGCCGCAGCCCGCAAAGGTTGTGGCCGCACAAAGGCTGCAGCGGTGGCGGCGGCAGCAGGTACCTGCCAGCCAAGTTGGCCGGGGCGGTTACGAACCGCTGGCAGATTACGAGACGAATTGGCTGTAGCAGATGCTACCGATTGGCGTCCACGCAAAGAACCTTCTCCATACGACTCAAGCCGACTTATGATGTGGATGGGGGGACATTAATCTTTTCTCAGTACCACTCCCTGTGTGGGAGTGAGGCCTCACTTTAGCCAATCGAAATATCGGCACACGTCCGTTGAAAATATTATTTGGGAGTCCGAGAATTCTAGGATTATCATTTTCGCTTAATTTCTTTCTGCGAAGCGCAAAGCTTCTACGACCAGTCACGGCTGCGCTAAGCGGCATAATCCGTTGATGGACGCTAGCCTTTGAAAGTGATGAAAGGGCACCTACCTTGACGACAAAGGAAGGGCGCGCCGGGGCTGGCGCTGGCAAGGTCGCGGGCGCCGGGGGCTGTAGCGGCGAAGGGCGGCTCTTCCATGATTAGCTTATTTCCGGATATACACGTTTGAAATGGTGGAAGTCGATGTACTGTTACAATATATATATATATATATATATATATATATATATATATATATATATATATATAACATATATATTTTGACCGTATGGTCAAACCAACATCATTAGGCAAATAACAGCATTTGGTCACTATATATACATATACATATATATATATATAATGGATAAATACTGTTTAATATGATTCATATCAAAATATTTTTTGCTGAGGTGGTGCCCAAGTTACCCTACAACAATTTTGTGATCATTAAACAAAATTTATTTGACTCAAACAATGTGCCCCATTAGCTCGAATATGGCCGATTTTACATTAAATACACTTAGAAATAAACACTTCCCAATTGGCCAATACGTAAATTTGTATCCAAAATACGTTTAATTTAGATAAAATTAGAGCTCAAAATCTCTTCTTTAACACCTTTGCTTCGCACAATTTAACTATTTCACTGAAATCTCCTAAAATTGCTCCGCACGCCATCATTATTAACGACCCAAATTTGTGCCGCAATGCTGTACATAATTTTTCTATTCACTATTAGGCTGTATTGAACATATTTGTCGAGTAGTGAACAATGCAAAGGTAAGTTTTGTAAATAATATTAGTATTTTGTATTAAAAAAGTATATTTCATTAAACTTGTAGTACTCTAAAGAACCATGAATATACCCATACCATGATATATTAACATGAAAATGAAGTTTAAACAAAATCATGCCTGGATGCTTCTCAAACCCAACCCAGTTTGAATTCCACTGTGCGGTCCGAAGTGAGAGCCAAGACAGCAACGAAATAAAGAAAGCGGGCGAGGCGCCATAAAAAGCGATAGGATGGCTAATGGAAGGGTCGGCGGGGGCGGGGCCGTGGCGTGCGCGCGCGCGGCCGCGATGACACTAATTGCAGCGCCCGCCGCGGCGCCGCGTCGCGGGCGCCGCGCACAATCGCGCTCGTTAACTTTGCATTTCAAATGCGCCGGCGGCGGCGGCGGCGGCGAGGCTTCTGCTAGGTACCTCCAAGACACGGCGCTTCCGCCGGCGCCTGCGCCCCGGCGCCACGCGGCCCGCGCCGCCGCCCGCCCACCCCGCCCACTCCGACCACCCCGCCCACCTCGATTACACCGCCCGCGCCCGTATACTCCTCCCGCCACGCCCACCGCGGACACACCACCCACGCCGCCCACCACCCCCACACCACCCACCCTGCCCACCCCGCCCACCACGCCCACCCTGCCCATCCCGCCCATCCCGCACACCCCGCTCACCCCGCCCACCACGCCCACCACGCCCCACCACGGCCACCCCGCCTACCACGCTCACCCCGCCCACCCCACCCACCCTACCCACCACCCAACCCACCCACCCGGCCCACCCCGGCCACTCCGCCCACCACGCCCACCTCGATTACACCGCCCACGCCGCATACTCCTCCCACCACGCCCACCGCGGTCACACTACCCACGCCGCCCCACCACCCCACACACCACCCACCCTCCCCGCCACTCCCACCACGCCCCATCCGCCCCTCTCCGCCCCACCCCGCCCCCACCCTGCCCCCACCCCGCCCCCACCCCGCCCCCACCCCACCCCCACCCCACCCCCACCCCGCCCCCACCCCGCTCCCACCCCGCTCCCACCCCGCCCACCCGCCCACCACGCCCACCACGCCTACCATGCCCACCACTCCCACCCCGTCGACCCCGCACACCCCGCACACCCCACACACCCCGCCCACCACGCCCAACCCGCACACCACGCCTACCCCGCCCACCACTCCCACCACGCCCACCACGCCCACCCGGCCCACCCCGCCCACCCCGCCCACCCTGCCCACCCCGCTACCACGCCCACCCCGCCCACCACGCCCACCCCGCGCACCCCACTCACAAGCTGCTCTGCCCCCGCGCCGCAAGGCGACCCACCCCGCCCACGCCACCAGATCAACCCTGCCCCCACGCCGCCCTCGCCCCCAGGCCAACGGTGCAACCAAGCCGCTCACTTCGGCGGGCTAACCTAGCCACAGGCCGCCCGTAACACCAGTTTGTCTTAAAATACTCCGCGCAGTGAATCTTCTGGTAATATATGTTCCCAATGTCTCATATAACAACCAATGTCTCTGTAAACAACTGCCGTTCCTCTTTCGTTATGGATCTCGATGGATCTCGTTGTTGTTATCATTACTACAAATCTCTGTTATTTTAGCGATCCGTGATTATTTATTTATGCATATAAAAATGTCTAAAATTCACTAACTATTCTGTCTTCTTCCAACTACAATTGATACATTTATTTCACATCCTTCGCCTCTCTTCATTCTTTTCTTCCATTATTTTTCTATGATTGTGACGTGTCTTCTCAAAATATCAAGCTCAGCACCGCATTTCATTCCATGCAGGCTGCAGAAGACGCACGCATACGTGCTGAGAATCCTTTATTCTGACAAGTTGGGCGTGTTGAGAGAATGTTGACCCACATTCTGTAGTCATTCCTGCATACAAACATCCGAAAGGGAAGTCCTCGAAGAGCTGAGAAATCTCGAGAGGAAAGTGTCTGTGAAAAATGTATTTTTTTAGTTTGAAATGAAATAGAAATGAAATAAATAACGAGTTTAATGGTATGAACCCATCTACTATATCACTATCATGTTCGTAATGACATTCCGAGCAGAACGTTGGCTTTCTTGGTTGTGTTTCGTGGTTCTGAGTTGAGGATGGAATATTAGTAGACTCATCATTTACGATTGTATTGATCCAGGATTAATCGATTCGATAATTTCCTTTCCTTAACGACAACGAAGTAGATTGTGAAACCCGAATGTGGTTATGAATGCTTAATATTTTAATGACACACTCAGTAAAATGTAGATAAGATTCTTCCACAAAATTTCGCACGAGGTTTTATTTCGTCGTTTTGATATCTGCAAGATTGCAGAGAACCTCTGCGAAAGATAGGGGAATAATGCTTTCTATGAATAATAAATTGGGAGCAGAATGCGAACATTTCGGAATTACCTTAGATTCTGGGCAAAATGTGTGATATTTCTATTGCAAGGTTCAGATGGACTTCTCCATTAGGTCAGAAAAACTCTAATCATAATTCCTTGCACCTCACATACTACAACACATTATTCACAGTATTACACATTAGAAAATGCTTCTGTATTCGTATCAACTTTAATTTCATTTCACATTCAAATTGAAAGACATTTTGAGCTCCTCATTAGAGACGAGTACTATTTCACAGTCCATTTGTTTCAAAGATAAAGATTTGTTTCCGAAAAATATCAAGGTAAGAGCAATCTTTCAAAAAATCAATTTTAAAATCAAACTAACAAATAATCATACTCAGGAAAATAAATTGTTTTCAGAGGTGATAAAGTTAGAATATTTTTTTCCGCAAAAATCGTTTTATTTGTAAATTGTTGAACAGCGAGACAGAACATTTCAGCCAAAAATTGCAAGAGTTCGTCCTTGGCACAGAGTTTAAGAAGCACTTCTTTGCAAGGTCTGTACGCCTGCTGAATGGAGTGAGTGAAATGGAAAGTTCCTAATTACAGGGTTCGTGTGAAGTCTCGTAGTACCGGAAGCTTCTCGTATCTCCGGGCGGTGCACAACCTGCACCAGCTGCTTCGCAGCGCTCTCGCCCCTCTTTTCCGCAGCTGCTTCTCGCCCGTGACTGCGCGCACGCACGCGCTGCCGTGTCCGCCCCCTCGCCCCCGCCCCCGCCCCCGGGCGCGAGCAGCACGCGTGCTCCGGGCGTGTTTATCCGCGAAGGAACTGCTTAGTAGCCGCGCGTTCTACTGTCGCGCCCCACACCGTTACTTCTCGTGCTCGTTCCTTGCCACTCGCCGACCTACACAAGGAAGGACGACATTATACAGGATGTCCGGGGAGGAAACGTCGAAACTAAAGAAAATAAGCTCTTACGACAATTCTAAGCATATTTTGTATATTTTATATTCTAAGCAAACAACAGCTAGCATTTTCAGTTACACAATAACGCATTCATTGATCCTTATTATAAACCAGGGACCGAATACCGAAATTATACCAATAAAGATATTTATATCGGTATAGAAATACATTTTTCTTTATTATACCTTTATTCGAAATATCTTTGAAAATTCTGGTATAGGACGATATATACCAGTATTTCTAGAGGTATTTTACCTTTATCCGACGCCTCTACCGGTGAAATACCTCTATTTAAAGATTTTGTTGCGGTATTTTCTCATAATACTACCTCTGTGTATATACAGGATGAGTCACGTGACTTTAGCACCTGTAACTTTTGAATGGTTGAAGTTATTGCAATGCAGTTTTCACAGAAGTGCATGAGGGAATGGGGATAATTGATACGTGAATTTATTTCTGTTTTATCACTTGTATTTTACGAGATATTTGAGGTAACTTGGTTGTTTCAAATAAAACTATACATATTTTTTCACTCTATCATGATGAGCGTAAAAAGACGAGTCCAATGATATACATATTGTCATATATTAGATCAGAAATGTTTTGAGTAATTTTGATTTTTGTGACTAGGGTTTAACGGATATTTGGATGTTCTTGTAACAGTCCACCACACAAGGTCACGCAGCGCTTCCACCGACGAACTGCAAGCTCCAGGAAGGGAAGGAAATTTAGTTCTTGAAGCTACGAAAATATTCCAAATATCCAGAAAACTGTTGTAGTTTTTCCTGAACTCTGCTTTCAGTCCTTTCCCATTTTCATAAGTAGTATGTATTGAAATAAGTTTGTTTCCATCCCTAAGTTATTATAATATGCTTATTAATTTTGAAAGTGTTTGCTCAAAATACGCAATATTCTTTGTAACAGTCCTAATATTTATTCTGATAGTATTTTGCTTTAAGATCCCATTAATATCCTGTGATATAAAACCCAATCAAAAGGAGTTGAAGTAATAAACAATTTTGCATCAAGCAGTAACGAATGATGCAAGGCCGCTAGCGATCATCACTTGCACACCATTGATCCCCCTCTCGCCTTACAAAACGCACTTCGAGGCACTACTCGACAAGACATGTGGGAGGATCAGTCGGAAGCAGGAAGCTTCTCGCGGCTGGAGCGGTGCCCCGCCGGGGGAGAAACCTGGGAGGGAAATGTCACAGGCCAACTGACGTCCTGCATCGCATCGCACGAGGAACATCGCCGCCACCCGACTATACAATGCACTACCCTCACGGGGCAAGTGAGAAAAGCAGCTGACGCTTCTGGTACGTGAAACACACACACACACAGACTCTGTCTCATACACATGTATACATACACACAAACACACAGATGCATACACACACACACACACACTCTCGCATACGTACACACTCTCTCACACACAAACGTATATACACACACATGCATAAATACGTGCACATGCTTACATACATACAATCACACACATGCATACATTCACAAACACACACTAGAATACATACACACTCTCTCTCTCTCTCTCTCACACACACACACACATACAGACATACTTACACACAGACATACACACATACAATCACACACTCGCATACATACGCACACTCACTCACTCACTCACTCTCACACAGACATACTCACACATACAGACATACTCACACACACAGACATACACACACACACTCGCATACACACACACTCACTCACTCAGTCACTCACTCACTCTCTCTCTCTCTCACACACACACACACAGACATACTTACACACACAGACATACTGACACACACAGACATACGCACACACACA
This sequence comes from Acheta domesticus, assembly GCA_031308135.1. NCBI lineage: Eukaryota > Metazoa > Arthropoda > Insecta > Orthoptera > Gryllidae > Acheta > Acheta domesticus. The sequence goes on along the minus strand of JAHLJT010003656.1, from coordinate 123,043,698 downwards.
CAATCACACACAGACATACGCACACACACACAATCACACACTCGCATACATACACACACATTGTGGAATCCGCCTGGAGATCGCCTCCGCCGTGTTCTTGTTGCCATCGATCGCGCGGTCGACCGCGCTCCCGTCCCTGCAACAGCCGTAAAGTCGGCGCGAGGCCGCGCGTCGATCATCGACCAGCCGTTCGCGTGCGCCATCGGGCATTCACAGAGACGCTCTCCGCCCCTCGGCCATCCCCCACTCGGCCGGCTTCAAAGGAAGAACGTCGATTGGAGTGACCGACGGAATGAAGTTTAGACGGGTAACTAATGCGCCGCTTTTTAATAATAAAACTTATCCAATTTTATTTATGACAATCCTTTATTGTTCTTATTTGCACACCGAACACAACGTTTCGTAACTCGTTTTAGTTACATCATCAGGCTCCTAAATTACGAGATACAGAAATCAATATTATTCACTATGTCAAATAATTTTACATAATTACTTAATTAAAGTTAATACACTGAGTTAAAATGTTTCGTGTCAGTTAAATAAAAATGAATCTTAATATCAAGTAAGTCGACTTCCTAAAAGTAAATAGTTCTTCAAAACAGTTTCAAATAATAAAATATTAAAATGATAAAATTAGATTGTTATAATAAAAGACGAAACATACAAAACACAAACAAAATAAACAATATATCTCAATGAGACACTCAACTTAATAAAGGGAACTGTTGTCCCATTTTTAACCGTCAAACACTCGAGGACACATAGTCAACTCAACGGCAACCTCTCAAGTGGACACAAGAATATAAACTGTCCCTAGGATGACTAACCTAACGCAGGTACGGCGCATGAATATGCAGTGTGGCAATTTAACAAATTAACATTTAGACATTACTCTTGGTGTTTCTTAATTTTGTACAACACATTATCATATGATAATTAACGCGCCGCTTCAATGTTGAACACTCGATGGCTGTTCAGGTAACGTAGTTGTGTTTAATTTTCTAGAGAAGCAAAGCGATGATAAAATTATTTCTCTACCTCGATATTTTTTAAATGAATAGGGAAAGAAAACGATAGTTACCGAACATTTCGTCCAGATTCGAGTTTCCAAAGAGGAGAATAATACTAAAGGAATAATAAGTGAAGAATGTAAAAAATAGTATCCAGAAATTCGATGTATTCAGATTCTAGATATCGAGCAATTTGAGTTGTTGGGTTCTAAATACAGATTGAAGTAGAGATTCGAAATACAATGAAGGTAAATTTGAGACTCGAATGACCGAGTTTGCCCTGTATTGAGATTCATTTCTGCGTATTTTTACACATTTGGGCGCTTTTCTTGTTGGTGCATATTTGTATAATTATAGGAGCATATTTGGCATTTTTCGTTAAAATTGAGACTTATCTGTAAAACGCATTAAATTATTACGTTTTTGTAATTACAACATTGAATACACTTGCGAATTCACTCGAAAAGAGAGTTCGTATTAATATCATTTATAACTTGACAATATTTTACATGAGTGGAGAATATACAGTTGATACAGTTAAACATATTAGAACGGATAGGTAATTAGTACTCGTATGCACTTAATCACTTACATTCAATATTAGTTGTGCATTATTTACATCGAATGAGTTAATTAGAAGTATTTTAGACCGACTAGCTAGTGAGTATTTATCACATAATCAAATTGCATTTGTCAACGAATTTATTAATTACACAGAGGTAATCCGCTAATTAATAACGGACATGTTACTGGGCATTTGCTTTAGTACTATTTACATCAGAATAACTAATGTATATCAAGCCAAGATACCATCGCTGCAAACCAACATAGAAATTTACTGAGAGAACAGAACGTGTTCTGAATGTAATTATATCATAGAGCAAGAAACTGTATGAAGCTATACAAAAAGAAACGAAATACTCGTCATTACCTTTCTTAACGTAAACTAGGAAAATACCGGCGTTGCCCGGGCTTTTTTCACATTCTATCATTTGTAAGAAGAAAAGGATCAATTTCAGATAAACCACAAAGTTTACAATTACTTGGGAGCACAGTGTGTTTAAAGAAAGCAAAGAGAAAGTAAATTGAAAACACATGACTTGTTTCTGAGAAAAAATCTGTCCACAGCCCAAAATCATTTATGAGATTTTAAATTCATAGCACGGATAGAGAGATTCCTTTTCCTTGGAACCAGCTCCGTCAAATTTAGATTTCAAACGGCACAGACGTCTCATAGCACATTGATTACAAAATGTGGCAAAACGTGTTTATTAAAATATCTTAACTTTTCATAAATTAGCAAGTTGATTTCGAAACAAATTTAAAAGATAAAAAAACTAAGTGCAATTAATGAAACCTGACTAATTTCAAATATTATTGGCAGATCGTGAAGTGATGGTAGATCCGCAGAAGGTTTTGCAATATTCTTTTCCTACTCCCATTGTATAATGCCGTCATTTGATGGCTGCAGCCAGTTGCTTAATGATAGTCATTTCGATACAATTTTCATTATGATACAGGTTCTTGACCAATCACAGGGAAGTTTACAAACCAAGTATTGACACTTGAATAATAATTGAGAATTGTTTTAGCAAATTTATCGTTAAATTGTGTATAATAAAATAGTATTTGATATTGTTCATTAGATTTCATTCCTTTTATTATTTGTATTTTTTCGTGATATATTATGTATTTTTTCGTGATTATTATTTGTATTTTTTCGTGACAGGTAACACAGCCACCAGCGGCAGCATGAGAGGGTAATTTAGGTAGCTGTCCGCTAGGTGGCCTCGGTTCAATCAACTACCACGAAACTATTCATTGTAAAAGTTTAACTTATAAAAAGTCATAGAAAAAGTACCGTATGAATCCCGATGTAATGGATATTAATACACCCATGTGAAGTTTACGATACTTGCTCGTTCCTCGCTGGTATCGTAAAATCACACTCGTGTATTAATTACATCATTGTTTCATAGTGTACTATTATAAAACTACCAAAATATGGATCACTGAAAATTGGACGGAACGATTTTAAAAGGAGATAATTCCATGGAAACATTGCAAAGACTTTGGAAAATCTCGCACGATGATAATAAATGTGTGAAGCAAACAGGAACTTGGTATGAAATTACCGAGAAAAAAATGAAAATTGTATTTAATTATTTATATATATATATATATATATATATATATATATATATAGAGAGAGAGAGAGAGAGAGAGAGAGATATGACGTCAAAACTTCGAAAATAAACTCTTAAGACAATTCTATGAATATTTTGCCTAATAAACTACGTGGATATTCCGAATGGTTGAGCCGCAATGAGCAATCAAAATTTGGTTTGAAAAAATGATTTCTAGGCAAAAATTTGCATCATGGAATTATAGAAACACTCCATAAACATGTAAATTGTTTATTATTTACAAAAGAAATGAATGTCTTTGCTCAGTCAGAAAAACTAAGCGAGAAATAAAAAAGGAGTCGAATTGTGTAAATTGGGTGCTTTTTTATTTCTCGCTTAATACTTCTCCCCCCCCATTGGTATGCCAGTGTCAAAAATGAAAGATGAATAAATTGAAACTCATACAAGTATTTTGTTTCAAATAGATTCAAAATTATCTCAAATTCTTTGCAGTAATAACTTATGTTTACTGTCGTTGTTTTTCCTGTTTCCTTGATTACCACTCCCTCCAGTGTTTTTTCCGGCAGTTTGTATTCTCACAACGTTAGTCGTTTCGGCCCATTGTGCGCCGCGCCGATATTCCGCTGTCTGCTCCGGGTGGGGGGGGGGAGTGGCGAGCGGGTAATGAACCGACAAATGAAATCGCGAAACAAGCGGCCGTGACTCGGCGCGGCCGGACGTGCTCCTTTCGCGTCACTCTCCTTCAGCCGTCGACAGCGCGAAAGAGACGAGACGAGCGCCGCTGGACGCACATGTTGCGCAGCCGCGGACCTTTTGTTTTGACGCTCGCGCCCAACCAAGTACGGAGGCGTCATCACTAGGGACCGGAAAAATATGTAGTATAAAACGTCAAAATATGTACATAAATATATAATGAAACTAGTAAGAATATGTTATAAATATGTAAAATCGAATATAATATGTAATATTAAAAAACATTAATAAAAAAGTACGTTTTCGTTTCACGAAATTAAATTTATAGAAACTGCTCACTTCACATCGTTTAACTTTCTCGTCAGTAGTAAAAGCTTCTATTGTAATCAAGGACCGTAGTTTAGCAGTCAGACTATTCGCAATAGAGGCCATCGCACAATCTGACGAGATCTACGACCAGCAAACATACACTGTAGCATCTTCATCGATGTGTTACACATAAGTGATTGCAAATTGTTCGCCGAAATTAAGGTTACAGATTACAAAATGCTATGTCAATGAAGCTTTTTCCACCCAGATTTTCCCAATATTGTAGGGAAAATGTTGATATTTTAAAAAATATATCTTTTTATAAAAAATATGGAATTAAATAGAAGAAAATTGATAAAATAAAATAAATATATTGTGAAAACAGCAAAATATGTCAAATATGTAATGTAGTACTAAATATGTAAAAATATATAACGAAAAAATTCGATATTGTGTTAGGAGGGCTATGATTCGCCAAGATTACAATTTTGAGAACGGTAAGTAGAAAGACAAAAAATACGTAATTGCATAAAAATCCGGTCTCTAGTCATCACTCAACATCAAGAGAAAACTACGAGAATTGGACAGGCAGGAATGGAATAACAATGCTCGCTGCAAATTAAGAAGTAATATCTGAATACGATTATAACAATCCAGCCACATTCTTCTGTAGAGCTGACCAGATTGTGTTATTTAGATGCAGAATAGGTGATACCACATGCTCACCTGATCACCGGGAATACGACCGTTATGTGTAATGTGTGTAGTGTTTCCATGTGAATTAACCATTTATTTCTGTGCCCCAGGTTTGAGGCTGACTGGGTGAGACATGGTGTCAATAATGATATGACAATAGTGCTAAACGACAAAGAACAATGCAGTCGGTTTCTTAATTTTTGGAAGGGCATTAATTTGTACATTGAAATTTAAGGGAAAAAATGTATAAATTATTTCTATGTCACAACATTATGTATATTAAGTAAATCAATGTATTAATGTATATATTAATGATATATTGTTAATGTGTCTAACGCTAATAACCTGAGTAGTGGATGGGACATAAAATAAAATAAATTTAAAAAGTGAAGTATTTAGGACCACGGTCGATTAATAACGCCTAGAAATGATTCGCAAACTTTGGCTTACTTGTGTCGGGGACTATTGTTTTTGTTATTCCCTCAACAGAAAATGTTCGCATGAAACCAAGATATGCATGTAGCTATACTGCAGGAAAAGAAAGGTTCAAAACTTACTTCTCAAGAAACACTATTTACCTTACTAATTATTTGCTTAAGGTTTACTTAATTGCCAATTGAATTACAAACATGATGAAATTAAAGAACGTGGGCTCTTAAAATTAGGTTCCGTTTCCGAAAATCCGATTCATGATTGTGAAGGTGGAGCCTTGGGGTACTCCTGCTTTGATGGCAAAAAGTGCGGAGAGAGTTATTACAAGAATCCCCGTCCACTTCTCCCTCTTAGCCGCAAAATTCTATCCCACAATATTAAAGAACTTTCCGCCATTCACTTTCATTTAGGTAAGCAAAATCCTCATCGCAAAACATTAAAAAGAAAGCTTCCAAGAGAATTTTTCGATCCCCCATAGATTAGAACTGATAAGTCTTTTCTCACGATAAATCATATAAGCACGATATTGTATAATATGTAAAACTAGAATATTATCTATGTATATATCTACTACTAATATATTTATCTTATGCGGCTGCTGAGGGCCAATGGTCAAGATAGAATAAATAAAAAAAGAAAAAGGAAGTGCTCTGCTGCCTTCGTCGATGCTCAACAATTTTAGCACGTGTCAACCAACGGTCCACGGGCCTGAACAAAGGCTATCGGCTTTAATCCGACGCGAGCCACGTTCCCCCGAGGGTTCCTGTCCCGCGGTCGATCTGTGTAGAGGTGTTTAATTAAGGACAATTCAATGAGGTGATCGGAGACGCGCTCCAACGCCCAGCGGAAGAGATGAGACGAAAAAGAAAAAAGGAAGGAAAAAGGATTGTCTCTCACTTCTGGGTTCCATTTGTTTCAAAAAGAAAGCCGTTTCGAATGTTTCTTGTTTTAATGAACGACACCTGCCAAATTATTGTCTGACGTTTTGCGCTAGTTAGAACAACAGGTCAACTAGTGAGAAGAAATAAGGGACATAATTAACGTAAAAGTACTCTTCTAAAAAACGTCAGTTATACGAAAGGATTGTGGGCGTTGTTTCCATGTTCCTTTCAATTTAACAATATTCAAGTATTAGATCATTTTCAAATATTAATTTGGTGGGAACTTTCCAAGTAAAATTATTTTAGTAAGAAAACACCAACATTACTACATTTCGGTAAACTTTTTACCGTTGAACGAGAGTTTTGGTTTTTGTAGAATGTGGCTGTATTTTCGAAAATGTGGATGGTTTTATCAGTGAATGAAAGTTGATGTTAATGAAGACTGCGACTTAATATGGCTTATTTAATAAAAGAAGTTTTAAGAAATATTTTAGTGAGGATTATGCTTACTGCTTTGAAGTTTATTTCGTATTTGTGACATTACAGCGTTTTTACACTATACATACGTATATACGGAGTATACAGAAAATTATGTAATGCTGCGCGAAAAAAAGGCGAATTTTCGGCAAAATAATTCATTGTCGGACCTTGATTACGAAAAAGTGGACAAATCTAGTTGCTAAATTAAGAAAAAAAATCCACCAACAAGTGGTGTAACCAGAATCACTGTTTTGTAAGTCCTTGTCACAGAAAAACCAATTGAAAGCAAAACATCCGTCCGTATATCCGTCCTTCTGTCCGGTGTATGTGAACAACTAGCGCCTAAATTATACATACGATTTTTTCCAAATTGAAGAAATCCCTGTCTATCTGGCCTGAGTCAAAGATCTGAGATTTTGATAAACATCCATTAATTTTTGGGGTACTTTTCATGAAGCCCCCCCGGACATTTTCAAAATTTTTCTCTTTAAATTTCTTGTAAGAATATAGTAAAATACACATATTAAGGTGGGTAGGTGGGTAAGGTATACGTCTGATTTTCACAGTTAACTCTGAATGTTCGAAAATTGTGAAAGTTTGAATTTTATTCGGCGCCTTCCTCCAACCACAAAATTGCAGATAGAGATAGCTCTTTCAAATAAAATTTGTTCTTCATAGTGAGTTCTTACTTTAAGGTCATGTACATTTTTTTTCAAAATTTTAATAATTTTCGCGCAATATTGCGTGCAACATGTGAAGTTTAAAAAATAGAAAAACAAGATTTTCTCAAAAACAGCTCCAAGTTTTTGATTTAGGGGTTCGGTTGGGAAAGTGACTAACGTACTCTATGAGATGACTTAAACGCCGTATTGCTCTATTCGTTTGTTTTTTCAAAAATTACAACAATGTAATTTTTTGACTTGTCTCTCATGTTAATATTTACTACATTAGCAGCGATTTGTTGGCATTATTATATTAATTAGTGCATGTGCTTTAAATAATGTCAAGTAAAGTTTCTGGAAAAACTCAACCGTTTTGTGTGAAAAATAGCTGAAAATTCCTCATTTTCAAAACCGCTCAAACGCCATTTCCTCATAAATGGCTCCAAAATTTTCGTCAAACTTTTGGAACGGACTCTTTAATAATAATAATTGAACTCTTTAATATGACGTTGTTTATTTTGAAAATTATATAAATGTAATTTTTCAAAAATTATATAAATGTAATTTTTTTGAAAGACCTCTCACATCTTTAATATGCACATTACATTCAATTTGTAATTATTATTATTTTTTTCAAATGACTTCAAATGAAGATTTTTGAAAAACTCATAAACTTTGTTTGAAAAGAGCTTTAAATTTCGCATTTGAAACTCCATTTTCTAAAAAAACAGCTACAAATTTTAAAAGAAAATTGCCATTAGGACGAGGTTTTTGTGTTTTTTAATATTATAAAATTAATATTTTCATTGTACCGTTAGGAAACAGAAAAATTAAGAAAACGTCAAAAAAATTTACTGTGGGCGGCGATAGATGGCAGCTGGCAAGAGTATGTGGCAAATTCGAAATAGCTAGCCCAGACTCAAAGATATAGAAAACTAATACGGGAAAGTCTGTGCTATTCTGTAGCCCTACTAGTTTAATATCTAAATACATGTTTCGCACTGAAATTTAGGTGGGTGTTTTATATAGGAACACTGTGATTAAGGTTAATATTATTATTTGATTCTTCAAAATAAAAACTTGAATTAGTATATGGAAACATATTCTTAAAAATCAAAGTATTATTTTGAAAACAATTTTTGGAATATTTTGAAAACAAACAACACTTTACCCCGCGTAATACACTATTTTTCAGAGAGCCTTACTAACTTTCATTTTATTTTAATTCAAGTACACAATCCATTAGCACTAGCACTAGCACTTCAGCTAGAAGTTGAAATTTAAAGAAGCTCCGCAGGCTCTTAAACGATTTTACTAATGGCTGTCTATTTTTTTTTTACATTTGATTCTTTTATCTTAATACTGAAAAAAATGTCAGCCACTGACTATCCAAAGTGATCTTTTGTGAGTAAGTAACAACTCCATTGCAAGGTGGCAACGCAGTTGCAGTTTTTGGTAGCATATTATGCAAATATATTGTGTTTTCATACATTTTGTTTCATTACGCTCTCCAGATCCATTTTGACGACATCTAAAAATAACTTTTACGAGTGTATTTACAGTTTTCCGGAACTGCAAAAAACAACTCAAAATCAAGCAAACAGTTGAAGATCTACCACAGAAATGTACTCCATTGTTAATCTGTGTCATTAAACACTGCATTCTATAAACATCGAAAAAAAAAAACAAAGACGAGAGTCTTTCCAGCGCCAACTGCAGCGACAGTGAATTTCGCAACAGATACAATTTGGAGATGAGGCGTTTTCTCTGAATATTAATTAACAGACTAAATCGCGCCTTCCACTTCTCTCGCGCAAAACGCGCGGCTCACTTAAACCGGATTAAACCGGCGGCAAACACACGTGGCAGCGACAGCTCCCCGCGGACTCGGAAATCTCTTCCGCAAGCTCCGGCGTCGTCGTGCCGCAAAGAAACCGACACAAAAACTGCGAAGCAGTGCCATGTTCGCTCAGAGCGGCAGAGATGCGGTTTATCCAGGCGTGGAGGAAGCCGACGCGACGCGGCAGGACGGGGAAGCGGCGGCGGCGGGGGAGGAAGCGAGAGGGCGGGGGCGGCGAAAGAGGCGGCCGTGGTGATGGATAGAGACCGGAGAAAAACGTGTAGTATAAAACGTCAAAATGTGTTCATAAATATGGAATGAAAATAGTAAGAATATGTAATAAATATGTAAAATCCAATATATGTTAATTTTAGTATTAAAATTCCCTAATTAAAAACCATTTACTCTCTGAATCTGAATCAGTGAAATTGCTCTTGATTCAATCAGTGAGAGCCGAGGTCACTGATGTCTTCAGTCGAAATGAGCAGTTTCGCTGGCAATCAGCGAATATGAGAACCTTTTCATAATGACCGCCAGCGTTTCACTGGTCGTCAGTGCCGCGCCACATCCCTCACTGATCGTTCAGTTGTTCACGTGCTGCTGTTTTCACAGATTTCACTGATTCAAACAGTGAAGTTTCACTGATTCTAAAAGGGGACCCGATATTCACTGATTTGTTCAGTTCAATTCACTGATTGTCAGTGGCAGGGTTATAACTGACACCATCAGTGAATAGTCACTGTCAATCAGTAGTTTTTCACTGATTCAGACTGAGAGAGAGCAAGAAATTACATTTAGAAAAACTGCTCACTTTACATCATACAACTTTCTCGTCAGTAGTAAAAGCTTCATCCATTGTAATCCAGGACCTTAGTTTACCAGCTGGACTAATCGCAATAGAAGCCATCGCTCAGACTGGCGAGATCTACGACCAGCAAACATACACTGTAGCATCTTCATCGAAGCGTTACACGTCACATATCAGAAATTTTTCTCGGAAATTAAGGTTACAGATCAGAAAACGCGGTGTCAGTGATGCTTTGGACACCTAGACTTCCCCAATAATGTAGGAAAAATGCTGATTTTTTTATAAATACTTCTTTTCATAAAAAATATGGAATTAAATAGAAGAAAATTGATAAAATAAGAAAATATATTGTGAATACAGCAAAATATGTAATACAGTACTAAATATTTAAAAATATGTAACGAAGAAATTCGATATTGTGTTAGGAGGGCTATGAGTCGCCAAGATACAATTTTGAGAACGGTAGGTAGAAAGACAAAAAATATATAATTACAAAAAAATCCGGTCTCTAGTGATGATGGAGGTGTGGCAGTGACGGAGGCGGGCAGTGGCGGATGCGATAGTGGCGCTGACTAGCAAACGGGCCGGTCATGGATTGGGAGATAAATTGATCCGTGATTCCAGGCGCGTCAACTGCTATGATATTAGTCGCGTACTCTCTCAGTCTGAATCAGTAAAAAACTACTGATTGACAGTGACTATTCGCTGATGGTGTCAGTTACAACCCTGTCACTGACAGTCAGTGAATTGAGCTGAACAAATCAGTGAAAATGGGGTCCACTTTTTGAATCAGTGAAACTTCACTGTTTGAATCAGTGAAATCTGTGACACTAATTACACGTGACGACTGAACGATCAGTGAGCGATGGTGGCGCGGCAATTTTACCACTGACGACCAGTGAAATGCTGGCGATCATTGTGAAAAGTTTCGCATATTCCCTCATTGTCAGTGAAACTACCCATTTCGACTAAAGATATCAGTGACTTCGGCTCTCACTGATTGAATCAGTGACAATTTCACTGATTCAGATTCAAAGAGTAAGTATAGTGCGTTTTTATCATGGGAGGTGGCGGTGTTTATCTACCGCATGGTGGAAAGATCTGACGCCGACCTACACGTCGGTTCGTATCTTTTCCCCGTCGAGGTATCTCCCACCAGCAGAGCACTGCACCAGCACGGGCACGTTTAAGTTCGCGACCAATCTCTCGGCATCTGTGGTACTGTAGTGCATGATAGCGTCAGTGTGTGTAGGTAAGGGATGAGTATAGAACAAGGAAGAGGAAAGAAAGGTCGCGCGCGGTCAGTGATTCGTTCATTAGGGCACTGCTACGACATTCGCCTGGTAGTGATTGAAGAAAACACGGAAAACCTATCAGAGCAGTCGAACACTAAAATTGTCCTACAGATAGCCTCTGAATTCGACTTGGCTATTTAGCCAGTGTGGAAAATGCAAGTGTCACGTGTCAAAGTGTCCGGGACTCGAACCTCTGGGCCTCCCGATGAGAGGCACAGCCGTGGCATCATCTCATCGCCCTTAATCGCCCATAATACCCCATAAATAAGAAAAAATCGCAGAAAATTCGGTTTTTGACTTCTTTCAGAATCAAAACCTTTGATATATTCTGTTTAATATGGCGAAACCTGTTTTATTTTACTATATTTTGTTTTGTTTATTTGAATATTTATTTAAACTTGCGTTAGAGGAACCACGCACCCTTTTTCGAAAGGGGGGTGGTTTTCCTAAAAAAAGCAAACTCCAAAACAGACAACACCAGAAAATAAGAATTGATGTTTCATAGAAAGATAGAAAATAAGAGTAGAAATAGACATAAAAAATAAGGCATAACCTGTAACCTTTTTTTAGCATTACAAACTAGAACCATTTGCCCAGACATTGCCTTTTTGCTGTCTTCGGAAACCTGAAAAATTATATCTCCGGTACTATGTATGATAATCCACTGATTCTTTTTTGTTATAATCGAGAAACGTGTAGCTAGTGCATGAACCAAAACTAAATATTTGAAATAATTATTTCGTAGAGAAAATTAATTTTAAAAATTTAATTTTTTGATTTTTTAACTTTCTGATACAAAAAATGTTTTAAATATGTAAATACTAATGGTACGAATATTATTTTGGTTCAGGCAATAGTTCAAACCATTTATCACACAAAAAATAATTGAAGTAATAGAGATAGTAGTTCTAAAGCTATGATGCATATGCTGAAGACTTATTTCTGTACAAAAAATTCGTTATCTCCCCCCCATTTTTTCATAATGTTTTTGTTTTCATTGTAGACATGTTATTCAATAAATACATGAAACAAATTATTAAGCAGTATTTCAAATTTTGCATGTTTGTGTTATTACATACCATGGAAAGAGCGGATAGCAAGTGAAAGACAGCTCTTGCACGCCTTAGCGCACAGCACTATCGATCTTCTACGCATGCGCGATTCAAGTTTCACATCACTTTTGTACATCTGCGCATGCGCAGAAGATCGATAGCGTGGGCCGATATAGCGTGCAAAAACTCCCTAATGACGGTGACGGCGTGAGAGAGGTACAAACGAGCCTGGTAAAATGAGAGGTGATAAAAGTGCGGTGAATTTAGGCGTTACTATGTGTCGCTGGCATTTGACGTGGATACTCTGTTGGAATTGCCATTTCGAATTCGAAGGTGTGGTAGAAAGAAATGTACTCACAGTTCCTAAACCGTAGAAATAGACGATGGTGTTGAAGAAAGGTCGCAATGAAGTGATGGGAAGTGAATTTAAAAGAGTGGAAGCTCTTCGAGGAGTTGACAGTGAAGTGGAAGGTGGCACACAATTGCACTGCGGACATGAGCCAAAATTAATGAAAGAAGATCAGGTATATATGGTTAACCACTATGTGAAATTCACACAGCATTCAAGCGTTTTGAAATAAGCTACATAATATATACCTGTAATCAATATTTGCAGTATTGTTTATGTTGTAGTTTGTAAATATCCCTTATTCTTATAGAGCCTGTAGCAAAAAAATATTTTTAGAAACTGTATTCACCTCAAAGGAACAAATGACATAACTATCTCATCGAGGTGGAATGAATGCGAGCTGTATCAATCGCAGACTTTGAGAGAGAGGTCGGTTCTCTGGGCAAGCAGTGGCGTAGCTTCAGTTGGTGTCACCCGGGGCAAAACTAATGGTATCACCCCCCCCATAAATTAAATACAGAAAACTATTAATGAATAGTTGATACATTTTTTTAATAAAAATATATTTGCACAAGACAATTATTTATAATATATTAAAAGCTGCATTTAATTCAGAATAATTGAAATTTAATTTTTTAATAAACAATCTAAAACGAAATATAACTAATAAACAAATGCATGTTTTTAAAAATTTAATTTTTAAATAAATCATTAAAATATGATTCTAATGCATTATTTAATAAAATATATTTGCACATGATATTTATTTATAATATATTAAAAAACTGCATTTAATTCAGAATAATTGGAATTTAATTTTTAAGTAAACAATCTAAAACGAAATATAACTAATAAACAAGTGCATGTTTTTATAAAATATAATTTTTAAAAAATCATTAAAATTATATAATTCCAATTATAAAATTTTCTAATTTATTGCTGTCACCCCTAAAATGGCGTCACCCGGGGCGGACCGCCCTCCCCTTCTGCCCCCACCTAGCTACGCCACTGTAGGCAAGCGTCGCGCGTTAGCTTCCCTGAGCGGCTGCGGCATCGGAAAGAGAGCCGGCCGCTTGCGGGCGCCTCTGCAATGGATGCGACGGGGCGCGGGCGGGGGCGGGGGCGGGGGCGGCGAGAAGACCCGCAGGGGCTTTCAGTGGCCAGCGTCCTCGTACGAAGCTGTCACCCAAGTTGGGCGGCGGCGCCAGCAGCAGCGTTCTGGAGCGCCGCGGGTGGGGGGTGGGGGAGGGGGGCGGCGCGGGCCGGGCCGGCTGCGGGGCCGCCTCTGCTTACTTACAGTCGGCTTCCATTTGTAGCGCGCTAATCCTCTGGCGCCACTCAGCCGCCGCCCTTCCTCTTGGACATTCCTCCACCCGCTCCTCGCCCCGCCCCCCGCCCCCTCGCGGCCGCGCTCCTCCACGCGATACCTCGCTCCGGAACGTCCTGTTTCGCACCGCCACGCCTCACCTCCCCTTGCTACGCCGGGATTCGCCACGCTCCTCCACGCCTCGCCACGCCTCACCACGCCAAGCCTCGACACGTTTCGTCACGCCTCGACACGCCTCACACGTCTCGCCAAGACTCATCACGCCAAGCCTCTTCACGCCTCGCCAAGTTTCGTCACGCCTCCACACGCTTCGCCTCCCCATGCCTCGCGACGCCAAGACTCGCCACGCCACGTCACGTCACGCCACGTCACGTCACGCCACGCCACGCCACGTTTCGTCGTCTTGCCACGCCAAGCCTCGCCACGTCACGTCACGCCACGTTTCGTCATGCCTCGCCACGCCACGTCACGTCACGTCACGCCACGCCAGCCAAGGCTCGCCATACCAAGCCTCATCATGCCAAATCCCCCCATGCCATGCCTCGCCACGCCACGTCACTCCACGTCACGTCACGCCACACAAAGCCTCGCCACGCCATGCCACGCCATGTCATGCCTCACCGTCGCCACGCCTCACCTCGCCTCGCCACGCCTCGCCACCCACGTCTTCTCTTCTCTCTTTTCCTTCCTCCTCCGTCCTGTTGCGTTCCGCCCCGCGAAAAGCAGCGATGGCGACCAGAAACAGCAAGCGAAAGATTCAGTAATAAATTTATTCGAAAAATGCACATTAAATATATTCACAACATAAGTAATACACTACGGTAACCCTAAATCCACAATACTAATGTGCATCATGACTGACACACACACATATATTTAATATTCTTTCTAAATTTCAGTGATAAATTTTCTATCGAGTTAATTTTTATGAATCGAGAAAAAACACACATTGTTTAATAACAAATTTCTTGTCACGGTAACAAATTTAATTTCAAAATCACTCTCCATTTCCCTTGTCAGCAAATACAACAGGTGTAAAAACTCACATTTACGGGAATATTTCCAATAATTCGAAAAAATGTTATAAAACAAAATATTTAGAAAACTTTTCAATTGACGCGATGGTTTACTTTCTTTTTGGTGCAATAGATACTTTTCATTCTGTGTGTGATTAAAAAATACCTACATTTTTCATCATTATTTTGATTTTTGGACCCCAAACATCTTGGATGAAATCAAGCTTCTGGAATATGGGAAAGAATTGAACTTTTTTCCATTATTGAGAATTTCGGCGAAAAATTTCCAATAGTTTTTGAGAAAAATTGATTCGAACATTTCAGAACATTTGACAATTCTGTTCCGTTATTATGGCCCACTTACGGACATTTCAAAAACCACCGTTAGAGATTCTTTGAAGATTATGTGTAAAGAATCCCAATGAAAAATAAAATACATCTATAATGTACATTTTGACGTCGTGAGAGACAAGTCAAAACATTATATTTTGTAATTTTTGAAAAAAAAACAACATATAGAGCAATATGACGTTTATGTCATCTGATAGAGTATATTTAGCATTATCCCTGCTAGAAAGGTTTAAAGAAAAAATTTGGAGCCGTTTTTGAGAAAATCATGTTTTTGTAATTGTTTTAAAATTGCACATATTGCACGCAATGTTGCACGAAAACGACTAAAATTTTCAAAACATGTACACGATCTTAATGGAAGAACTCACTATGGAGAACAAATTTTATTCGAAGAAAAAATCTCTATCTGCAATTTTGTAGTTGGAGGAAGATCCCGAATAAAATTCACTCTTTTGGAATTGTTGAAAATTCAGAGTTAACCGTACAAATTGGACCTATGCTACCTTTATAAGTGTATTTTACTCCATTCCTACAAGAAATTTAAAGAAAAAATTTGGAGCCGTTTTTGAGAAAATTTTGAAAATGTCTGGGGAGCTTAATGTAAAGTACTCCCAAAAATTAATGAATGTTTTTCAAAATATCAGAACTTTGACTCAGGCCAGATTGACAGGGGTTTCTTCAATTTGGGAAAAATCGTATGCATAGTTTAGGCGCTAGTGTTGTTCACATACACCGGACAGACGTTTTCCTTTCAATTGGTTTTTCGGTATCAAAGATTTACAAAACAGGGATTCTGGCTACACCACGTGTTAGGGGATTTTTTTCTTAATTGAGCAACTGGATTTATCCACTTTTTCGTTATCAGGGCGCGGCAATGAACTTTTTTCTGCCGAAAATTCGAGTTTTTTATGCGCAGCATTACATAACTTTCCCTACACTGCATATATTACTGAGTATATACGTACGTATACGGGAAAGTAAAAATGTTTTGAAATTGAATTTCGACATGATAACGTTCGAGTACTGTCTCAGTTTTTTCTCTAGAATGTATCTCATAACATTCTATAACTTTTTTCAGATTTTTAAACAATATGGTCGATAGTGAAAAAATATCAAACCATTTTTATCAGATTAAAGATTTGAAATTCGCGGCAAAATCATTCCCCGACTGTAGATTATTCAGTATACATTCGTGTCATGTATGTATCATGTATGTCATGTATGTCATGTATGTCATGTATGTCATATCATGTATGTCAGTATACATTCGTGTCAATCTTGTGTGTATTCTGAAAATATGTTTTGTCTTTGTAAAGGCGTATTAAATTTGATAAACCTTTTCCATAGTTTCATGTTCTTCAAAACTCAAATAAAATATCCTTATATTACTATTGAATTCCATAAAATTATATTTGTATGCGAGTCTAAATGTGGGGTCTGAGAAACGTGTGTTCTAATACAGTCGTTAATACGAACTTTCCCAGAATTTACTTTACAAAAATTAGAAGAATGATTCATATTTTCAACCTGTGTGTGTTGAATAAGAAATCAGTGGTTTTTAGGGTATAACAGTAGCTATGTCACCAAATGCAGCACGTGCATTAAGAAATCAATATTCTTTTCACTTCCAGTGGTTTTTTTTACAGTCACCCACCGATCTACGCTTCTCTTATCTCCTTGGGCGATTCGATATCCATTAGTATTCCTCACGCACGTCAGTTCGCTTCTGTAGAATCGCATCCGTTTCCCCCCGCTTCCCACCCCGCGCCTCCCACGCACTTCCTCCAGTTGCCGCCCTCTCTTTTTCTGACGCATCCCACGCACCCTTCCGCCACAGAAAGTACACAATCAGCATCTGAGCTTCCCTCATCCTATCACACGCCCCAAGTCGACGTTCCCCCTCCCCCGCCGATGCGCTTCGCCGCCCCGCTTCTTCAATTGTCACGCTCGCCGCTCGGATTCTCTTTTTTTTTTTCTCGACACTCCCCTCCCCCTTTCGCACGTGCGCTACGAGCTGCAACCGTCCCCTTCAGCTGTTTGTCCCCGCCGTTCCAACGCTGGATGTGGATGCGCGACGAAGGTACGAAATACCGATAGCATAGAAACTGTGTTTTTAAAATGTTTCAAAAGTAAGGGGATGTGTTGGTATTATTTAAGTAACTGGTCAGGAAAGCAGTGAAGGAATCTTCAACAATAACTTACAATATTTCGCCCGTGTAAAAACATCATAGTTGTATTAGCAGAGAGCAAAACGTACCATTCATCGTTCTTGATGGATGTTTTCGGGCACGCCAAATTACATGATCATTGGATCCGTTAGTTCCTTTAGTTCGGCAATTCGTTGTGCCTGGAGGTGGCGGAGTTCCTTTCTGAGATCCGGCGCTGACCTGTACGTCGGCTTGGGGGAATTCCCCATCCGGGTGTCTCCCCCAGGGGCGCGTTCTCCTCAGCCGGGACGAGCTGTTAGCTCTCAATGGTTCTCCCGATATTTGTTTTGATGAAGTGCATGTAAATGTAAATAACGGGAAAGGGTAGGTCAAGGAGGAAGAGGCGAAGTTCAGGTGCGGTTCATGGTCTATTTATTAGGGTTCTGTACCAGCATTCGCCTGGTATTGATCGAAGAATCGACGGAAAACTATTGATAGATCACGCAAAACTACAGAGCAGCCAGTCACTTGCAATCTCCTCCAGAGAATGGCTGAATTCGTGCTAGCTTCTTCGCCAGTGTCGAAAATTCGCCACCGTCGGGACTTGAATCTACAATTTTTGTAACTTTTAGAAAAAAAAATTAAATTTAAATTGTAACATTTCAAGTGTTCATCATTCTAGTTTTACCGTTACCTGGAATTTCGACTTACGTAATTGTTGGGGGAGGTCTTCTGCCGCAGGGTGGGGGAAGTCTCTGAGGCTTCACCAAAGGTACGTCTGCCATGATGGATTTTTTGCGAGCGGTACAGCTATAGTACGATAGTTTCGGAGCAAGCGTGTGGTGGTCGCTTATCGTGTGAAGATGTTGCAACCGGGACCGGCGAAAACTGTCTTAGTATTTGTGTGGCCTTAGGTGGTCGTGTGTGAGTGAAGATGCATCTGGAAACAGTTGAGCAAGCGAGGCTTTCGCATTGATAAGTGTATCTGTGGGTTTCGGGCAAGTTCCGGGCAGACATGTGACTGTTGGAGACTGGAAATATACCGTTGTATAAGACTGAACAGTAATCACGTTTTAGTACCATCGTCCAATTAAAAGTTGCTTCAATAACAATTATTTGTAACGCGGTGGAAGTTTGTAACAAATTCATCTAGCACTGAAATATTTCCTGTATCTGCTGTAAAAAAAGTAGTAGTTCCATTAAATAGTAAATATGATTGAATCGAAGTACAGCTTGTTTAACAGGGATCTCACGATACAGTTGGCTCAGACCTTAGTCGCTTATTGATTGATTGATTCGTGTTTCCGGGCGCGTCAACTACTTAGGTCATTAGTTCTGTAAGTGTAGTGCATGTTTTTCTCGGGAGGTGCCGATGATCTTTTCCCCGCTGGATGGTGAGATCTGGCGCCGACCTACCGTCGACTAGTGGGGTTTCCCCCCCAACCAGGTATCTCCCACCATCGGGGCACCGCCGTAGCCGGGACAAGCTGTAAGTTCCTAACCGGTCTCCCGGCATGTGTGGTGCATGTTAGTGTGTGTGTGTGTGTAGGAGGAGAGGATAGGACAAGGAAGAGGAAGGAAAGATCGCGCACGGTCCATGGCCCGTTTGTTAGGGGCCCCGGCATTCGCCTGATGTTGATCGGAGAAACCAAGGAAAACTACCAATCATAGCAGCCGGGCGCTAGAATTCTCCTCCAGACAGCGACTGAATTCGACCAAGCTGACAAGCTAATGTTGAAAATCCTGCCGCCGTCGGGAGTGGAAGTGTACTGACCTCTCGTTCAGGGGGACTGCAGTGACATCAGGTTGATGCACTGAGCCATCTCGTCCGGTCGTAGTCGCTTATGCACCGTCCTTGTTGAGACATTCCTGTCTGCCGTGCGTGCATGGGATTCTCCGTCGCTCGTCACAGCCCACCCTCCTTTCCCCACTGCCGCTCCCCCGTCCCATTCCCTATTCGCTGCACCCCTCTCCGTGCTCTATCAGCACAGATACGCGCCTCGCCTCGCCTCGCGCACGGATCTTAATATTTTAATGTATAAAAAGGCGCGGAGCCACAGATGGCGCATAAAGCGCGAGGTGATACCTTTTGAAAGCCGCGCGCGTGAAAGGATTACTCCAGGTGGCCTTCGCGGCGGGCGGCGGCGCGCAGTGGGCCGAAAGCACTCCGCGGCGGGAACTCTCCGTCCGAATCAGTGAAGAACTACTGATGGACAGTGACTATTCACGGATGGTGCGCCCGCATACTCTCTCGGTCTGAATCAGTGAAGAACTACTGATGGACAGTGACTATTCACGGATGGTGCGCCCGCATACTCTCTCGGTCTGAATCAGTGAAGAACTACTGATGGACAGTGACTATTCACGGATGGTGCGCCCGCATACTCACTCGGTCTGAATCAGTGAAGAACTACTGATGGACAGTGACTATTCACGGATGGTGCGCCCGCATACTCACTCGGTCTGAATCAGTGAAGAACTACTGATGGACAGTGACTATTCACGGATGGTGCGCCCGCATACTCTCTCGGTCTGAATCAGTGAAGAACTACTGATGGACAGTGACTATTCACGGATGGTGCGCCCGCATAGTCTCTCCGTCCGAATCAGTGAACTACTGATTGACAGTGACTATTCACTGATGGTGTCAGTTATAACCCTGCCACTGACAATCAGTGAATTGAGCTGAACAAATCACTGAAACTCAATGTTTTCTTCCGGGCCAGGGGGTCGTGGTCTATTAGACATTATACTTCCAAACGTTTCGTCCGTAACTGCGACGGACATCTTCAGTGGCGATGTGGTTTCGGACGAAGAATCCACGTCGATGGTTCCCCGATGATACATGGTGCCGCCCGGTCCGCGGGGATATTCATCTATCATCGGGGAACCATCGACGTGGATTCTTCGTCCGAAACCACATCGCCACTGAAGATGTCCGTCCCAGTTACGGACGAAACGTTTGGAAGTATAATGTCCAATAGACCACGGCCCCCTAGCCCGGAAGAAAATATTGAGTACAACTCCGGCCGTGAAAGCCTACATTGTTATATAAATCAGTGAAAATTGGGTCCACTTTTTGAATCAGTGAAACTTCACTGTTTGAATCAGTGAAACTTCACAGTTTGAATTAGTGAAATCTGTGACACCAATTGAACGTGACAACTGAACGATCAGTGAATGATTGTGGCGCGGCACTTATATCACTGACGACCAGTGAAATGCTGGCGGTCATTATGAAAAGGTTCGCATATTCGCTGATTGTCAGCGAAACCACCCATTTCGACTGAAGATATCAGTGACTTCGGCTCTCACTGATTGAATCAGTGACAATTTCACTGATTCAGATTCAGAGAGAAGGGCCACTATTAACTCTGGAGAGGTGGCGGTTGCCGGAGTTAGATTAGAGGTGGCGCGGGGTCATTTCTGACCCCTTTAACTTATTTCCTTATAAAATTATATTTAGCAAGAAATAAGTGCGAAATTAGTTATTTTAATAACAATCAATCATTTATAAGGTCGTATTAACTTAATTCACTTTTATAAACAAACATGCAAATGAAGAATTGAAACAAATAAAAGGGCAAAATTGTCATTTATCTTTCATTTTTTGTAGTGACTCCATTTACATTTTCCTGAATATTTCAATGACAAAAGTATCAGAAAATTCATTTTCATTTTCTAAGTTTCGTTTTTAACATTGTCTCGCATAAAAACAAACAATTTATTGAAAATGCTTCAAAGCTAATCAACACAACTTAGAAAAAGTACGAAATTTAAGATGTTTGTATTGGTTTCACAAATATTTATAAATGAATTATTACGTATAAAATTTTGAAAATCTTTGTATGAAAGAATATGGTGAAAGGTATGTGAAATGTAAAGCTTCTGACTCGCAAAATTAGGCAATTGCAGCTAAGCAGAGATATGTGGGGTCACAACAGACCCCTCTCTCGAGTTAAGGCAGTGACATCAACTGATGTCACTGCAGACTCTTCGTCTGGGAGGTCGTAGGGTTGAGTCCCGACGGTGGCACGATTTTCGGCACTAGCTAGACAGTTAGGTCGAGTTCTGCCGCTGTCTGGGGGAGCCACCTCCCTGAGAAAACATGCACTACACTTACACGACGAACGACCTTACCAAGATTACGCTCTCGAAAATACTCATCAATGAATTAATTATATTAAGTGCGTGAATTTATGGTATTTTGCACGGAGGATTGAACATTTTTTGCCAAGACTTAGTTCGAGGCGAAAAGCAACAAGACAAATCGAAATTCCGTGATTTCGTGTGAAAAATATAATTTCACACGAAATATAAACATTTTTTCTGCGATAAAATAGACTTGCTTGTATTTCAAATAATGATGTTTTATTTCTACCCTTCATGGTTTATTCGTAAGGAAGCTCCATCTTCGTTAAGGATTGCAAAACAGGAGTCCGTTGTTTCCCAATTTGACAGAACGGATAGGAATTCATGTTCCGCATGAGTTCCTATTCTGTAACTGCTAGATCGTGTTTACAATTTCTGAATTTAAAATTGGTAAAAGTGGTGTTGGCATTCGACAAGAATTCTTCTGTCTAATTTATTATCAGATTTATTATCTTCCCAAAAATCCTAAGATACTTACGAAAAAATCTACCTTCAGTTGAGAAATAGTGTACGTCTAAAGGTGTTGTTATGAGTTTCGTCATAAAACATTTAGTGCGAATGTTTGCCTTCTAATTATATATTCAAAGTTGATTACATGTTAGGGGTCATCCATAAATTACACAACGCTAAAGCGGGAGAAAGTGGTCTGAGGCAGCGTTACGCTGCGTTACATAGAGATAGGGAAGTGCGTTAGAAGGGGGAGAGAGGGTATTGAAAAATACTCGAAATTTGTGTTACGTAATTTATGAACAGCCCCTTACTAGTTACGAGGAAGAATTTAATAATAGTGAAATCAAAGTTTTTTTACCATTCATATTTTTTATTTTTCTTACCTCTTAATTTTTTCGTACGTAAAATTCTTGGACGCACGGTGAAGACACATTTTTTAATGTTTTAAGAAAAAGAGACTAACTTCACGCGCGCGTATCAGCATGTAGAAATCCACGTTTTTTTTATTATTTTTTTAAAATCGCATCAACTACTCGGTCATTAGCGGGCACTATTTGAGTAACGTTATGACATGAAGATGACAGGGGGTGAAAGGACGAACACATATAACCATGCCTGAGGCGAGACTCGAACCCGCGACCCACGGTCCAAGACCACTACGGCACTACTGTCTTAGCGATCTCGGCCAAAGGGCCAGCAACGTTCTTTTTTTTCGTTAGCAGAATACAACGTTTTAATGATTATTTACGCAACAAGGCAATACAACAGTTTAATTTAGGGTAAGAAATGTTACGTCGAATTCCTAAGGAACAAAAGGTGTCACTTTTGGCAACATGAATTTACTAGTGACAGCCGGACTTCCACCGCTGGGATGCCATCATCCGTCTTTCAAGGAAGAGATTGAAAGTCGGGAATAGTTCCTTGCCTTCTCTCCATTTCCTTGCACAACTGATGGCATTGGAAATACCATCATAAATCGAGTATCGCTAATAAATTCATGTTGAAAAAAACGATGTGATTTATTTTATCTGAAAATGAGTCAACACGTCACCACAATGCGGTAAATTAAGACTTTCGTGTGAATTAGACCCTGTTTATTCTATTACTTTACACTACAATATTATTAACAGTAATACAGTTTGGTAACGATGACAAAAGCCACTAGAATTCTGTAGCTGTCATTATGACTTCTTACTATATTTCATTGTTTCACTATTGTGAAATAGATGAAGTAAATTTGTGTTTGTATTTTTACCACCTTACAGAATTTTTAATATTATAATATTTACAATTAGTCAGATTTAATAGGTTCCTATGTTTTCTTTTAGAGACAACGTTAAAGTTTACCGCTTAAAACATTTAAGTTTCCATTTTGAAACTTCTTTTTACTTTAATTCTCCTTAAAGGAATTGAAGTTACTTTCAACACCTCCTCTGACTGACGAGACACATAAGCATTGAAACAAATAATTGTAAATGGTGCAGTGAACTGTATGAAAAATATTAAACGGTGCAATGCATTCTGCTGTATTTTACCTGGACACAAGTCCAGGAGTTCAGAAGTTATATTGGTAATAACTGTCATAAATAGTCTCCTAAAAAATTAAACACAATAAATAGATTATATTTTGGTGTTCATGAACTTTACTCATTAATTCAACAGAGCGGCAGCAACTTAGTTCACTAGATGTCCACGTGTATTCGTAAACTCTAAAGTTTCTCTTCTCATCAATCCGTTTAAAATTTGTGTTGGCCAAACTGGGTTGGTGGCATGTTTTTCAGAATTATCCTGTTTCCTCTGCCTCGCATTCCGTTCCATTATCTATCTTCATTATTACTTTCTGCATCGATTGGTATCATCCACCACAATCGTCACATTTCTCCATTGTTGCCGAGCCGTGCAGACCAGAGCTTCTGGTGAGCAGGTGAACGCCTGAACTTCTGGCTGTGGAATCACAGTAATTGGGCCTCATCCTGATAACTTATGATGGACGGCATACCAATTGTTTCTGTTAACTTTCAACATTGGTTTTGTAGTCAGGAATATCAAATACATCCTGTGATGTTACACTAAATTAAATACGCCACGAAAGATTTCCTAAGTTTTTTTCATAATTCTCATTTTATGAACTTTTATGAAAATCTTGTATTTGGGGGTTGATTTTTTCATTTTCTAATCACCAAACCTTCCAGTGAAAAACATAGTGTGGAGTTAAAATTTGGAGCATTTTGTACTTGTTTTTAACATCATCTCTCGAAAAAATGTTTTCTACCCATCTCTATTTCAAGCCAATGTTCATTTTAGGTGGTATGCTTAATTTTTATTCGAGTTTGTTTTGTTTTATTTCAGGTAGATATGAGTCACGGTTAGCTACGTCAGTATTTTTTTCTTCTTTCGCTTTCCTTTTTCTTATGCCATAGGATACATATAACAATTTTAGGTCGTATTAGATATATCTATTTTAATAAAGGCATTGAATCTGCTGAACGTACGTTGTCTTGTAACAGTTCTTGTAGTGTATCTTGTCACTGCAATTTTCATTTCATTCTTGCCTGTTCCCAGTATCCGCAAATATGTTCAACGAGATACATTTCTTGAACATTTATTGACTAGACCTTGATCTATTCTGAAAATGAGACGTGCATGATGGACAGGTAGATATGTAGCTCCTATTTTATTTTAGTCACATTTTCCAATGCATTTTTTGACATTGTTCGTGAGTACCGATTGTTACTGACATTAGAAATAATATCTATAAAGTAGTAGTTTAATGTTTTAATAATTTGAGTATAATGATAATTGAATGATTTTTCTGTCCACTTCTAAAAGCTATTATAAATTGCGGTACTAAAATCGTAGATGATCCAGACGTGTTGTGTGGTTTGTCAGTAAATTTATTTTTGCGCGCTTGTTTTGCTCGTTCGGCCCAGTGCGCGCCGGCGCGTGGGAGGGGAGCGGAGAGATTTTGGGGAGGGGAGGGCGCGCGAGGGGACGGGGGCGATGGGGACGAGGCGGGAAAATACGAGGCGCGACTTTCTTTTGTCGCGGCGCGCAGATAAATGGAAAATATGTGTTGTGATGCGGGCGAGGGCGGCGGAGATGAGGTGTCGACGAAGCGGGCGGCGGCGGCGAAGGCGGTGGCGCAGATGGAGGGGGGAAAGGGGGTGGAGATGGTATGGTACAGCAAACATTCGACGGCAGTCGCAGACAATATCGGCGACGGAGGCGTTGAAGGCAATTGGAAAGTCCGTTGGAAGCGATATTTGAGAGTCTGCGCTGGTATGGATGATAACCAGTTGATGGGGAATCAGCACCAAGACGGGAATGCCGCAAGTGAAAGGAGAGAGAATTTTAAGAATAAAAGAGAACGGTAGTAACATATTTATTGATTCATCTATTGTTACTGACTCATTCTTTCGCAGAATTAAATAAACTATGTTTATTATTTTGTATTTTCGTTTTCTAAAACAAAGGTACTATTTAACAATTTTTTTTTGTTTTACTTACTTAAGAGTGACTATGAATTTTTAGACAGTAAGTTCATTTTCGATAAAAATGGAGAAACAAGATTTTGTTCCAGAACGTCGATGTTACACATGTTAAACGTAGTAACAGGGCTAAAGGGGATATTTTAAAGAGTTGAGTCCAAGAAAGTCCTGGTCTTGCTCTGAGTAAATCGTTATTTTGAAGATAGGTCAAGACAGGAATAGTGTTAAGATTGAATGTCACAAGAACGCGACCTTTCTCGAAGATGACTGAACAATGCAAAGAGTGAAGTGACACAACAGAATGTCAGATATTGCGTCCATTCATTGATGAGTCATTATTTTGTAGAAAGACTTACCAATTAATTTTTTAAAGTTTTCCAGATGGCTCATTTTCTACGTGATGATGGCAATATAATCACCTTGTAATTAAAATTTAGAAAAACGTTACAACACACAATATTTCTGAAACAATAAAAATTAAACTAATAGAAAACAATAAACTATACCAAAGAAATAAATAGCGTTTCTAAATTGAAAACTCGCTTAAGTGAATAACGGAGATATAAAGGTGCAATATTCAGCATATGACGGAGAATTATATTAATGTAAATAGTTGAAGAAAGGCACTGAACTAGGGAAGACAGTGGATAAACATAGTCAGCATATTCGCGCAGCGCAGCAGTGGCGAGGCGAGGCAGGCCTGCGCAGCGCGCAGTTGCGAGTCGATGGCAAGGCGCGCGACGCCGAAAGCCACTTAGCCTGCAGTTAAAACAAATTAAACTTCATCGGAGGAGCTTCCTTACCGCCGCAAGGCACGAGCGCCCGCGCCCGCGTCTGCACCCGCCCCGACCCGCCCCGCTCGCGAGGCACCAGAAGCGGCGTTCCTCCCGCAAGCCCACGCTGTTCCTCCCCCGCAACCCACCGCCCACGCTGTTCCCACCCTCCAACCCACCGCCCACGCTGTTCCCACCCTCCAACCCACCGCCCACGCTGTTCCCACCCAGCAACTCACCGCCCACGCTGCTACCACTAAGCAAACACACCACCCACGCTGTTCCACCCCCGCAACCCACCACACAAGCTGATCCTTCCCCGCAACCTACCGCCCATGGTGTTCCTCCCCTGCAACCCATTGCTCAAGCTGTTCCCACCCAGCAACGCACTGCCCACGCTGTTACCACCCAGCAACCCACCGCCTACGCTGTTCCTCCCCTCCAACCCACCGCTCACGCTGTTCCCACCCAGCAACCTACTGCCCACGCTGTTCCCACCCAGCAACACACCACAAACGCTCTTCGCCTCCCGGATTTATCCATCCCAACTTTCCTGTGATCGTCCGTTCTCTAATCGGGTTGTGCTCCTCCTTTCTCACGAGACTCCACCGCTCGTCTCCATCCGCCCGCCCGCTTGTCCTCGTCTGTCCGCCTCTCACGTCGCTGCTCTTCCACTTTGTTTCCCTCTTTCCCTCTTTTCTGTTTCCCACTTTCTTTGTTTCCCTCCTCGTTCGCTTCCCATTATCTTATCTATCTACGACGACGACGACGACGTGTACGACTCCCATATTTCCCATTTTTTTCATTTTCCCCAAGTTCCCATATTTTTGTTCTCTTTCTTGTTTGTGTCTTCCACTCTCCGCCTCGTCACTTAATATTTCAATTTCCACCTTTTTCTTTCCCCCTTAGATCAATGTTATAAAACTTCTCTTCTAAATCCGATTTCGCTTCAACGTTTCATCTTATCTCTTTTCCCTCGTTTTCTTACTTCATCTTACGTCCCTAGATCACCTCCTCCTTCAGCTCCCACTTCACCTCGTCCCTTCCTCCTGATTCGTCGTCTTTTCGGCCGATCCGCTCCCTCGCGCGTCAGCGCTTCGTAAGACATTTTCCTGATTGCCTGCTTTCTCAGTCTGAATCAGTGAAAAACTACTGATTGACAGTGACTATTCACTGATGATTTATGTTACAACCCTGCCACTGACAATCAGTAAATTGAACTGAACAAATCAGTGAAAACGAGGTCCACTTTTTGAATCAGTGAAACTTAACTGTTTGAATCAGTGAAGTCGACTGAACGATCAGTGAGCGATGGTGGCACGGCACTTTTACCACTGACGACCAGTAAAATGCTGCCGATCATTATGAAAAGGTTCGCATATTCGCTGATTGTCAGTGAAACTACACATTTCGACTAAAGATATCAGTGATTTCGGCTGTCACTGATTGAATCAGCGACAATTTCACTGATTCAGATTCAGAGTGTGCTGTCTTGTCCCTCCCCTCTGTCCTTGTTTCGGCTGGCGCGCGATACGCTCGCTTGCAAGTGCGCCGCACCGCTGCGGTGGCATCAGGCGCGAGGCCAAGGCCAAGGCTCTGGGCGGGCGCACCGACACCTGGCATGTACACTCCCGCCCACCCTCACCCCCACCTTTTTGAGATGATCCTGCCCCTTCCCGTTCAGTCTTGTTACCCCTGGTATAACCGCGCTGTTCTCTGCCTCGTCTCCGCCCCATTCGGTCTCCCGCGCTTGGCATCCCGTCCCGCCTCATTCCATACCGACTTCTCATCCCTTCTTATCCAGCTCGTTCCTCCCCACTTTCTCCTCTCTGATCCTCATCTCCTTCCCCCTCGTCTGTTGCTGCGCAGACCGCTGCTCGGATTAGAGCTCAGACCGCTGCTCAAACCTCTGCTCAAACCGCTGCTCATACCGCTGCTCATACCGCTGCTCAGACCGCTGCTCATACCGCTGCTCAGACCGCTGCTCATTCCGCTGCTCAGACCGCTGCTCATTCCGCTGCTCAGACTGCTGCTCAGACCGCTGCTCAAACCGCTGCTCAGACCGCTGCTCAAACCGCTGCTCAGACCACTGCTCAGACCGCTGCTTAGACCACTGCTCAGACCGCTGCTCAGACCGCTGCTCAGACCGCTGCTCAGACCGGAGCTCAGACAGCTCCTCAGACCGATGCTTACCCTGCTGCTAACCCCGCTTCTCTTTCGCTTCCCCACCTCCTATTCTCTACCATTTCTTCCCGCCACGTGCTACTGCCTTCGCTCCCCTCCTTCCACCACCTCCCCTTCCATCCCGTTGAGCTCCACTCCTACCAGCTGAAAGCCGTCCCGCTCTTCCTGGCCCAACCCACCCCCTCTGACCCCCACATCCTCTCATCTTGTCCACGCTTTCCCTTGCGCTTAACGACACCCACCTACTATACCGTATATTGTAACAGCCCCGTCGTCCTCCCCTCTGTTGGGCATCGCTCGCGTGCGCGGGGGCGGGGGCGAGGTCGGGGCCGAGGTCTGGGGCGTGGGCGAGGGGGGGCGGGCGAGTGGGGGCGGGGCCGAGGGCGGTTGTGGGAGCGGGGGCGAGGTCGGGGGCGGAGGCGAGGTCGGGGGCGGGGGCGAGGGCAGGGAGCGGGGGCGGGGACAAGGGCAGGGGGCGAGGGCGAGGGTGGAGACAGGGCGAGGGCGAGGTCGGCGGCGAGGGCGGGGACGAGGTCGGGGGCGGGGGCGAGGGCAGGGGGCGTGGGTGAGGGCGAGGGCGGTGGCGGGGGAGACTGCGGGGCGAGGGCGTGGGCGTGGGCAAGGGCGTGGGCGGTGGCGAGGGCGGGGACGGGGGCGAGGGCGGGGGTGGGGGTCGTGTCGCCGCCCGGAAGGAACCACTCGGGGCGATGGCGCGCGCAAAGGGCCCCGTATGGCGCGCGAGGGCGTTCAGCGGCGGCGGCCGTCGGCGACGCGGCTCCGCAAGTAGGTCGTATTCGCGCGGACGGCGCGCGGGGCCCGGCCGTAACCGGGTATCGAACCGGGTAATCGATAGTGAGGCCAGCCCCTGCCATATCGACAGCGGCGCACTTTAGATCGAAGCTGATAAAATAAAACACTATCGGTGCTGTAATGTTCCGGGATGGCGGGGGGGGGGAGGGCCGTTGATCGGAGGGCGGCGGGCGACGGCGGCCTTCAGAGACGCAACGCGGGCCGTGGAAGTGTGATAGCAGGGCTGAGGCACACGGAGGCCTGTGGAAGCGTGACCTGAGAGCTTCAGATAGACTTGAGTGTGTCTGAGATCGCGTCACATAGACTGGAGAGTGCGTTCCATAAATTTAGAAGCCATCTAAAAATATATTGAACATTTTATTAAATGTTCAATATAACATTCAAATGTTCAATATAACATTTTATTAAATGTTCGATATGTAGAAAGTTGTAAAACAAATGAACGATACTTAAGACTTTATTTCTCACAATATTTGAGTTATTGAGGTTTTAGTATTCGTAAACAATAAAAAGCAAGCTACACGAATTTAAATAATTAAATTTGTTCATAGAATTTGTCGGCACGACTTGGATTGGAACGCTGGTCTTCTGGTTTATGCCTAGCTGCTCTGACCACTAAGCTACCGAGTCAACCAACCTTTTGAACAGTTTGAAAACTGGGCGTAAACCAGAAGGCCCGGGATAGAATCCCGGTGGCGCCAAACAATTCTTTGAACAAATTTAAGTAATAAAACGAATTGTTACTTCGCAACATGGTAACAAGTTGGATTCTATACGACTGCGGAACATATTCTCCGAGCGTAATAGCTTCCAACAAGATGCCGGGAAAGGTGACAATTGTATATACACGAATATTGCAAAACATTATTTGCTGCATAGATTAGAGGACATACACAGCGAGGGAACGCAGGAGGATGGAGTGGAGGCGGATCGGCGATGAAGTCGAGGAGGAGCGGGAGAGGGACGTGAGAGGAGCGGGTGTTGATCGGAGGAGTGTGGGAGAGCTAAGGGACCAGCGGGAGAGTAGTGGGAGGGAGCGAGAGAGCTGTTGAGAAACGGAGAAGAAGAGAGCGGGAGCGGAGTGAGCAAGTGAGGAGTAGTAGCTGAGTGAGTGAGAGAGAAGTGAGAGCGAAGTGATTGAAGGAGGAATGGGAGTGGAGTGAGTGAGGGGAGAGGGGAAGCGGATTGAGCGAGGGAGGAGTGGGAGAGAAGTGAGTGAGTGAGGGAGGAGTGGGAGAGAAGTGAGTGAGTGAGTGAAGAGTGGGAGCGGAGTGAGTGAGGGAGGAGTGGGAGCGAAGTGATTGAGAAAGGAATAGGAGCGGAGTCAGTGAGGGAAGACAAGAAGCGGACTGAGTAAAGAAGGAATAGGAATGGAGTGATTGAGGGATGGGCGCGGACTGAGTGAGGGAGGAGTGGGAGCGGAGTGAGCAAGGGAGGAGTGGGTGAAAAGTGAGTGAGTGAGGAGTAGGAGCTGAGTGAGGGGGAAGCGGGAACAGGGTGAGTGAAGGAGGAGAGGGAGCGGGAGTGAGGGAGGATTAGGAGCGGAGTTAGTGAGGGAAGAGGGGAAGCGAATGAGTGAGGGAGGATTGGGAGCTGAGTGAAGGAGTGATGGAGGATTGGGAGCTGAGTGAGGGAGGGAGAAGCGGGAGCTGAGTGAGTGAGGAAACAGTTGCAGCGTTATGAGGGATAAGCTGGGGAGTGCGGTGTGCAACGGGAATGGAGTGGGCACGGAGTTGGGTTGGGTTGGGGTGGGAGGAGTGAGAGATGGGGAGGTGGTCGGGGAAGAAGCGGGGTTATGGGGAGGGCGGGGCTGGGGAAGAGCGCCAGCGAGTCAATAGAAGCGACTCCCACGAGGCCGGCGAGGCGAGCGGGGCTAAACATCGCGGCAACTGCCAACTCTCACGAGCACCACGGGCCAGGCGCCTCGGCTCGAATTCGAACTCGACGAGCAGCAGGAAGCTAATTCTGTTGTAATTTTCTACGACAATGGTCGAGGTGAGCAGCAACAGTTCGTTCTGAGAGGATGGTTGCAACGAGTTTTAATATTTAAATTGCAATGAAGGACTTCATTACATTTAATTACTTTGGAAACATGAGTGGACAGTAGAAATATGCTATGGCATAAATTAAACATTTTCGGTTAGCGGACGAACCTAAACGTGCGTACCAACTCTACAGCTCATGACACATCACTTCTTTAAAAGTCACTTCTTTTAGGGTTTTCTAACATGCCATCCCGCCCATATCGTGTTTTTCCCCCTGAAATGAAGAATGTTCTTCTGTATTTGCGCTCGCTTCATCACTCCCTTAGCATCTGCCAAAAAAATGTTCTTTCTTTTTGTTCCTTTTCGTTTTCTAAATTATATCGTTTCCACAATATCCAAGGTTAATTGCAAATTCTCTGCCCTTCCTTGTGAGTCGACAAGACTGCGAAGGGTGGAGGTACGAGAAGAAAGTGTTCGAGAAAAGTACATAGAGTACGAGAAAAGGTCAAGTACATAGAGAGTTCCTGAAGCCTTCACCTAGAGTATGGAAGCATTACTTGAACTGCACTCGTGGGCGGCGGGCGACGCGGTGAAGGCTGAGGGGACCACGACATTCGCTCCTTTATTCGTCTGACCCCTGCGACCCAACCTCCGTCCCTTCTGCTCTACTTCTTCCTCCCCAATGGCCAGAGGCACAACTCGCACTTTCCCCTTGCGAGACACATTATCGAAGGTGGTTCGTCTCCTGTTTAAATTTATCGAACACCCAGAGGAACACGGCAATAAGTCAAAATGATCATTTTTTATAAGGCGCATTGTTAATTTTGAGATAATATGAAAGAGTAAATAGTGTTTGCAAAACACTTTTAAATATTACAACATAAAACTAGTGGTGCTACAGAATGGCACAGACTTTCCCGTATTACTTTTCGATTTCCTTTGCTCGGCTAGCTATTCGGACTTGCCACATTCTATTGACAACTGCCATCTGTCGCCGCCCGAAGTACACTTGTTTACCTTTTCTCAGTTTCTTCCCTTTCCTAATAGTAGAACAAAAATATTCTTTTAATAATATTGAAGAACAGTAAAACCTCTTTGTAAATCGCAATTTTCCTTCAACAATTTGGAGCCGATTTTAAGAAAATGGCGTTTAAAAGCGCTACAGTTCATTCTAAATTAAATCTCTTTTCCACAGAAAATTTTGAGTTTTCGAGAAAGTTCATTTGAAGCAGTTTTATTCACAAATACAACAGTGTTTACAAATTGCTGGAAATGTGCAAATTAACTATGTGAGAGACATTAAAAAAAATTACCTTTGTGTAATTTTTGAAGAAAAAACTAACAAAAATAACCCAAAATGAACTTTACGTCATATTAAAGAGTGTAATAACACTATCCGTTCGAAAAGTTTGAGCCATTTATGAAAAATGGTATTTGAGCGTTTCTGAAAATGAAGAATCTTGAGCTAGTTTTCACGGAAAACGTTTGAGTTTTAGTAAAATATTATTTGACATTATTTAAAGCACATGTACTCATTAATATAATAATGTGAACAAATAGCCGCTAATGTAAATATTAACGACGTGAGGGCCACGTAAAAAAATACATTTTTGTAATTTTTGAAAAAACAAAAAAATAGGGCAATGTGGC
Source organism: Acheta domesticus (assembly GCA_031308135.1). Taxonomy (NCBI): domain Eukaryota; kingdom Metazoa; phylum Arthropoda; class Insecta; order Orthoptera; family Gryllidae; genus Acheta; species Acheta domesticus. The sequence goes on along the minus strand of JAHLJT010003656.1, from coordinate 123,010,711 downwards.
GTTTATGTCATCTCATAGAGCACATTTAGCACTATTCCTAACAAAAGGTTAAAGAAAAACTTTGGAGCTTGTTTTGAGAAAATCTTGTTTTTGTAATTTTTGTATATTGCGCATATTGCACGCAATATTTTGCGCATATTGAACGCAATATTTTGTGCATATTGCACGCAATAACTACTAAAATTTTCAAAAAACGTACAGGACTTTAATGAAAGAACTTCCTACGGAGAACAAATTGTATTTGAAGAAAAAATCTCTTATCTTCAATTTTGTAATTGAAGGAAGAGGCCGAAAAAAACAAAATTCTTCAAATTTTCGAAAATTCACAATTACATCTGAAAATCGGACCTATGACACATTTATAAATATTTACAAGAAATTTAAAGAAAAAAATTGCAGTTATTGAAATAATTTTGAAAATGTCCAGTGGGGGCTTCATGTACAGTATTGTAACCGCTAAAGCCGTTTACGGCTAGAAAATATCAGTTTTTTTTTTCTTCGTAAACGCGTTCTGTTATTTTGAGACTTAGTAGTTACAACACTAACCGAGAGAGAACGCCAGGCGACGTACATAGTTTTAAAATGAGCTAACAGAAGCGCTTATCACCAGTATTAGAAACGTGATAATGAAATCGTCCACCGGAACGACACGAACAACCAATAGGATTAAAGCAAATGAATATTGGAGATTTTAGAACAAGAAGAGTCCAACTCGGCCATTTTAATGAAAGTCAGCGAACGAGAAGGTATTCTGAACCACTCTGAACGAACTTTTGGATCAACGGACATCGCCAGTTCAAGATTTCGACAGTACGCAAGCTTTTAGAAAAGGTAACTCATCTTACTATTATGATAATTTATTCATGAGAGGGAATAAATAAAATATATGAAACGTGAATCATTTAAAAAAAAAAAAAAGGAAGAATACTTAACAAGAATGATTACATGATTTGAAACGAAAGGAAAAGTAACGACTAGCTAGCTGAAATAGAAGTGTTACAAGCAATGTGTGATTTATTGCAGCTTTTTAGAAAAGAATACTTGAACCAGCTCGAATAAAATTCGATCATTGGATCAACCAGCCGACGCCACGACGCGAGCCCCAGCAGAACGGTGCAGTCAACGGGATTTCTCGTGTCTGAGCTCCTTTCCGGACGACCCTGAACAACTTCAAGGCTTCGCACGTCGCGGGAAACATCGTGAGTTCGGCAAAACCTTTTCAAGTTAACGGCAGAAACGAGGGCCAGGTGTAGAACAGTTTTAGTATCATATTTCACAAGATAGTTAACTGTAATATTGCTTAACTTTATTCATGAGTTTTCGAATACATATCCGTGTGCCAAATCGAATTACAGTTTCGTTACTGGACGCAGATATTTAAACAGTGTTACTGGAAAATGAATTCAGGAGCAAAGATAGACAATTATTTTATCAATTGACATATTATGTTGAATGCAAAGTTTAACTGAGTAGCATTTAACTTAACATTTTGTTTTTTGAAATCTGAGATCTCATAAAAGTAGATTAATTTAACTTAGCTTGATGTTGGTAAGATTAGACATTGTAATAACGATTACAGTTATGCATTCTAATTGAATCAAGTGTATTTGTTAGAACAAGTAGAAGATTGATATTCTTTTTTTTTGATAAAACATGGTATTGATATTGTTGATTTGTATTATACATAAATGGTAATTTCAGGTACAACATTTTAGGGCGAGTGTGATTCTATGTGTATTTCAGGAAATGTGTGTAGGGATATTCATGTATTAGTTATGTATTATTAGAATTCAGATTCTTGAACCTATTCATTGAACCTAATTGGAAGATTTCAAGGGTTTATTTGCACATTAGATTTTGATTACAATTTGTAATAATTTTTTTGGGTTTTTTTTCTTTTTGAATACCAGATTCAAAAAAGACATTTATAATCAATTCATGTCATGTTGATGTACTAATTTTCAGTACAGAATATATGGTTTGTTGTTATTTTCGTAAAACGTACGACAAAAAGTGTTCTTAATCTATCCCAGTGTACTAAATCTTGAACCCTTTCCCTTGGAAAGAATGTCTGCTAGGATTTTCTTATATGAGTGCGTTGTGGCTTAACTTTATTGGAGTTACAACAACGAGTAACAAGGGAAAATTACTCGAGTCACCCGTCTCCTCCCATACGCGAGATAATTTTACCCCAATTGTTGGACCAGGCGCAAGGTGGTTGGTAACTGCCTCACCTATCGTGCCATCACCCGACATTGGGAGGGAGACAAAAAGGCAGGCGGTGACAGTATTAATGAATGTTTTTCAAAATCTCAAAATGAATTAATGTTTTTCAAAATTTAAAAAATTCGACTCCGGCCAGATCGATATTGGTTTCTTCAATTTGGAAAAATCCTATACATGGTTTAGGCGCTGGTGTTGTTCACACACACCAGGAGGACAAAAAAACCCGTTTTCGGCGCTATAGTTGATCAAAGTGTCAGCTGTAGTTGGTATTGGTGGATAAGGAATATTAAGGAGTTGTAAATTATTTCCTCTTTTTTTGGGTTCCATCACGTAAGCCAAAAATCAGGCTGCGCCCACCACTGTTTCATGCATCCTAACATTCGGTCAAGTACAATATTTTCCATTCATATTTTTGATATATACGTGCAGATTTTGTTTCGTGACACTTTGTACTGGCGCAATACATATTCGAATTTTGGTTTAAAAATGTATTAGTCGTCCTCCATCAGGAAAGAGTATAAAAAATCGAGCAGTTGGGAAGAATATATCTTTGCTTCATGGATTGCTTCCTGTAATTTCCTATTTTCGTTTTTAATATCCCTTTTTATCGTGTTTCTCATTTGCTTAGTGCACAGAATGCTGCACATTTTCTTTCAAACAATTGGGCAAAGAAATAAAAAAAATGGTTTATTATGGAAATAAAAAATTAAAATGGTATTTTAATTCTTCCTTGTAAAATGTTAAGCATGTTTCTCTTATTCCCCTTCGCCACCCTAACGCAAAATTTTTTTTATCTTCGTCGTTCAAATTTGCTTATCAAACTATCTACCAACTATATGATTTTCAATAGTTGCCACAAGTTGCATGCAACAAAAAACTTATTGTAAAATATTGACAATTTAAGAAGAAAATTAATATAGAATCAATTTTTTCGCAATTTTATCACCAAGTTTCCCCTTCCCTGAAAATATCCTCGCCCCTTCTCCCCTTCTTCACCCCCGTGTTCCCCAGCCGCATTCCCAAGCCGATGCCCCAAATCTCGCCGAACTGCACCATTCCTCCCCCGCCCCTTCTCACATACCGACGCCCTCGCGCTGCCCGCCCCCGCCCCCCCCCGCCAGCGCAGCCGAATGGAATCCGTCGATAGCGCCGGAGGGCGTAAATATTTAAATTCTTTCCGAGCGCGCCTTTTTGCAGCGAGAGTACTGGGTTAGTGGTTACCGATTGCGTCGTTTCCTGCCACTCCCACGCCGCGCACACTTCCTCTCCCTCCTCCTTTGGCCTCCTCGGCGCTCTGCGCTATCGCCCTCCTTTGCGTGGAGATTGGAGACGTTAGCTTTTGCTGCCGTGTTTCTTTTTCTCTTCTTGCTCTTCATCTATAGTCTGGAGAATGGTTGAAGGGTTTGCATTCAAACTGCTCAAAGCGTTCTCCGAAACGATGTTTTTTTGTGTAGTTCTGATTGTCGTTTCGGTAGGAATGTCCATTGCGTTATTCCAGTCACTTTTAGATCAACCGTTTGCAGATTTTGAGGGTCAAAGTACGTTCTGTATTTCTACTTGGATCACGTGTTATTTTCAAAAATATGAAAATATTTCAACCATTTAATGAATTACTCGGGAACTTTTCTTGAATTGTTGCTTACTCGGGTATTTTCTTAATACCAGGCCAACACTACGGAAAAGGAAATATGGCTGTAGCCCTGACAACAGAAACTTCTCCAGAGCAAGCAATCGTTCTCGAATGTGGAATACATTTGACATTTCCGTGTACAACTTGACAAATAAGCAAACATTTAATGACTAGCGTCCATAATTACTCAAACTAGTAATTTATAAACACGTGTGGTTAATATTATTCACTTAAATCTATTAGAAAATCACGATATCTCGTAGTTAAAAGAGGTCTAATATATTTCACTTTACGTGTACCCTGTTCCGAAAGTGGAATAGTGAATGAATTTTGGTTTCAGCAAATAATAAATTCATTAAGGTTTAGAATAACGTTTAGTTAAGCAAAACTGCATATTTGTTTTAATATTACAGACAATTCCTGCAGGAGGAATTCATTTTTAAATTATCTGCACATGGAACTTGAGCCCGGTTCTTACACTTCGGACAATGAGCCTAATCAGCTCTTGGTCCTTACACCTCCACAGTTCGGTATAGAATGTCAACATTAATAGGCTAGAAAATGCAACGTATACATCCAAAAGAACCATCTACATCGTACATAGAGCAGCAATGCGGAATATTATTTATTAGGACAATGCTCGCATTCCACATTAAGGACATCGCGGCCATATTGCTTTCAAGCTGTTTCGTGGTCAAAATCTGCATCAGTGTTCTTTATACATTCTGTGATATTTCCTTAGATATACAAACAACATACACTATATAGATAATTATTGTTATATTTATGGCACGCGAGTAACACAATACTTTTGTTTACTGCTCCAATATTTTTGTTGACTCTGAAGGAAATTACTGAAAAGGCTCTGCCATTTCACTCAAGAGCTTCAACTCGAAAACCATTTTCTTCGCTCGATCAGAGGGCTCTTCAAAGTAATTCCCAAACTTTATCTCGAGACGTCAGCTGAATATTGGTCCGATTTTTCGGTTTTGAACGTGACGCGTTAAACGCCTTTCAATGCCCCTAACGCGTTTCACATTAGGGGAATTTACCCCTTTTTTTCATTGATTTTTCTCTTGGTGAAGAATGTTAATAATATTTCAAAAAACAATGGTGTTGAGATCTAAGGAAAGGAAAATTAAAATTTGAGTGGATAACATAATTTTAAAAATAAATATGATTATTGAGCGTTTTGCGCCATTTAAAGTAAATTATTGTGTTACAGTAAGAAAAAATCTTAAAATTAGAAAAAAATTTAGTGTAACAATTTTCCCCCAAAGCGTAATCAGTTTATCAAAAGGTGCGTGTTCTGCAATGTACCATTTGTAAAATTGTCAACTATTTTTATTCTTTGCACTACCACACTACCACGGGGAGACCGGTCTAGAGTTTAGAGTTTCTCTCGGCTGGGGCGGTACCCCCTGGTTGGAGATACCTGGTCGGAGAAAACCCCTCTAGCCTACGATAGGTTGGCGCCGGATTTCGCCATCCAGTGAGGAAAGATCCCCACATCTCAAGGAAAAACATGCCCTACACTTACGGGACTAATGACCTAGCCATTGACAAGCCCGGAATCATTAACAATCAATCAATTTAATCTTAAAATAAGACTCCGAATTTTATAACTAAAGTGAATTGGTTTGCCGTTGATGTGTTTCAGACCATTTCGTCCGTAGTAGGGTACCATCACTTCCTGACAACAAGGCTCTTTTTCCCAAACAGTATGCTACAAAAAATAAATCACAAAGTAATTTTTTTGGAATAGCATACATTACACTCTGCCTTACTATAAATTCTAAATGATAATCTGAAAGAATAGACTGAAGAAATCCAGTAGAGTTTGAGTTACTCATTTCCATTGACATTATTCCTCATTTCGTTTTTATTTGAAAGATCTTCTATCTTCCATTTTCTACAACCACAATCATTCATTCGGTGTTTTCTTTCTCGATTTTCACTTTGTGACAAGCTGATGCGCCTTGTTGATGACTTAAAAACAGTCTGATATTTCTGTATATTTACTATTCTTTATCATCAGTTCCCTTATGAAATTAGCTGTTTACTTCTCGAATTGGTGTGTTTCCCAACAAGATCTTCATCAGCACTGTTATTTGTCCTTTATCCTAGCGTCAGGAAGAGCAAAAAATACCACAAAGTTATCAGAATTTTCATATGCCTACGAAGAATCTTCCAGAATAGCCCAAAATTTCGTCAGTAGTATGTTTCTTGAAGAAAATGTTGCTGCAAGTAACGATGTCATATATGCCCAGTATTGCGTTTTCTCAACTTTCATTATGCAAAACCAATGATTTCCGTATAACTGTAGATGTGAGCAACTAACAATATTTACCTGTTAAAATAGAGAATAATACAATCAATCATAATACAATCATTCAACTATTAAAAATATTACATTCAGAAAATATTATCTTTATTCACTTGGATTCCATCTCTTTCCCTCTATCTTCAAAGTCATGAATAATACAATTAACAAGGAAGCAACGATTACACGAAATAACCAACACACTTTACCCATTTGTTCTCCAAACCTTTAAATTGGAGCACCTAACATAGAATGTAATATTACCCCACGCAGAAATTGTTCAAAATTAAAAGTATGCTTTCTTGCGCCTTGTTGCGAAAATACAACACTGGGCATGTATGGGTTACCATTTTAATTTAATGAGTTGTGTAATTTGTCATTTCATTCAAGTGTCTTTAAATATCTGAAATATACAATTCGCATAAAAAGCATCATACAAAAGAAAATACCATGCACATTGGTTCTTGTTCGTTTCACTACAAGAGCAAATATATTTTTAGTTTTTTACAGGTATAACATTGTTTTACAACTTCCAGTGCTTTACAAATCTCTTACAACTAATTTATTTTAATTTTATTCTTCCAAGTAGCAAATCTGCAAACACTGCATCATTTACAACATTTTCATTCATAATTTCGGAAATTTATTCTATACAAGTATGTTTAGGACGCTCTCAGTATTTTGTACTTGCAGGAAACCATTCTAAAAACTTTTTTGGAGTTAGCGAACATAAAATCAGAAATAACTTTTATGTTACTCTCAGTATGGATGACAAATTCCCTCTCATTATTGCAATTGCAAAACGTGACTCTCGGAAATAAACTCGGCTCAGGATTCTCGCGGTAAAAAAGCAAATGGAAAAATATTTGTGAAAAGAAGGCAACCGGAAGCTAGTGTCACGTGACACTGCGTGACTCGGCGCTCTCCCAACCACTGTGTCCATGGTCGCGTTATTGCGTTACGCGACTTCACTTCTCACAGATAACAAGGAACAAAAAGGCTACAAACAATTAACCTTCCAGCGGGCGCGTGTAAAATGTTCACACCAGCAGGCACGTGTCGTAAATTTTACGATATTCAATGACTCTTGAAAAAATCAAAGAAATTGTAGAACAATGGAATTTTAGGTCGCATTATAATATATAAGAATGATATTTACTACCAAAAAACATATCCGTCGATAAACGTTCGTATTTAGTATCAAAAAGATCTTGTTTCGATCCAGTATCGTTCTGATGCTCGTCTATGTTTTCAACATTCGTTTACTGTCACTGTCACTATCCAATTCGTAATCTTCCTCCGATCAGACAGCTCTTGAAGAATATTCTGATTTTCGTTCACATGAATTCTTTATCTGGACATTTTACAGAAAATTTCGTTTAGGCCTAATCATTATACAATATTTCAGCACAACAGCCGACGCGCAGCGTAAAGTTTACGTCCCTATGCTCTTATCCCGAATAGAGCGTTACAAAAACTGAATATAGCGTGCAAACTAAACAGTGGCTGCAGGAATGCATCACTTAAGTCACCTGCAAGGAATACTAAGAACGCAGAAGTCTTTGACAACAATCAGTTGACATCAAAACACAAAAATCTGCTATTGTAAAATTTACGACAGCGCGCCGGCTGGAAGGTTAAGAAAGTCCGCCTACCAGGGCCTCTCACGTAGACTACCAGGGCCTCTCACGTACCTACAGCTTCTTACGGGTAGAGTGAAGGGCACCATCGCACGCCCCGAACCATGCACCAAGCTAGGTCCCATAGCCCTGCATTAATTTTGAAATTATCTGAGACTTGATTCCAAGTTTTTTTTCTTTAAATTTCGTCTTCGAACGGATCAAAGTACGCTCATAAATAAGGCGGAAATCCAATTTTTGTTGAATTCTCTAAAAATTCGAAAATTGTTGAAGTAAAAATGTTTTCGCCATTTTTCTGCTAATGAAGTATTGGAGATAGTGATTTTTCTCAATGAAATCTGTTCTAACCTAACCTTCTAATCTAACCTAACCTTTAAATAAGATCTTGTACAAATTTTTAAAAATATAAGTACTTTCACGCATTTTAACGAAAAATTAAGGCAATGATTAGAAACAAATTTTAGTACTGCAGTAGTAGTACTAGATGTGAATGTGTTTACTGAATTCTGAGATCGTTACAACAGGACATTACGAATCGTCAATGGAACTTTAGCATTATTCTGCGAAGTGACGCTTAACGTTCGGTCGATTTTATAGGTTACAAGGTAAAAGGTCAATAATAATACTGCCTTCATTCATCTCGCAATGGATGGTAACGGACGGTTTGATGTATACCAACGTTAAGTCTAATGATTTGTTTTCCTGGTTTCCATTTGTTTCCAAGCAAGTGATCTTTCACGTGGACATTGACATTACCGATTGAAGTCAAATTCGTCTTACGATTTTTTGCAATAGATCTAAAAAAGTATAAATAAAAAATGACACTGGACAATTTAGAGAACACTTTCATGCACTGTAGGGTAATCAATAAACATATTACACATTTTACGACTACATATTCTCATTTCTAGATGCTATATTGTAACCTTTACCTATCAAAGGTTGACACGCACCCAAACATGCTACATTCAAATCGCGCGGACATAACCCACTCCAAGAGGTTGGGAATCTCGATTGACGTAAATACTGTTAGAGAGTTGAAAATGTAGCGTCTCTGCCGATCTAGGTGGTAGGGATATTCGTCATTCGGGAGAGTCACAGAGAACGAAGCAGGCGGCCATTAATGTCGCATTGTGATCTAGTGGTAGAATTGTGTTGGATCATACCAGCAGTTTTGGATTAAATTTGGATACAGCTCATAAATCGAGGTGTGTAGATGGAGTCAATTACGATAGAAGAATGTGAAAGGTAAGAAGAATAAATATGTTAATAGACGTCACAAGTAATGAAACTATTTCGTTTCAGCTTTTTCCATCTTCTTAATACTTTTGATGTATAATTTTTCTTTTGAAATTGAATACATTAAAAATAGGGTATTTGGTAAATTCGTGTCGCGATACTCATGTCGAATAATTGGAAAAACGACACCTGAGAACGGACTGCACATGGAGCGACGTACAGAACGAGGCATGCTCGACTGCAGAACCTAATAATAAGCAACGCCGGGGGTGAAAAGAATCCTACAACAACGTTCGAGAAGACTCGGGTAGAATCACCGTCCTGTGGCTGCAATGTAACGCCCCATGAAGGAAATCGTTATCTGCACTTGGTCCCTGACAATAGCGATCCGCAATATCGAAATTACTTGTGTGATAGGTATTCCACGTGTGCGTGAGGGACTCTGCTATTAAATCGTTGTGCTTTTATTTTGCTTTTTATCAAATCACTCACGGGAAACAGATTAGAAAATCATAACATTTCGCAACTGGTATTGAGGCGAAGAATTAGGTGAAATTGAGGATAGAAAGAGAAAGAGGGAAAAAGGAACTTGTATGCAACCTAAAGAGTTGATAATTTGAGTTCTTGTTACTCAATCCTTTCCTACAGAACTTACACATTATTAAGATAGAACAACATTTTTTTGTAGTTAAAGGCAAGTGAATTAAACCAGCATTGAATAGAAAGATTGTAAATTGTATAGCTGATAAAGTAACTGATTAGTAATGATAATTGGCACGCCTTTCAAACTAGAACGTGCGAAGTATTGTAAATCTTTGAAGTTCTTTTATTCAGGTAGTGAATCTCAATAGAAAGAGATTTCACGGAGTGTGTGTCATGGCCATGGTAGATAGGGAGTTGTATACAGAAATACTCTTGACAGTGTAAATACTTAATTATATGTGTTGGTGCAGATTGTGATTAGTTTTACATTTGTTCTTTTTGTCAATTTTCTTAGGAGAGAATACCCAAACATTATTTCTCGGTTGATTTTTTTATTGTAAAAAAGGGTATTTTCTTTTTGTTGTTGATTTGAAAATATATTTTATGTTTGGACATTTTCTGGATGTATATAGTTTTATTTCTAAGGTAAAGAAATTCACGATCCTATATCTATATCTATCTGTCCATCTATCTATCTATAGTTATTATATATACATATAATATTAGTATATATTAATATATATAATATTACTATATATAGTTATGTATTAATCAACATCAAAAAATAATATTTTTTGACTGTTGTGTAACCGCTTTCTCTACTTGGTTACAAAAGTAAATCTTTAATTTACTTATTCCGTGACAAGCTTCTACACCGTCACGCACATCTGGGAGTATTTCTAATGAAAGGTAAAATTCCCTGTCAGGGGTGGGTTCGTCATGGTTCAACTAATTACCAATTAACAAGTATACACAGTTCATTAGTTTGAAATAATATTGAACGTATATTCTGATGAATGAAATATAATCTACAACTGTATTTACAAATTTTACCTATGTTCTCAATATTTTTCCCATTAAATTCTGGTAGCTACCTATCCTACCTAAACTGCAGTTATGATTTTCTAATGTAATCTTGACTTTGATCCCTTGTTTTCAAATAATAACTTACACACACAGAGACACTTTACATAACAAAAATCACTAATAAAACACACGAAATACAATTCAAATTATGATCCTGAAAAAGAAATACATGTACATACAATGTTCCAAATTTTTTAACACCTTTGAATCAATTAATAATATAACACTTAATTCTCACAATTGGAATTTGGCTCATCCTTAGCCTTTCAGTATAAAAAAATTGTTTTAACAAAGTCTTTAGCCAGTTCTTCAAATGCTATTATGAAATAAATAATCGGACGGCTTTTCTCCCATTCAGTATTTCATACAGCTCACTTTTGCTAAGTGTTATTTATACTCTTAAATCAATTATACGTGAATTCAGTTAAATAGTTTTATGTAAGAACACAATTTTTACATTATTCACAAGAAATATCTGAATCTGATTCTAATGACGACTTTATGAGAAAAAGAAATGACTCGACTAATTACCAAGACAACTGTTCTGTGAAATTCTAATTTGAAATTTCGTGAAAGTTCTTTCGGTATTTGTTTAACTCACGACCGGTGACCTCCCGAAGAATTCTCTGCGCTGCGTAGCCGGCTGCAAAACGACGTCCACGCCTCCAAGGTCGCTGGATTTCTGCACCGCTCCGTGTTGCCTGCCGCGTTGTAAAGTGGGATGCCTCCGAGCGCCGTCTCTCATTGCTTAGCGACGTTTTACCATCGGTCACTCCAAGATGATGATCGCATAAGAATGCAAGTTGAGAGCTTCCAATTATGACTTCGTAATGGTAATGAGCCAAACTAGTTGTAATAACAAGCAGAGTTCTTATAATTCTTGAGATTCAATAAGTACATTTCAAGAATGAGATTTCCGAAAATAATACAGACTTTCTTATACGTCGTAGCCTACTACGTGTCGCTCGTCGTCTACGCCGTGCACAAAAAAAATTAACTGTTCACCTCGGCGGCTCAAACACGACAAGAAGCTAATTCTTTTGACTGCTCACCTCGGCGACTCGAACTAGAATAGGGATGAATTCTCTCTACATCAGTTCATGCCGTTTCCGTTTGTTCCCCAAAAGTTTCTGATTGGTTACTATCAGAGTGCGTTCTGAAATGAAACTCCTGGCTGTCGCCATCTCTACGCCACCAGAGAAACTACTAGTTAATAATATGGTGTCGAGTTTTCTCTTCTATTTTTCTCCTTGGTTTAAAATGTAATCGACAATTAGCGGTTACAGTTGATTAAGAACAATAACATTTAAAAAGGAATATGAAATACAGGAAGGTTTCAATATATTGCAAATCTTTAGTATCTCTAAACTTTGCATTTCTAACCACTGCAAAGGTTTAAGTGACGTTTCATGTTATTTCAACAGTATCAACAAAGAGTCTAATTGAATCAAGAGAGAGATAGTAAGAGTCCTGATAAAATGAGAGCATTCCTCCAATATAAAAAAATACTGTTTTAATAATTAATTCAGAAAACAGATACTAAATTTCCAATAATGGTCAGCACGTCACGTCTCGTCGTGATTTAGTATGCAAATGTAAAGAAGTAATTTCATATTGCAAGATTCCGTTAGCTCTCATGTTATTAAAAAACAATTTGTGAGGATCGTAAAGTACTTCATGCTTTTCCCTTTCCCACAATCTGTACTAATCATGCTAAATCATGCAAAATTAAGCATAGCAATATTTACTTAATTCTAAATGTTTTGAGTAAATATAAAATTAATATTACTTTCAATGTATATGAAAGTAAGGTATTAAATAGTTGTTAAAGAAACATCTCTGGGCAAACTTTTAAGTTGGGAGGATACGTTGGGAAGTATTTTGTAAAGTGGTTAAAATTAATAAAGTCGTTTGTGTTTCCTGGCTCTTGTAATATTTCCTGTACTAGTGATTATTCTCATTATCTGAACCGTAGTATTTGTAATTCTCATTATGGTAACCAAACCTAACCTAAAATAACATGTGTAATTTTCTAAATGTCGCAGTATTCAAGGAAAATTAGGCCGGCTCCGTTTTGAAGCGACCTTTGCAATATCCGAGGAAACATTTTAATAAAAAAGGTAGTCATTTTTGAGAAAATATTGTTGATACTGTTGATAACCCCAGAAATCAAAACAACGGTTCAATATCGCTGGGCCTCGAGTTCGGACAGATCGATCTGGGAATGTTAACTTTAGAGAAAATCGTCTGGAGAGTTAGACATGGTCCGACCAGACATACGTTTTTCCGTCTGATCGGTCGTTTTTCGTGGTTTCTACCTTCAATACCGAGCTAAAGCCCATGCGGTATTCTTACAAACGGATTTGCGGACGCAAAGTTTCTTCATCGTACGTATTCTTCATCGTCTTCCTCTCTGATCTTACATCAACAGATTTATAAGCATTTCACAATCGCATGTCGGGAGACTAGTTGGGAGCTCAAGCCGCTGTGCTTGGAACAAGCTCGGACCTGTTTGGGGAGACGCTGCAAGCACAGATGCAGTTCGGCGCCAGATCTCCCTTACCTACGGGGAATAATACCGACGTGTCCTGGGATTCAACAATCCCTGCACTTACCAGACATCAGTGGCGTGCATTCCATGGAATGAAGGGAATGAGTCATTCCCCTAAGCAAAGTACAGAAAAATCCTTTCTATATTTAAAATATTCGTTGTTTATGGTCAGAGAAAACTGTTTATTCAACTCAGATTCTGAGTTAAGTATGAGTGGATGAACCGTAACAATCGATGTTTTCAAAACGGTGTGTAAATTCGTCTCATGACGTCAGCGAAGCTTCGTTCTTCGAAGATGCAGGCGTTTGACTTCGTCATGCATCGTGAAAAGTCGAGTCGGCCGTGAGTACGCGTGGAGAATGAATATTAGAATTCATTTCGTTGTGATCGACTGGTAGCAATTTAAAGTTCGAAATATTTTATTATTTTGGCTTTTTGAGAGTGTTTTATGTACGTGCTAACTACATTATAAGACAATTAAAGTATAAAGCACCTAATAATACCGAGAATATTAAGTTAAAGAAAGTATTCTAAACAAATTCTTTGCGTGCCGTTTTGCAGTTATTTCTTGCGAGAAAGGAATGCATCGGAGAACTCATTCTGCGCAGTAGTTATGGCATCTAACGAGGAAAGTAGGAACCACGAAGTCTACAAGACTTCACACGGTTCCTTGACACGGGCGGCGCAACGCCCACGGATCCTTGCGATAATCTCCGTTTCCGGTGATACATTCGAAGTAGGCACAATCAACTTTCAGAAGAATAAAACATTCCAGATATTTCGGGGAATCACCACTCATAAGAATTGCAGACGGAAGTTTGGATCGTATTCACCCTTGTCCATTATGTGATAAATTCTACCAGGATTGTGGCGAGAGTTGATACCAAAAATAATACAATATTTGCATTCAGAGCAACAAGCCGGAGAAACATAAGATGCAAAAAAGAGAACTAAAAGGGCGTGAAATTTGTCCGAGGAATTTAAACTGCAGAGCATCCAGAGAATGTGAAAAGTGTAAGAAAACAGTAGAACGGACATCACATTCATTGTTTGTAAATATGTTATACATATGTACACCTAATGTTATACATATGTTTGTACATATGTACATATACAAAATACATATGTTTATGTAGTAGTGTAATGGGTCCATTTAGGACCATGTAGAAGCAGTGCGCGAATGTGCTTTGCAATGTGCTTTGGAAGCACCTCTAGTTTTTTGTGAAATAGCTTAAAACGCGAAAACACCTTTATTAGAATTGAAATATCAAGTTATCATGGTGTCATATTAAAAAAAGTCTACGTCCTTTTAGTTGCAAAAGTGCCGATATGAAATAAGCGAAGTCCCATAATTGAAATTGCCAATTTTGGATCAATTTTTCCATCGCGATTGCCACATTGCGCGTTCGGTGGTTCTTCGATCGCCGAGAGAGCACATGGCGCTGGGCACTGTTTGGCTCTCGAGGGCAGCGCTCTTTTAAACGCGGCGCTCCTTTCAGCTCCGCCATCGCTCCGGCCCGCGCCCTCGTCCCCACCCTCGCCCTCGCCCTCGTCTCCACCCTCGCCTTCGCCCTCGCTCTCACCCACGCCCTCGCCTGCGCACTCGCCCTCGCCTCCACCCTCGCCCTCGTCCCCACCCTCGCCCTCGCCTACGCCCTCGCCCTCGCCCTCGCCCTCCCCCCTCGCCCTCCCCCTCGCCCTCCCCCTCGCCCTCCCCCTCGCACTTTCCATCGCCCTCCCCCTCGCCATCCCCCTCGCCCTCCCCCTCGTCCTTCCCCTCTCCCTCCCCTCGCCCTCCCCCACGCCCTCCCCCTCGCACTTTCCCTCGCCCTCCCCCTCGTCCTTCCCCTCTCCCTCCCCTCGCCTTCCCCCTCGCCCTCCCTCTCGCCCTCCCCCTCGCCCTCGCCTGTCGCCCGCGCGGGCGGCGGTGGACGATGTAGCGGTCGCCCTCCCACCCGCACTCCTCCCCGCCACCCAGTGGTTAATTCAAACGACCAGACGGACGCCAAAGGACGCTCGCCGGGACGTTCCATCCCCAGCCTCCAGCCTTTTCTCTCCGCATCATCTCTCTGCCAAGTCCCTCCCGCCAGTGTTCATTTAAACCATTTGTATAAATGGAACACGTTCGTAAAGCGCTGTATAACCTATTCAAGGAGTTGTGTCTGTAGTTGTAGTTTGGGCGAAGCCAAATAATATTAAACTTGCGTAGCAAAAATATCGATCATTTGAAACGAACAAGTTGACTCGCTTCGCAGGAACATTTCCAAGTCGACAGTCACTACCTGGCAAAATTTTAACGAATGTTTAATCAAAATAGCGCAATATCAACTTCTGCCCTCTCGTAACTCTGTTTAAGTATTTCTACTTAAAGAGATCCATTGATTCATGTACTTGCGTCACTCCTTGCCTACAGTGCCACAGTCCTATCTTCACCTGCACTGCCGCTACACGGCCCGGCCCGTTTCATTTCACCCCTTATCTCCTTACCCCGCCTCGCCGTGCCACGGCTCTGATATCCCATATTGTTTCTGGTTCGACCTGAGTTTCTAAGCTCTTCTCGTCTTCACGTGCTAATTCCTTCCCTACCCCACCTCGAACCCCTACACCATCGACGAGCCTGTCAGTCTTGCGCGTCCTCTCTCAACCATCCCAGCCTATCCTTCACTATTTACGCTTCGCTATGCGATCAACTCCATCGCCACCAAACTCACCGCCAAATTCTCAGCCAAATCCACTACCGATTATACCGCCAAACCCACTACCGAACCTCCCGCCAAACCCACTGCCAAACCCACCGCCAAACCCACCGCCAAACCCACCGCCCAACCCACCGCCCAACCCACCGCCCAACCCACCGCCAAACCCACCGCCCAACCCACCGCCCAACCCACCGCCCAACCCACCGCCCAACCCACCGCCCAACCCACCGCCCAACCCACCGCCCAACCCACCGCCAAACCCACCGCCAAACCCACCGCCAAACCCACCGCCAAACCCACCGCTAAACCCACCGCTAAAGCCACCACCAAATCCACCGCTATACTCTCCGCCAAACCTGGCACCAACCCAACGCCAAACCTGCCGCCAAAATAGACTCGACGACCATCAAACACTCACCAAAACCATTTGTGGATTGTTTATCCGCTACGCCGTTTACTCTGCTTTCTCTACTGCCCGCATTCCATCACCCGCCCCAGTGCCGCCACAACTGATCCCACCATCCTGCATTCATTCCTCGCAAACGCCTCACTTGCGTATCTTTCACCGCCGCCACCAGCACAGCCGTGTCCCACCCACTGGAGCCAGAGACGAATGGTCGACGAACGTCGACCGTGACACCCTCCGCCAAATCGGCCAACCAAACCCTCCGTCAAATCGTCCACAAACCCACCGCCAAGCCCTCCGTCAAATCCGACGCCAAATCATCATCAAAACCCACCGCCAAACTCCATGTCAAACTTTCAGCTAAAGTCTCCACCAAACCCTGCGCACAACGCGTCGCCAAACCTGCCGCCAAAGTAGCCACGACGACCATCAAATACTTCAAAACCATCTGTGGATTATTTATCCGCTACGCCGTTTTCGCTGCTGCCTCTTCTACTCTTATTTAATCATTTGTATCAGGTCAGCCACAACTGCTACGACCATCCTGCTGCCATCCCTTCCAAACGCCCCACTTTCAAACAGCACCCTCCACTCGCTCCAACTTGTGTATCTTTCACCGCCGCCACCAGCGCCGCCCGCGGCCCACCCCGCCCCGGCCGCTCGACCGAGCGAGGGCTGCATCGCGGCGACGCCATGGGAGCGCCGGGACGCGAGCCCAAAAGACAATCCTGCTGCCAAACCCTTCGTCAAATTCTCCGTCAATTCCGCCGCCAATATTTACGCCAATTCCGCCGCCAAACCCTTCGCTAATTCCACCGCCAAATCGTCTAGCAATTCCTCCGCCAAACCCTCGCCAAATCCCCCGCCAAACCCTCCGCCAAACCCTTCGCCAATTCCGCCGCAAAACCCTTCGCTAATTCCGCCGCCAAACCCTCGCCAAATCCCCCGCCAAACCCTCCGCCAAACCCTTCGCCAATTCCGCCGCAAAACCCTTCGCTAATTCCGCCGCCAAAGCGTCTGTCAATTCCTCCGCCAAACCCTCCGCAAAAACCGTCGCCAACGAAGGTCAATACCGCCGCCAAAGCCCTCCCCGCCAAATCCGTCGCCATCTCTCCGATTAATCACTCGCCAAACCCTCTGCTCAACATTCAGCCAAAACCTACGACAACCCGTTACCCTACACGAAGCCAAAATAGCCGCGACAACCCCCCTACACCCAACAAACCATCGGTGTATTATTTGTAGTGCCTTTTACACTACTGTCTCTAACATTCCATCACCTGCGCCAGATCACAACTGATTCCACATCCTGCTGCCGACCCTTCCAAACACCCCACTTTCACACGGCATCGTCCGGTCGTCACAACTTGTGTATCTTTCACCGCCGCCGTCACCATCGCCGCCCCCGCGCCTCGCCCCGCCCCGCTCCGCCCCGTCCTGTCCCGCCCCGCCCCGCCCCGCCCCGCCCCGCCCCGCCATGTCCCGCCCAGCCCCCCTTTCACACAGCATCCTCCGGTCGTCACAACTTGTGTATCTTTCACCGTCACCGTCACCAGTGCCGCCCCCGCGTCCCGCTCCGCCCCGCCCGCCCCCCTTTCACACGGCATCGTCCGGTCGTCACAACTTGTGTATCTTTCACTGCCGCCGCCGTCACTACCGCCCCCCTCGCCCCTCCGCCACCGCCCCCCCACTCGAGCGGGCGATGGCAGCGCTGCGGCGGGCGGCGGGCGCGCCGGGACGCGTGGCCAAAAGACATAAAAGTTTGGGTCGGCTGAATTAACGCTTCGGAGAGCCCCGGACCGTTACTTTCATGCCTATTTAACAGCGTCTGTATTTTCAAACGTGACTGCGCTGCGGCCGGCATTAAAGCGCCCAGGGAAAGAGAAACTGGTCGCTGAAGCTCATGGAGAAGCCACTCCACTCGTTGGCGACTTCTGCATGATATGAAAACGCTATGAGAGCGTCCTCATAAAATATAATGTGTGCGGGGGAAAAAGAAGAGATTATTTTACTTTTTGAAATGCTTTCCTAACTTGATCGGGATAATGTACTTGTGGCCAATTAAAAGTCGCCATGCCGAAACTTTTTTGTCCTCACTTTTCAAAATAATATTGATAAATATAATTGAAAACTGTTGTCATTGTATTGCTCTTAACAAGGCACGTACTAAACGTGCGAAACGTTGAGCCAAAAATAAATGTATTTGAAGTTTTAATTCCTGAAGTCAATATTGATTGATTCTTTATGGTCAAAATATATATTTATTCGTACCATCTACGCATCCAATTATATCCCAGGATCAACAGGAAGAATCAACATCAATTTCAGTATCATTGAAAACCTTTGATCAGTCTTCTTTAAATGCTTACTTTTAGAGAAATTGGAAACTAGAATCCAACGATGTGGCACTAAAGTTCCATAAGAATATATCTTAAATATATGAATCCACTTTTTGCCAATGATTTTTGTAAGAGAGCATATTGAATATATAATTATATTATTCTGGTTCTCATTGTATTTTGAAAGAGAATTGCCCGCATTTCCCAGTATTGCCGTGACGATGAGAAATAGTGATAGTTGCCAATGGATCATATTTTTTATAGCAGTTTATGTTAAATCATGCTGACTCAATGAGAATACTCTTGTCTGTGAATATGTGAATGATCATTAATTGGTTAGTAATTAATGTCTAAGTAAATACTTTCAGTGCCGTTAACAAAAGGCGTAATTATTGAATAAATGAAACAGGCATAAATACAGAAATTGTTGGAACTGAGTGATAATCTACTTCAATTACATGAAATATCGGAAATGGTGACAAGAATTTGAACCCCGTTCTTGGGGGATAAAATTGAGAGGCATATAGCCAAGCTACTGGCCATTCTATTGCAGATCGTAACGAATCTACAAGACGGTGGAGAGGACGGAAAAGTAAAAAGTTGCCCTTTTGTGAACCCATCTTGTTCGTCATAAACATCCCAAAACATGGCCAGAATTTGATCCCCCGTACTTAGAGGTTGAAAACAAGCCCTTGAAGCACTAATAATCCTCAGGGGTCGCCTCTCTAAAATGATTCTCCACCGGAAATGTTAAACGATCCTTGGGCTGCATTGAAATTAGAAGCCTCTCAGGAACCTGTATCGTGGCCGGCCCAGCCAACTCCATGTCCTCTTCCCCTTTAGTCCCCACCTGCCTCCTTCTCTTCCTACTCCCCTCCTGGTTCTTTTCTTTCTCCTCCCTTCACTATCCTTCCCATCATTCTCCCTCTTCCTTTTCCTTTTCCTCTTCCTCTTCGCCTCTACTCTTTTCCTTCCTTCCGTTTTCTGCATCCTTCTCCACCTTTTTCCCTCTCGCCTTTCTCCCTCTTGGCCTTCGCCTTCCTCGCGTCCTCCTCTCCTTCGCCGCCTTTTCTCCATCCCAACCTTTTTCCCTCCTCGTCGGTCTTTCCCTGTCTTCGCCTCGCGTCTACCCCAGAAGGATCAAAGCGGTCGAATAGGTTTCACTTTACCCTTAGAACCTCGGTGCGCAAGATGATTCCTACAGTGGTGATGCAGAAGAAATGCTTCATTCCCTATTTTGCTTCAACAACGGACATTAAACTAGCTATATTGAAGAGGCATTGTTTAGACCGAAAAATAATAGTATTTTCCATTAAATAAAATCTTGAACATGAAAATATCTGTGTGGGACTTCTTCACCAAATCAACATTGCTGTTTACATCGGCAGATTAACAGTATTTTCCTCGAAACTAAAATATTTCTATAAAGAAAAATATCTCAATGGTGCATTTTACAAGTTTAGACATGCAGAGTAAATAACTTACAATCAAAACGAGCTAATATTAGTGGTGAATCATCGACTTTATTTGCTCTTGAGAGAGCGTTGAAAATACAAGAAAGTTATTAATTTTGAAATCTGTATTTTTCTGTGAAGTTTTATTTTTTAACGTGTAATCTTTTGTCCTATTGTTATTGCTACACATTATTTTCTCATAGCTCTTCTGGAAGTATTTTCAAAGGACAAAAGGGAAATTCTTGAAATCTTCCCCACCTCAGTTGTATAAGTTGACAAAAAAGGAACTTTATTAACTAGATTCTGATAGCGTAGTCGGATGTTGTATTACGTAGCATAGTCGGATGATGTATTTATTTACACATTTTACCATTTCATTACTTTAATTAAATTTGATTTTATGTATGCTTTCTAAACTGTACGTTCTTAGCGAGTCGGCTCCTACTTTCATTTAAGCGTTTATCGTCTTTTTTAATTCCTTAATTTTTTATTACCCAATTTTATATTTTAGATTGACACTCCATTGTTTACATTTATATTTTATTTTCCGCTATAGTATTTTTTTAATAAGTGCACTTTTTTCTATTGGGTTTGTAATCTGTTCTAAAAGTATTTTTTGACGTGCAACTATCTAAGTTTTAAAGAGAGGCGATTTTAGAATTATAATTACGCAATAAAAGAATTAAAGACATATCAAACATCATTCTCATTACTTTTGAGTATCATTAAACATGTTTCCTGTCTCTTCACTAAGGAATGAGTTCCTTAAAAAAATGTCAGGTCAAAATGTCAACAAGCAATTTAAATTTTTTTTTAGAAATTAATGCAGTTAATTGACGATGTCTTTGTAAACAAAAACGAGCCAGCGCGGTTTCTGAAGCCATCTGCCTCGACTCGACATAATTGAGAGCACTTACGCAGACTAGCGGCAAGCGCGTCAGCTTGCGTATTACAAGAATGAATGAGAGGGCGGAATGCCGTCTCGAGAGAACTTCACTGCCTGTTTACTGCTCGTTCCCTCCAGACGACTTTAATTTTACGTACTCCTTGGAATTCAGAAGGACTGCGATATCACAGCTGTTTTCTCGTTCGTATAAATGGCGGAATTCGAAAATATTTGAGTGTTTTATGTGTTCTAACCCACTAGTCTGATGGAAATTGTTTCTGCGAGGGTTTTTTATAAGGAGTGTTACTGCTTGTAAATGTATATGGTAACTCTTCTGTCACTTCTAAACTTTCATTCAAAAATTCAGGCACTTGTACATCATAATAATGAATTCGTAAAGACCGCATACTAAAATGCTTGTTGAAAATGGCCTATTTAACAAACCCAAACCTTGTTCGCAACAATATACTTTTATTTTTTGTCGTATATTCCAAAAAAATGTATATTTGTTGATAAATTCACATATCCCATAAAACATATTTTTTCCAATTTAATCATTGCTTTTAAAACACTGTTTTTCACGTGATATCTTCGTTTTACTGCCACGAACTTTTTCGCTGCTTCAATTTCTGCTTTGGCCCATTAGTTTCCTTTCCTTATCTTCCCTGATCGCTGTTTTATTATATTATTCTATTTTTCAGTAAACAAAATTATTAAATCTCCGTTGTGTCATCGATAATGTTACATTTTCTTGTTAACTTTTCTCCTATCCGTACTTGTTGAATGTTCTGTAACAATATAGCGATTATCGTACTGGACCGATATGGAGCAAATAATGGACGTTTTTGATGTTTGCAAACCTAATCTATGAGCAGCCAATCTAATTCGTTAACCAACCTAATTCGTTATTTGTGTTATGGAGTGGGAATTTTCCAATACTTTTCGTCAAACCATCTCCCTATTACATAAAATCACAACTAAGAAATATCTTTGATTTGAATAGCAATATTCAGACTTCATCTTTTGCTACAACTTATTAGTTTCTATTGCTTTTAACGAACGCCGTCCGTTAAGAACGAATTCTCAAGCATCCATTTTGTGGCGTTATGATAATATAACAGTACAGTATTAAGAAAAAGTAATTTAACGAATCCTTGTTAATTTCCCCTTCACTGCCTTCATCGCCGTCCTTCCTCGTTCATCCCTGTGCTGTACTGTCCCATCTCTGCCACCGTCTCTTCAAGCGGCTGTGGGCACCCCCCCCCCCGCCGGCCGCTCATGTCGCCGGCCCGCCCGGATGCCCAGCGCAAGTGACGGCCGTGACACACGTCCAGCGCGCGCGCGCCAACTTTGCCTTCCGCGCGCCGACGAGAGCGGCCCTTCCCTCGCAGCGGCTGGCGACGGCGCCCCCCTCCCCCCTCCCATCCCCCCTCTTCTCCTCCCCCGCCCTTTGACGCTCGGCGCGCCCTGCGGCCCGCGTACCCCGCCACGCCCACACTCCCGTTCAGTGTCTCCATCCTCCTCTCTCTGTTCTCGCGTCTTATTTCTCCACTCATTTACCCCGTTTTCTCGCCTCATTACTCCAACCTTCTCTCTGACACCTGTTCTTGCGTTTAGTGCCTCCAACCTCCACCCTCTGTTCTCGCGTCTTATTTCTCCACCCATTTACCCCGTTTTCTCGCCTCATTACTCCAACCTTCTCTCCCACACCTGTTCCTGCGTCTTATTTCTCCACCCATTTACCGTCTTTTCTCGCCTCATTACTCCAACCTTCTCACCCACACCTGTTCCTGCGTTCAGAGCCTCCAACCTTCTCTCTTACCTGTTCCTGCGTCTTATTTCTCCACCCATTTACCCTGTTTTCTCGCCTCATTACTCCAACCTTCTCTCCCACACCTGTTCCTGCGTCTTATTTCTCCACACATTTACCCCGTTTTCTCGCCTCATTACTCCAACCTTCTCTCCCACACATTCACGTTTGGTGTATTTTTGACCCTATTTTTCAAAGCTATTCCTTCATACTATTCCCGTGCTATTTTACCGCATGGTATCCCTCCTCGCAATTTCGACCCGGTTTCTCTATTTTATCACCCACTGCATTCGACAAGCGTATTCCCAAGTCATATTCCCTCACTTTACTCCATCGGTACAATTTCTTACGCTAGACCCCCGCCCATTTCCGCTCTTTTGTCTGCCCTCGTTCTCAGCCCTATTCACAAACCCTATTCCGTCGTCCCTCCCCGTTATGCCTCGCATTATAATTCTCTCGCCCTGTGCCCGCACTGTCTCTTGCCCAGTTTTCTCATCTCCACTCAAACTTCGCCCTTTTTTCCCACCCTATCCCTCTTCCAATGTCAGCGCTTCTGCCCCACCCTTTATTTTTGTCGTCATCTCTCGTCCTACTACCGCCCATTACTATTTTCTCCACAATATTATTCTTCATCTCACCATTCCGCCTTACCTCCGTACTACTCTTCACATTGTGTCTCCACCCGTTCATTCAGCTCCACTTGTTCTCTTCTACACAGATCCATATCGTCTCCAAACCACCGAGCTTTTCTCTTATTTCGTCACCAATCTCCCTGTCGCCCCTTTTCGTCCTCTCTGCCTTTTAGGACTCGCTGACAGTTCTCGCTGTGCCACCACACCCCCTTTGATCGTCCCAATCAACGTCACCTCCAGCAACTTCCCACCGCTGGCGCTCTGTTGCTCTGGCCGCGGCGCCGCGCCGCAGCGTGCCACCACCGTCTCCCCTATCACCCCGCCCACTCCCTCGGCAGCCGCCGCCGCCGCCGTCGTCGTGTCCGGCGGGGCTGACAGCTAATTAGGATCAAGTCACAGGCCGGACCCCCCGCAGCAAAAATATAAATAAATGATACCCGACGATGAGATGGAGCGCTGCAATTATTACATTCATAAACACACGCCGGCAACGCGCCGAGAATAATTAACAGAAATATCCGTTAATTAAGTTGCGTGGAGAGGCGTGTGGTACCGCTGCTACCGCCGCCAGCTCTGGCGTGACGTGGTGCCCTTTTGAAAACACCGCTGAAACGGGGTGGGGGGTGGAGCGAAGGGGCGAGGGCAGGGGGAGACGGACAGTTTTGGCAACTCGAAGCGAGGAGGGATGCGTCGAGGCGAAGCGAGCTGTAAAGAGGACGAGGGATGGAAATGCGCGATGTGTGATGGGGAGAGAAGACGGAAAACGAAGCGGCTAGGGATGCGATTGTGTGAGGAGAAGCGTTATTGGCTCACACGTGGCGTGTGATGGGGAAAGGAGAGATTTTATAGGACGGAAAAGGGAAATTGCTAGGACTGGCTGGACGGGGACAGACGTGGTGCGGTCGAGGCGGAGGGAGGCCTTAGCAGGTTCAGGCGAGGTGCAGACATGGGAGCGGGGAAGAAATAAAGATATAAAAAGGGAAGAGGCCGAGAGGTATTCAGAGAATACATATGGAACGGAGTGAGTAGGGGTTAGACGTAAAGATCGATGACTGCGGGACAGTCAGGTTGTTTCGACACTGGGTACGATACAACTCGTATTACCACTCTCAACTAAGGCACTGAGTGCTCAACATTCGTTCATGTTATTAACATAATGACACGAAAGGTATCTATGGTAAGTAGAGACCGGAAAAATATGTATTAATTAACGTCAAAATGTGTACATAAATATGTAATGAAAACAGTAAGAATATGTAATACATATGTAAAATCGGTTATAATATGTAATATTAAAATTCACTAATTAAAAACCATTTCCATAGCAAGAAGTTACATTTGGAAAAACTGCTCACTTTACATCATACAACTTTTTCGTCAGTAGTAAAATCTTAATGTATTGTAACCGAGGACCGTAGTTTAGCAGCCGGATTAATCGCAATAGAAGCCATCGCACAAATTGGCGAGATCTACGACCAGGACACATACACTGTAGCATCTTCATCGAAGTGTGACACGTCGGCGAAGTTTATCTCAAATTTTTCTCGGAAATTAATGTTACAGATCACAGAAACACAGTGTAAATGATATTTTGGAGACCTAGATTTCCCCAATAATGTAGGGAAAATGCTGATTTAAAAAAATACTACTTTTCATAAAATAATATGGAATTAAATTGAAGAAAATTGATAAAATAACAAAATACGTTGTGAAAACAGAAACATTTGTAAAATATATAATATAGTGCTAAATATGTAAAAATATGTAACGAAAAAATTAGATATTGTATTAGGAAGGCGATGATTCGTCAAGATTACACTTTTGAGAACCGTAAGTTGAAAGACAAATAATATGTAATTACATAAAAACGCGGTCTCTAATGATAAGAAATGAGTAAAAGGTTGGTTTTGAAAATAAATAGATATGAAAACAATTTAGATAAGTTAATGAATATTATGTTTTATTTACTGTCTTGTTCATAGGAGAGCTGATTTTAAAACAAAAAGAAGTATTTCAGTTCTAATATTGTGAAGACCTCCCTACTGTTTGAAGAATGTAAAATAATTTTCAGTTCTCACCTATTATATTCAACAGAAATGTTTTACGAATACATCACAAATCAAAGAAAACAATTAATTAGAAATCGTAATGCCTTTTTTAATCGTCACTTTAAATCCATACTATTAACTTACATCTTAAAGAGACTTCTTGCATCTGATTGTGGGAACGATAGTGATTGAATCTTTGGAAAGCTTCGAGCTGCAGATCCTTTTGAGTGTTTTCAGTCGGTACCCGCTCTGTCCATCTCAATGGTTCGAGTAAATTAAGAGCATTTAACTCGATTTCATCTTGTCAAGTGGACTGAAAGATGTTTTTTTTTCTGTTTCAGGTAAGAACGGAATTCAAAATATGGAGCCACGTACTGAATATACTTGGTGAGTGAATTTAACGAACACACATTTTAAATTTATTTTTCAACATTCATGCTTGAAAACTAGCATGAGTTTTCTCTATTTAATGGTAAAAAAAACTGTTATTTAGTGTGTTAGACTTCTGTTTCTGTTCTATTTATTTCTGTGTACGAAATTCTTATTTAAATAAAATGTAAATTGGAAAATGCAGTAAATGAAAACAATAAAACCGATTTGATTGGAAAACAAAATTTGAAATGGCTAATTATGTTCCAAATAACTGATTGTGCCTAATTTGTTTTATAAGCGAACAGCAGAATCAATACATTTTCGTTCTGTTGCTTTTCCACGCTGCATGTGCACGCTCGATGAACATCAGAGGACGAGATGTCAGAGGCAAACATCTTCAGCGTGTCGCCCCAGCCTCCGGAGATTGCATTCTAGACACGTTTGCAAGAAGATTGAAGGCCTAATACAATTATCTCATAATGTAATATGGGCTCTGACAGCGAATATTTGCGGCTCGGTTAAAGGGGTTGTGAGCGCAACGTGCTAACGTCAGAAGCGTTCTCTTACCCTATTCTTCCGTTTTCCTCGTCCTTTCTTCTTCCCTTTTTTCCATTTAACCCTTCCTTCCATTTCTTACTTTGCTTCTTTTCTCTTCTCCTTCCAAACGGTGGAAGAGTTTTTTTAGTCTTATTGAGAAGGCTTTATTCCCAACTGTCTGAATCAGGAATTAGTTGACATTATTGTCAATGGATGGTCGCAAAAATAGAAATCAGGAGTTTGAGATACTCTTCGTTAATTCGCAGATATTTCAATATAAATTTTCAATAAAATATTTTCCTTTATGATATTGTACGACATAAAAATGGGATTATATTCTTGACTTCTAGGAAATATCATTTGATTGGTAATGCTTTGACATATTGTTGACTTTAAAGTAAAATGTATTTTCCTCATTGCCGGAATAAATCCCTTGTATTGATGTGTTTGATGAGCTTTTATATTTTGCATGCTTTCAAAGGATTATGGGAGTACGTTGCGTGTTTGATATGTAGAAAGTTCCAATTAAACAGAGGAGTCAGGAGTACAGAAGTTTTATCTGTTGATCAGCTTATTTCCATGGATCTGGGGTAATTTTTCCGCCGTAAAATTTATAACCCTTTTCAATTAAGTTAAGGTCCAAAACGTGCATATCTGAACTAAACATATCATCATCAAGAGTTAACACTGAATAAATCTCACTGATTTTAAATCATCATGGCTGATTATTTATCGCAACATATTATTGTTTTCTTTAATTTACTTTTACATAAACATTATTTCTTAATACACTAATAAAGATACTGAAACCTTTGTAAATCGTGTAAGATAGGGGTTCTTCTACAAACAATACTAAGTTTTAATTTCACCGCAATTTATTTATTCTTTTATAATGGTACAGATTGCGCTGCGTAATTCAATGTTGAGTTTCATCCTCTTATAACTCTAATATTGTATTTCAAGTAGCGAAAATGTATAGCATTACATCTTACACCCATTGCACTGTGAAATTTACTGATATTTCTCAAATAGATGGATCGATTTATTAGTGACTCCGGGCGCGTCAACTACGGAGGTCATTAGTCCCGTAAGTGTAGTGCATGCTGTCTTATCGGGAGGTGGCGGTGATCTTCCCCCGCTAGATGGTGAGATCCGGCGCCGACCTTCCGTCGACTAGCGGGGTTTTCCCCTCAACCAGGTATCTCCCACCAGCAGGTCACAGCCCTAGCGGGGTCAAGCTCTAAGCTCCCAACTGGTCTCCCGGCGTGTGTGATAGTGTATTGCATGTAAGTGTATGTAAGGGCTGAGGATAGGACAAGGAAGAGGAAGGAAAGATCGCGTACGGAACGTGACCCATTTGTTAGGGTACTGCTGCGGCATTCGCCTGGTGTTGATCGCAGAAATCACGGAAAACTACCGTTCAGAGCAGCCGGCCGCTAGAATTCTCTGCCAGTCAGCGACTAAATTCGATCTAACTGACAAGCTACTGTCGAAAATCCTGCCGCCGCGCCGTCGGGACTCGAACCTAGGACCTCCCGCTGGGAGGAACTGCAGTGACAAGAGTTGATGTAGCTGCCACCTCCCCTGGTCAGTACGTTAGATGGAGGTCTCACATACTATCACTGTCTCGTAAGAAACGATTACTCTGTACCATTTTCTTATGGCAGTTGCAAAATCTGGTACATTCAGTGTTACCAGTCTGATAGAACTTTCATTTCTCATGTCAAGGAATTAACTTATGTACCTTCCAATACATGTTTTGTGATAACGCAGATCTTATGCACAAACACGGATATAGCGTCGTCAGAAAAAAATATTTTACCAGAATTTTTCTTGTAGCCCAATCAATGACGAACTTCTCTTCCTTCAAACGATCAGTCTATCAGTTTTGTGTTGTCTTCTCGAAACAACGGTCTAAATGGCAACTCTGCATGTCGAAGGAATTGTTTCGATAGACTAATTCATTTATGTTTAAGGACGTGCCTACTGCAATGGTCATTGGTCCTGTTAGTGTAGTGAAGGTAATGACCCCGAGAAGTGACGGATATTTCTTTTCCGATGTAGCGTGAGATCTGTCACGCTACACCAGAGCCCAGCAGTTCACCGCTCCAACCAGAACAAGATCAAAGCTCCCGACTGTTCATTATAAGAACTAGTGCTGAAAGAACACGTACTTTCTCGCCTGTGCTTTCACTCACATTACGCGAAAAGTAATCAAATTTTCGAAACATTGCACATAATATTATTTCAAAATCTGTCTGTAAGAAACGCATTTCTCAACAAATCTCAAGGAAAATATCTGTCTTTAATACACTCATCGTATTAAAAAAGAAGCAGCACCCCAAAGGACCCTATTGATCCGCGGCAAACTCTAAGGGTATTTTGCACACTATTTGCTAAGTCAATGATTTCGTGTTCACTGTCGGCCGCGCACGGGGGGGGTTAGGTGGTAGGTGTGTGACGAAGCGCCCACCGGTCAAGATAAAAGGACTTCAAACGGCCGCGCCAGCCATTGCGACATCGGGTAGCGTCGCCAGAGCGTCATCTCCACGTACACTATGCCTCGGCGACACTTTCAACAGCCGATTGTTCAATTGGACGCGTTCGAAAGGGGTTACATCGTAGTTGTGCGGGAAACTGGTTGGGCATGTCGCCGTACTTCGCTCCACACAGGTCGTACAGACACCACCATCGCCCGCTGTTGGCGGCAATGGATTGAGGAAGGCATGAACACACGAAATGCAGGATCTGGACGTCCTCCACGCACCATGAGAAGGGAGGGACCGACGGATTGTCCGTCACGCGCGAACAGATCCAACGGCAACGATTGGTACTATTCAGCGGGCTGTGCAGCCTGCATTATCACATCCTGTAAGTGACAGCACCATTGGGAGGCGGTTGCACAACGAAAGGCTCGCCGCACGCCGACCGTTACGACGCCTGCCACTTACACCCCAGCATCGTCGCTCGAGCCTAGCCTGGTGCTGGGAATGATGGACCTGTTGCCATGCAGACTGGCAGAGGATCATCTTCAACGACGAGTTCCGCTTCAGTCTTGATAGCGACGACCACCGGGTCCGTGTCTGGAGGCGCAGAGGGGAGCGCCACAACGAGTAGTTTGTGGTATCCCAACACACGTCCCGCCAGTCCGGTGAGATGGTGTGGGGCGCGATATCCCATGGTGCCCGTTCACCGTTAGTGTTAATTGGAGGTACCGTGAGAGCCACACGGTGCATTCAGGAGATCCTGCAACCAGTGGTTATGCCGTTCGTAAACGCCCTAGCTCATGCCCTATTTCGACAGGATAACGCGCGTCCGCATACCGTAGCCATCTCCCGAGCATGCCTTGCAGCCGTGGATACTCTGCCATAGCCAGCAACATAGCAAGTCCTCTCCCCGATCGAAAATGTTGGGAGATCAGGATCCCACCCCTACCCATCAATCTGCAAGAACTGCACGTTCAGGTTCAAGCTGCATGGGATGGACTAGCACAGAACATCATTCCAGACCTGCGCAACTCCATGCTACAATGTCTGAACGCGTGTGTTCGCTAAAATGTCAGCCCCACGACATACTGACATGTACCATCTGTGGCCGTGTAGCGCAATAAAATGTTGGTCCTACAAATGTGAATGCGTAATCATTTTGTATGCATGATACCCTCTACCTCTAACAGACGAACGGATAGACGGATGTTTTACCGTCATGCGATTTTATCAAGGACCCACAAGATGTAGATTCTGGCTACATGTCCAGATAGAGGGCTTTTTAAAATTTAGTAGTTACTGGATTTATCCACTTTCTCGTTACCAGGACCCTGTAATAATAGTTGTTCTACCGAAAATTCGCAATTTTTTTCGCGCAACATTATATAACTTTCTCTCTCTACTGCATAAAGGGTATTGAGAAAGTGAACACCCAGTATTCAAGGAACGTTCTTGTCCTTTGCAGTTAGGCATCTCTGTGCTGGAGGGAAGTTCTCTGGGTAGCGGGAGCGGCGCGGCGCGCGTGTGCTGCCCGAGAGCGCGATCGCATTCCCGTAAGAGCAGGAATGCGCGCGCATGACCCGTGGCCTTGGGCTGCTCGGCGAGGGCTAAGGCCAGGGCAGGGGCGGCAGGTCGGTATGAGGCGGCAGGGGAGGTGGCTTCAGGGGATGAGGAGGAGATGGCAATGGAATTAGCTTCGGGAGGGAAGGCGGAGGCGGAAGACGGGAAGTGAAAGGGGAAAAGAGGAGGCGATGGAAGAAGAGATGAATTAGCGAAAGGATTGTGACGCCAAGAGAATTGCGTCGACGAAAGATTTGCGTCTTTCATTTAAGTTAAAATTCACTTATTTGTTTAACAAAAGTTCCACGTTTTAGACAGTCATACTGTTTATTTATTAAAACATACATGAACAATAAATTTGCATGGCTACGATTCGGAGTTCAAAAATGTGCCTCCATCATCAGGCCTTTAAGTATTTATGTAGCTAAAATATCAAGATGTAAATGAAAAAGCTTCATGAAATTATCCTTAATGATTTGATGTTGAAATCAGTATCAGTTGGTGAAATGGAAGTGATATACATAGTGTCATATACTAAATAGCTAGTGTGTGTGTGTGTGTATATATATATATATATATATATAAATATATATATATATATATATATATATATATATAGAGAGAGAGAGAGAGAGAGAGAGAGAGAGAGAGAGAGAGAGAGGGAAAGGTTTAAAGACAAGCTATTTAAAATAGGGGACTAGAAGACTATGTATTCTTGCAAATGATTTATTTATAAAATTCGCTTCAAAATCTACATTGTATTAAGAATACTGTAAAAATAGTTTTATTGAATATATTGAACCACTTTTAATCCTTTTAAATCATTAAAATGTATTGTAAATTGTAACTAAATTTACTTCCGCTAATTATTCTTGATACAAGTAGAGTAAGAACATAGAGGAACATTACTTGATGTGTGAAATATTACGATTTTCAACGACGTGTGATTCCATTGCTACTACCAGTGTACTATTTTTGTCATTTTCATTTAATTCAGTATTTTATTATCATGCTTGGGTCCAGAATTTATTACATTAGTTTCAAATGTTACATGAATATCATGAGTAGCAAATTGTTTTAGTTTTCAAACAGCATTTAAGGCTTGCGTTTCTTCAAAGATAGTTTTTTACCGTATTGAAGAAAAATTTTAATATGGTTTATACAAAATTCGTATTTATGTATTTGTATTATTTACATTCAATTCCTTAAATATATTTTATTAATTTTTTGGTATGAAATAATGCTGTTATGCATATGTTAAATACCGCTTAAAAAAAGAATCATAATGTGTTTTGAAATATAACATCAACTCACAGTAGATTCAGTATTAACATTGTCTAACGTTTGTTTAAAAATATTTTCATTTCTTTCATGACTATTTATCAAAATTAGACACAGCCGGATAACCAAAAAAAGTCTTTTCTTTTCGAGCTGTTACGTTCATATTGAGAAGTGCCCCGCTTCTCCGTTCAGACATTCTCGAAAACTACCTAACACCAGTAATTCTTAATCAAATAGCGAGATAGAAAGGGCAGGGCGTGAAAGTACTTGGAAGGGGAACCGACTAATCCGAAATCTGATCCTTCCATTACGAGTTTATTGCGAGGTCTAAGTAAACGCCGCCACTTAAAAGACATAAACTTCGATTAAGTTCACCTCTCACTCGACCAAACACGAAGGGCTGCGCGGAGCGCGGGGGGGGGGGGCGGGGCGGGGGCGGCCGGGTCACGTGCTCCCCTCCCCTTCCGAGGGCGACGTCTTCGCCCGCGGAGAGCCGCTCGGGGGTAAACAGCGATCCAATAAACGCGGGGCGGCTGCGATCGCCCGGAAGCGCGGGCGATCCGAGGGGCGGGCGGATGGGGCGGGGGCGGGGGCAGAGGGGCGGGGCAGCGAGGGACCGTCGGTGGAATCGCGCGAATGATCACCAGGAAATGCAAATGGAGAAGTGACAGGGGAGTGGGCGTGGCTTTGCTGGTCGGGGCGAGAAGGGCCGGGGACGAGAAGGGCCGGGGCGAGAAGGGCCGGGGCGAGAAGAGCCAGGGCGAGAAGGGTCGGGGGCGAGAAGGGTCGGGGGCGAGAAGGGCCGGGGACGAGAAGGGCCGGGGACGAGAAGGGCCGGGGACGAGAAGGGCCGGGGACGAGAAGGGCCGGGGACGAGAAGGGCCGGGGACGAGAAGGGCCGGGGACGAGAAGGGCCGGGGACGAGAAGGGCCGGGGACGAGAAGGGCCGGGGACGAGAAGGGCCGGGGACGAGAAGGGCCGGGGACGAGAAGGGCCGGGGACGAGAAGGGCCGGGGACGAGAAGGGCCGGGGACGAGAAGGGCCGGGGACGAGAAGGGCCGGGGACGAGAAGGGCCGGGGACGAGAAGGGCCGGGGACGAGAAGGGCCGGGGACGAGAAGGGCCGGGGACGAGAAGGGCCGGGGACGAGAAGGGCCGGGGACGAGAAGGGCCGGGGACGAGAAGGGCCGGGGACGAGAAGGGCCGGGGACGAGAAGGGCCGGGGACGAGAAGGGCCGGGGACGAGAAGGGCCGGGGCGAATTGTAGACGGACGCTTGGAAGGGTAGGACAGGACATAGGAATGGGACGAGGCGTGGAGTGGCGCCATGTGGAAGAGATCGTCTAGATGTGGACGGACGTGGAGGGATGGGTGAGAAATGGAGCGTAGCGAGCACTTCGCAGCGAGACGGATTGAGCCGTGTTGAATGGAGCAAGGGTAAACGAGGAAAGGTATTTGACGTAGAGGGCAGCACTGGAGCGGTTCGTGTCTTGGCTTGGTCGCGACGTGTCCTGGTACAGTGGGACGTGTTAAAACTTGGCGAAATGTGCTTCACCGGGGGCGGAGGTGGATGAAACGACCGGCGGGGAGCGAGGCAGACATGCGCCGGGCGGGGCGGGGCGGGGCGAGGCGAGGCGAGGCGAGGCAAGGCGGGGAGGGGTGGAACGGGGCGGGGCTGGGCAAGGAGGGTGGAACGGGGCAGGGAGGGAGGCAGCAATGCGTGGGGCGGGGCGGGGTGGGGCAGGACGGGGCGGGGCGGGGTGTGGAGGAGATGAGCTGGGCGGATTAGGCGGGCGGGGCAGAGGGGCGGGGGGAGGGGCAGGGTGGGGGGAGGGGCGGGGGAGCGAGGCGGCGATGCGTGGGGCGGGGCGGGGCGGGGCGGGGCCCCTCGCGCTGGGAAGTGTCTTGACGAAACCTCCGTCGCCGGGCCCGCGCGCATGATCGCCAGGAAATGTAAATGGGGCGGCGGAGTGGAGGGGGGCGGGGCGGCGGCGGCGGCCGGGGTCGGTCGGCGGTGGCGCTCGGGCACTCAAGGCGGCGCTTCGTGAAAGCTCGGCAAACACGCGGTAATCGCCTTAGGCGGCGGGGAGCAGCTGCAGGCGGGCGCGCGGTAAGTCGCGCGACACACAGCGGCGATGGCGGCGGCTTTCGGCGCGGGAGGGGGCGCGGCCATTGCGCGCTATAAGAAAAAATGAGCCCATCGGAACAATATTTGAAAAATATGTTTTTTGGAAAATCGTTTTTCTCTGCGATCCAATTGTGATGTATTGGGTTGTGGGTTGCCACTCTTACATAGAGCTGGTAATTAGCAGAAGTCGCAGACTCTCCTTGTAGATCATATTAAACGCTATCAAATGGGACTGTTTTGGGAACGCTATCAAGTGGGAAGAATGATATAATGAGACAACCAGACAATGTTTCCAATTAGAAAAATAATATCTCTCTATTATTGGATTAAGTTCATTAGTAGTTTAAGTTCATTAAGAATTAAGGATTATTATTGGGTTAAGTTTATTATTCATGGATTAAGTTCATTTGAAAAGCAATAAGGTGAAAATTAAGTGAACGAAGAAGCTGGGAATTCGCTAAAGATTGATATACTATCAAAGCAATGGAAGGCTTTGCATAAAAAGTGCCTTTACGACATGAGAAAACAATGAAAATATCGTAACTATTGGTTTAGATAGTGATAAGAAACCAAAACAGTAACGGATATGGGTGACAAAATGTTTCTAACAATGAACGCCGAAAATTTAATAAATAAGAGGTTTGTTTTAAAACGCTACATTATATAGGAAAAATAGTGAGTTGGTTAATGCCTTATTTTACGTGGCGAGACTCGGGCCATCAGGCCCGCTCTTCCGTCTGTCCACGCAAATTTCACTACGCTCCTTTCAGCACCTGGCGGAGAAAGAAGGTATCAGGCGACGAAACAGGCGATTTGGATTTAGCTCAGAGGCTTCGTTTAGGCTTGAGGTTTTTTTTTTCTTTACATGCAGTAAATCTACTACATGGGACAGCCGGCTTTACTTTCCCTCCGAAGGCAGGCGTACGAAGGATTTTTCGCCCTTAAAAATCCACGGCTTCGATTGGGTTTGAACCCGCAATCTTTGGTACAACAATCCGATACGCTGACTGTTATACCATCCGAATCCGCTAGCCATCCGAATCCCGAAAAATGTCGGTGTGGAGAAAACGCAAGTTGAACGAACGCGTTGAATAGACCAGAGTGTAGAAAAGGCGCACAAGCTGTGCTTCGTAAGGTGAACGCGGCAGGAGGCGCCTTCTGAGGAGGCGCCAAGGAATAACAGGGCTCTGGGTGCCGCGATGGGGGGGGGGGGGCGGCAATTAACCCCGTAAAGGAGTGCCTTTACGACGTGAGGAAACAATGAAAATATCGTAACCATTAGTTTTAGATAGTGATAAGAATCCAAAACTGTAACGGATATGGCTGACAAAATGTTTCTAACAATGAACGCCCAATAGTTAATAAATAAGAGGTTTATTTTAAAACGCTAGATTATATAGGAAAAATGTGGAAGGTGTGAAGAAAACGCAAGTTTGGCAGGAACGCGTTGTGTAGAAAAGACGAGCAAGCTGTGCTTCATAAGGTGAACGCGGCGGCGCGGGCGCAGTCTTCTGAGGCGGCGCCGCGGAACAACAGCGCCCGGGGCGCCGCGAGGGGGGCGCGGCGCGGCGCGGCAATTAACCCGGAGGCGGCGAGTAAACACGTGGGCGCGGCCGCCGCGATCGCTGGATTACGCGCCCGAATGAGCCAGATTTATGCCACGGAGCGAAGCTGCGGAGTTGAGAGACCGCAGGCTCCGTCTCCCTCCTGCCTTTGATTTTGCTCTCGTCTCTCTGTTTCCCTCGTGGCGACCCTTCGCTCGTGCCGTCTTCCCGATATGCAAGTCTCTGCTTCGGTCTGTCTTCCCGGATTCTGCTCGTTTTATTTTGCTCGTTTGTTTACTCCTTTGCCACCGTTTGCTCCTTTCGTCTTCTAAATTGCATGTTATAAGTTTTGTATTATAACTTACGTGCTATTATAAGTATTATAGTTATAACTTACTTAATGCTATTGAAAGTCGTGGTTTTTGAAAACTCCCTGTAGCATATGACCTGTGAACGTGTAATGTAAATATATTAAAAGATTGTTAATTTTAGGTTTTTTGTAACTAATGTGTTTTTGTAATTTTTCTGTTTTTGAGTAACTATTGATTCGACTATTTCATTGATTAATGATTTCCATAATTGTATAGGGCGTATAACTAAGGTTAAAGCCAATAAAATAAATATTCATTCATTAAATATATATTTATTATAACTTACGTCTTACCTGTTTCGTATTATAAATTATTACTACAAAAGAGCGTGCGATCGATGGAAGTAAAAAACCCTTCCAGCTAGCTCCATCTCTGCGGATTTGCGTGGTTTTGCACCCCCACTTTCTTTCCCACTTTACTGTTCTTCATTCCGTCTGTTTGTTTTGACGTCCTCCCCTTCTGTGAAGAATTTGCTCTGTCTCTGCGCATTGATTTTGCTCGTTCCTGTGTTTCACCTTTCGCTCCTATCGTCTTTTCGAAGCCAGTACTTTGTTTGCTCCATCTCCGCGGACACGTTTCGGTTTGCACTCTGCTGATCTTCACTCCGTCTTTTGGATGTTGACGTCCTCACGCTATAGAGCAGGATTTCCTCCATTTCTGTTGCCACATGTATTTTAACTTTGCTCGTTTCCTTTTCCATAGTTGTCCACTTAGTCCTGATCCATTTCCGGCAGCGGTGGTGTAACGGTTAGCGCATCGGAGTATTATACCCAAGTTCGCGGGTTCAAAGTCATGGATTTTTAGGGGCGAAAAAATCCTTCGTACGCCTTCCTTTGGAGGGGAAGTAAAGCCCGCTGTCCCATGCAAGCAGATTTCCTTCATGTAAAAAGATCCTCAAGCCTAAATGACGCCTCTGAGCTAAATTCAAAATCGCCTGTTTCGTCGCCCAAGGAATACCTTCTTTCTCCGCTAGTTGGTGAAAGGAGCGTAGCAAAATTTGCGTGGTCAGACGGAAGAGCAGGCCTCATGGCCTGAGTCCCTGAGTCTCGCCACGTAAAATAAGGCAATTCAATTCAATTTCCACTTCTCTTTTCAGTTTCCCATATAGCCGCCGGTTTTGCTTACATTCTTTTCAATTTTGACATTTGCATTGCATAACGCACTCCAATTAGCTACATCTCTGCCTCTCTGTGTCTACATCTCTTCCTGATTTTGCTTTTGCTCGATCCTCTTTCTCACTTCACCGTTGTTCACTCCCTCTTCCTTTTGCACGCCACCGCCTGCCCTCTGCTCCACCTTTGCGGATGCTGCTAGTTTGATCTTCCTCCTTTTCTCGGCGTCGATTTTTCTCGCACTTCATTACGACGGGGACAAGGCCTCCGCTGACACAGCC
Organism: Acheta domesticus; assembly: GCA_031308135.1. Taxonomy (NCBI): domain Eukaryota; kingdom Metazoa; phylum Arthropoda; class Insecta; order Orthoptera; family Gryllidae; genus Acheta; species Acheta domesticus. Next base: position 122,973,589 of record JAHLJT010003656.1, on the reverse strand, counting down.
CATTCCCATTTGTTTCTACCTGGTCCATAGTTCGTTGTTATTCTCTCCTTTTGTCTTTTCGGTAATAACAACTTGTAGCTACTTTTTTCTAGGCAAAAACCTCAACTCCGTATCAATAACCTATAAAGTGGCGTAGTTGTACTCCATCATAAAAAACTTGTTCACCATTAGTTCCTCTATTGTATTTCACATACGACATCCGACCCTTAACGTGAGGTGCTATTTACTTTTATTCTTCATTTTGGGTGTTGTAGAACTTGTAAAACTCAATTATTAGCACTGTGAAGTGATATCTTCATATCACTCTTTGCTTCCACTTTACCTCCCTCCTGTGTTCTGTTTTTTTAGCATTAGGGCACTGCTACTACTTATCTACTCTCTTAATCACAGCAATCTACGACTCTCTTTTGGTTACAGTAAACCCTCGTTAACACAAACTCACTTAAGGCGAACACTCGCTTAACACGAACAACATTTCAGTCCCTTCAGCAGCGTAGATGATCTTATAGGAAGTTTTATCGGTTATCGAGGATTTCATTCAGCACGAATTTCGAACTACTTTTTAGTCCGTTGCGTCATTATATATTTTTTTATTTCACACGAACATTTAAAGTTTCTCCCTTTATTGTTATTTGTATTTCTCTGTAAGCCGTCCCAGGGTTGCGACAAGAAAGCGACGAAAAGATACGAATTTTATTCACAACCTATTTACAAACATCTATGTATACCACACTTGTCCCAACCTAGGGCTACAACACGTGTGCGCATAGTACTGAAGGCGGCTCATCTCGTGACGTCAGTCGGGGTCACAACTAGAAGTCTACTTGCGGGACAATAACAATTCGCCACCTAAACGACGTCTCGCACCCACCTGTGCATCAGGAATGAATATCTTTCACCAGAAAATGATCAGTAAGTACATTTTTCACGTTACAAAACAGTAATTTACTTCTCGGGTGCATTTTCTATGTTATTGTCACAAACTCAGAGGATTGACGTAATTTACCTGGCAACACTGTCGATGTAGGAGAAAGTCTTATAGCACTGTTTCTCTGACGACATACAAAATAGTAGTGCGTATGTCCCTATATACTGTAAATGAAAAGTGTGTGGAAAATAATGTTTTCCAAAAATAAAATTTCATTTCCCTGTTTGCGAGCATTTTTTGACAAGATCTCTTGATTTTTCGGTCCATTGCGATTCGTGTTAATACGGTTTAACTGTATTACTTTGTACTTAACTGTATTACTTTGTACTTAACTGTAGCTTTGTACTTAACTGTAGCTAGCATTGCATTATTTTCCCGTTCTATTTTGCATTTTCCAACGTCACACTTTCATTAATTTACCCACAATGTTCTGGCATTATCTTCTCTTTATGACAATTACTCTGAAAATGCATGCTGAATATACACTTTATAATCTGAGAAGCTTTAGAGCATTTATTGTCGACCAACACAAAAATAATGCAATCATTCATTTTCACCGAAATACGAGTGTACTACATATGTCGTGTCGTACTCTCGACTCGTCCTGTTTGGCCAATATTTAGCTTTTCTATGTAGTCTGTATAGAATACGTATTTTTATCTAATTATAGTGTCCAATTTTGAGATTTATGGCATCCTAATTGTAATGGGAGGATTGCAATCGGCCACTTTCTCTACTGAAACGCTGTCACAGCTTTGTTCCTTCTACAGCAACTCCCAACCTTTGAGCCGCTCAACCTTTTACGTTTCAGGTTTCGTTGCTGGAAATCTTCCACCTTCATCTCCCTTCTCATTCCCTTCTCTCTTTCCTCCCCCCACCCTCCCCTCCCTCTTTCTCCGAAGGAGCGAGAGGGTGGCGCTGGAGGGGGTCTTTCGCAGAGGGATTCGTCGCGGTTGATACGGGGGGCGGGGGGCACGGGGGGGGGGAGGCGAGGGGATTGAGCTTCTGAAAGGTATCTCGCGGCACCCTGAGCTCTTTACTGGTGATGGATTCGCGCCAGGCCAAAGACACTCGGCGATCACGCACTGAGAAGCGGGCGGCGGCTTGCAAATGAGAGAGAGGGAAAGGAGGGAGAGCGCTTTCAGAAAGATGCAATATTACGTTTATGTGTTGAAACAGACGAAAGACCAGACGGATCTGCTATGTAAAATTCGGGAGAAGAAACTGATTTAATCGTCCGTCCGGTAAATCCTATGAAAACGAATTGAATCTACATTAAAGACTTATATTTTACTTCTCAGTAGTTTTTTCCCTCAGTTTATTTCATTTTTACTCTCCCGTATACGTACGTACATACCGAGTAATACAGAGCGTTCAAAAAGTCTTTCCGCAGTGCCTGTCTCTCCACCATCCTTTATCCCGAAACGGCAACAACGCTGCTTGAATCAACGACGGCGCCTTCGCCCTGGTCCGTTACGCAACAGCAACAAAGAAGCATGATGTGAAACATGAAATGCAGTGAAAAAATTAGCGCCACTAAAATAAAAGATATTTTTAATAAACAGTAAATATTTTACGTTTCATAATTATCTTTTTACATCATGTGTTGAAAATGTTTACCAGGATTTTGAAGGCAAAGTGTTACACTTTGACCTTTATTATTGAAAATGTTTAAGTTCTCTTCTTAAAGTTTCTCGCGATATGGACTTTACATGCAAAGATATGGAGTGTTTTAATTTCACAATGTCTTGGGACAAGTTGTGTAGACATTTCCTTTAGCTGCTCCTCAGAAAAAGAAATCAGGAGTGTGAGATCTGGAGATCCTGGCGGCGATAGCCATTTCGAAATGATGCGGTTTCTGGGAATTTCGTCATAAAAATTTGTTTCACATCCTCAGTGTACTTATTATTTACTCGAAATACACGTTCCACCAAAATACATCTTCTTCCAGTGTCAGCATTTTAACAGTTATAATTTGACTCACAACAAACAACTTGTACGTAGTCAAACATGTGACACTTGTATACGAAGAATACGATCATTGAGTTTCGCGGGACTACCACCTCCGCTGGTCCTTGTTCTACCTGGGGGACGGGGTGGGCATCTTGGGCTCTTGGCCTTTATCCTCATCCCCCAACTACGTACAAGAATCTTTCGATGCCTGGGTGGGGCCGCCCTGCCAGTTCAGAGCTACTAACTATCCAGGCTAATATCGATGTCAATATTACCTGTATGGTAACTCGCCACTCACGTGCGCCGGGACACTGCGTCCCTCCTCTTTGCCCAGAGTATCGGGCCACTGCCACGACGAAGCCAAGTGCCCATCTGGGGGCCACCCGGGCCGAAGCCCAGGCGGCTTGGGGCCCGCAACCCGTATTCCCACTGCCTACACGATAGGCTACAGACCTGGGTGAGGCCGTGACCAAGGCAACCTGGCGCATGGTCGTTTTAAGAATACGATCAGGTATATTTATTTCAATTCCTGCTTGCTCGCAGCGAGCAGCTTCTGGGAATAACATTCGAACGCCGGCGCCCTGAAGAAGCCTGCGATGTTGCCGTTTCTCCGTAAAGGATGGTGGGGTGGGGAAACGGCCATTGCGGAGAGACTTTTCGAACGCTCTGTATATGTAGTATAGTGAAAGTTATGTAATTCTGCGGAAAATCGATTTCGAGATTTCAACGGAAATACACGTTTTGTGGTCCCCTCATACCAAACAACTGGTTTCTTTCAAAACGTCCGTCTGTCTGTGAACACTACTAGTGCCTAAACGATGCGTACGATCTTTTCCAAATTCAAGGAACCCATGTCCATCTGTCTCGGATCTGAGCTTTGAGATTTTGAAAAACATTCTTTAAAATTTGAGGATACTTTTCATGAAGCTCCCTAGACATTTTCAAAATTTTCTGAAAAAACGCTCAAAATTTTTTCTTTAAATTTCTTGTAGAAATGGAGTAAAATGCACTTATAATGATGTCATAGGGCCGATTTTCACGCTTAACTCTGAATTTTCCTTAATTGTAAAAGTTTGAATTTTTTTCGGCATCTTCCTACAACTCCAAAATTGAAGATACAGATTTTTCCTTCAAATAACATTTGTTCTCCATAATTAGTCCTTTCATTAAGGTCAGGTACATTTTTTTGAAAATTGTAGTAGTTTTTGCGCAATATTGCGTGAAATACGTGCAATCTTAAAATATTACGAAAACTAAATTTTGTCAAAAACACTCCAATTTTTTTCTTTAAATTTTTGTTAGTGATAGTACTAAACGTACTCTAAAGATGATATAAACGCCATATTGCTATATTCATTTGTTTTTTTTTAATTACAAAAATGTAAATTTTTTGACTTCTCTCTCACGTCGTTATTATTTACATTAGCGGCGATTTGTTCATATTATATTTATGAGTAGATGTGTTTTAAATAATGTCATACAAAGTTTTTTGAGAACGTTAGTTTTCTGTAAAAACTAGCTCAACATTCCGCGTTTTCAGAAACGCTCGAACGCTATTTTCTCATAAATGGCTCCAAGTTCTTGTCTTCAAACCTTTGGAACGGATAGTGCTAACTGCACTTTTTAATATGATGTAAAGTTCAATTTGGGGTATGTTTTGTTTTTTGCAAAAATTACACAAATGTAATCTTTTTTTAAGATCTCTCACACCTTTAATATGCACATTACCAATAATTTGTAAACAATATTGTATTTGTATGTTAAAGTGCTTTAAATTACTTCAAATGAAAACGTTTTGTGAAATGAGCTTCAAATTTCTAATTTTTTGTAGCTCATAAACGCCATTTTCTTAAAAACGGCTTCTAATTTTTGAAAGAAATTTGCCATTGAAAACGAGGATTTACTGTTATTTAATATTCTAAAATTAAATTTCCGTTCTACCATTAGGAAATCGAAAAAGTATGAAAATGTCAAAAATTGTACTTTGGGTAGCGATAGATGGCAACTGGCAAGAGTATGTGGCAATAGCTAGTGCAGATCCAAGGAAATATGAAACTGATCGGGAACGTCTGTGCCATTCTGTAGCACCATTAGTTGGATTGTGTTATGCCACAGAGAGAGATATTCCTCGTCACAAAGTCTCATGCTGCAAGTGGCAGTGGAGAAGGGTCACTTGTTGTATGATAAATTTGCGAGTTCCGTCTCGTATACCGCCGTCGTGTGTATAAATAAGATAAATGAAATCTCTTTAAGAAATTAATTAAATTGAAGAAATATATATCATGGAATCTACATATTAATACATGACGAGAAACTTTATATTGATTTTTAAGGATATTGCGCAATGGAGAAGTGTGATCTTTGGCACTGTTCAAGTCTATAAGGGGGAGGAGTGCATGAAGCTAAAATATATTTATGAAATGTGTTAAAAATACATAAATAATAAAATAGCGTGCAGATGCAACCCACAATACACTACTATTCTTCATTGCATGTAACTCGGAGACGCGTTTCAGAGCCTTAAAATGCGATTTTCATGGTCATCTAGGGTACACGAGTTTTATTTTTCAATGCTCTAATCTACACTATGAGACAGTTTCACACTTTTATTCTATGCTTGATGTTTAAGAGAATAATACTTCATTCGATATTTGCATTTTTATACGTGAAAAGTGTTATCAATAATAGTAGTTATAATTGTAATAATACTTTTCACACTAAATGATATTATTTGTACAGAAAATCATAGTGATGCTATTTTTTGCATTTAAAATAATATTGCACATTAACAAAGAGTACTGGAAGCAGTTGATTTGACTTCCAAATAACTTTGCTCTGTTGGTGGGTGAGGTCACGAGACAAGTGACGGTGGTATCTGTCAGCCATGAAGGAGGAGCAAAGAGCCCAATGATCCCCCTGCCTTCATAGGTTTTCAAATTTTACAGGCATCACAGGGAATGGAGGCAAACGACACATGCTAATGACGTATTTGTACACGGCAGCAGATGACATAATAGAACAAAATTCAATAAAATTATATGCATTAATTATACAGGTATACTGTTTTTACAAAATAACCTAAAGAGCTGACTTTCAATCATTACTTGACCACTAGCACAATTTATTCAACAGATTGTTTAAAAATGTTCTAATTTCCGTACGTAATGCATCTGAGGCGGTTGTTGCTTGCCACAGTATATTGTCTCTCTCACGACTGTCGGAACACGTCACAAAGTGTGGAAGCGTCGAAACAGCCGAGTCGCGCCGAGCGACCGCGGAGAACGGAACGGCCACTTGTTCATCGATGGACGGGCGTCTTCCGCATCGGAGGTTACCAGTCGATTAACTAAACGAATGGAGTTTTTAAATACAATTATAATTAAATTAAAAAATGTTCCATTAAAAAACTTCCTTGAGCAGGTCGATCAATACGTTCCATTCTGGGCACGCATTCATCTCAGGTTGCCGCCTCTTGCCAGTTCTATTTCATTGTCACTGTTACACGAGTCGCGACATCGCAACTTGTGGAAGCGTCGAAGCAGCCGAGTCGCGCCGAGCGACCGCGTAGAACGGAACGGCCACTTGTTCATCGAAGGATAGGCGTCTTCCGCATTGACGAAAGTTACCGGTCGATTAACTAAAACGAATGGAGCTTCTTAAATACAATTATAATTAAATAAAAAATGTTCCATTAAAAAACTTACTTGATCAATGCGTTCCATTCTGGGCACGCATTCATCTCAGGTTGCCGCCTCTTGCCAGTTCTATTTCATTGTCACTGTTACACGAGTCGCGACATCTCAACTTGTGGAAGCGTCGAAGCAGCCGAGTCGCGCCGAGCGACCGCGTAGAACGGAACGGCCACTTGTTCATCGAAGGATAGGCGTCTTCCGCATTGACGAAAGTTACCGGTCGATTAACTAAAACGAATGGAGCTTCTTAAATACAATTATAATTAAATAAAAAATGTTCCATTAAAAAACTTACTTGATCAATGCGTTCCATTCTGGGCAAGCATTCATCTCAGGTTCCCGCCTCTTGCCAGTTCTATTCATTGTGACTGTTACACGAGTCGCGACATCGCAACTTGTGGAAGCGTCGAAGCAGCCAAGTTGCGCCGAGCGACCGCGGAGAACGGAACGGCCACTTGTTCATCGAAGGACAGGCGTCTTCCGCATTGACGAAAGTTACCGGTCGATTAACTAAAACGAATGGAGCTTCTTAAATACAATTATAATTAAATAAAAAAATGTTCCATTAAAAAGCTTACTTGACCAAGCCGTTCAAAACGTCCCATTCTGGGCACGCATTCATCTCAGGTTGCCGCCTCTTGCCAGTCCTATTTCATTTTCACTGTTACACGAGTCGCGACATCGCAACTTGTGGAAGCGTCGAAGCAGCCAAGTCGCGCCGAGCGACCGCGGAGAACGGAACGGCCACTTGTTCATCGATGGACGGGCGTCTTCCGCATCGGAGGCAGCCGTCGCTAGCGGGAGCGGACGCGTCGCCGGCGGTCGCGAAGCGGCCGACGGAAGCCTCCCCCTCCCCCTCCCCCTCCTCACACCGCCCGCGGGGCGCTCCGCGCTCTTATTGCGAAACTCCATTAAGAAGTTTGGGCAACTGGCGCTACGACACGAAAACATCTCGCGCGCCGTCAAAACTGAGCCGCGAGCGCAGGACGGGGACGGCAATTGGAGGGGGGGTAAGACGAACAGGGAAAAGGAAGAGGGGATGTTAAAGGGAAGGGAGATAGACGACGAATTGGGACATGGGAGTGGAAGAATTGATGTATACTTCGGTTTTTCTTTCTTGGCGCACGGGGGGGGGGTGTCAACAAAATGGAATATCTCACGGTATTTCGCGTCGTTCTCGATTGTGCCGCTAGGAGTCGCATGATCGCGACTGTATACAGCAGTGCTGGTGATCATGGAACTCCTGGCGACACAATGGAGAACAACGCGAAATACCGTGAGATATTCCATTTTGTTGACACCCCTCCCCGTGCGCCAAGAAAGAAAAACCGAAGTATAGGCGCTGGAAGGTGATTTTTGCGTAGCTCCTTGTTTCATTCACGTGCAGCTCGAACAATGCATTTGTAAGAAAGCTTAAAAGTATTTCCGATAACGTGTCGGAGCGTAGCGAAATTTGCGTGGTCAGACGGAAGAGCAGACCTCCTGGCCCAAGTCTCGCCATGCAAAATAAGGCATCAATTCAATTACTGGCAAGTTTGTACGTCCCACCCAGAAGACACCCGAGACTTGTCTGAGCTGCTAGGGATCGATCAGGCCGCGCTCCTCGCGTGGGCGTGGGCCGAGGGCAGGCGGCGCGGGGCCCCGTCAACAAGGAGGGCGGCCACGCAACCTCTCGCCTCGACCCTCGGCCGCGCGCGCCCTCCGAAGGGCCCACGGCCGCACCTGGCCGGAGTTAGCGGCGCGCTAAGCCAATCAGCTGCGCGCTAATGGGCAAGTTGGGCGCCCGGGGGTGGGGGCGGGCGGCGGGAATGCGTGGAATCTCAGCCCCGCCGCCCCCGCCGCCCACGCCGCCCACGCCGCCCACGCCACCCACGCCGCCCCCGAAGACCCATGCCGCCCTCCTGGCTTCCGCGGCCTTTGCCTTACACTTTTACCTTGTTGCTCGCCAATACTACCGTTGGCCCCGACTATCCTTCGCTACCCTGCTGTTTTTCGCTGTTCTTTACTATTCCCTGCTTCTTTCCGCTGTGTTCTGTTGTTTACTACTGTCTTCTCTTATTTCCTGCTCTCTTTTGTGGTTCCCTGCTGTCTTCTGTTGATTCTTGTCGTTTTCTGTTGTTCCCCGCTGTCCTCTGTTGTTTCCCGCTGTCCTCTGTTGTTACCCGCTATTCTCCTTCTGTTTCCCACGTGTATTCTTCAGTTAACATTAACAATTAACAGTTAACATTTTTCACTTTCCTTCTAATTTAGTACTATCATTGATACTCGTGCAACCTTTTGATATTAATCCACTTCTTTTGAACCATCCTAACACATGATATTCCATGTAAAACATATGTATATTCATGATGATTTGCGAAAATAAAATTTCCGTTTCTTCACCGTAATATGTTCAATTTTAGTTCCTCCATTTATTTTTGAAATTCAATTACAATTTTTTCCATTTTGCCACTGCTACTGAATCGGCATTATATTCCCGCCTTCCTAAGGAATTTTCTTTTGACTTCGTGTTGTATAAAGTGTTTTTTCTGCGACGTATATACGTTGCACAAGAGCTGTTTTCAACTTTGCGTGCTCTCAACGGTATATACGGCGCAATAGTACAAAGGAAATGTTTTTGTCTTACTTTCTTAAAATATAGCTTTTGGGTTTATTTAAAAATATTCAGTAAAGGGAAAGGGAATCTATATGTATTCTTCGTTCTCATTAATGACGCCGAGAATGAACACGTAAGTTTATTACAAACTAAACTGTCTTCCAATTCAGAGAGCACTGTAAGATTTCGATCTTCATAAGGACATATACAGGATGTCCGGTGAGGAAACGTCGATACTTCGAAAATAAGCTCTTAAGAAAATTCTAAGCATATTTTGTCTAATAAATTATGTGGATATTCCGAATGGTTAGAATTCCGCTTAAAATTCACTTAAGAGCTCATTTATCCAAGTTTTGACGTTTCCTCCCCGGACAGCCTGAATATATCTTTCAATCCCAATTAACCTGTTAATCCAGTTAACCTATCTGTGAAGGGATAGTCTAAAGTGTTGGGCACAGTCTCTCGCCTTCACCACACCGCCAGGTAAGCAAAGCGGCTCAACTTATTGTTTTCGATTTTTTGTAATATCATTTGCTGTTGGATTTAATTATTATTATCCCCCCTTTTTGTATCTTTTACAGTGTCATAATGTGTATTTGCTTTATTTGTATTTCATGTTTTGCAATGTGAGTTGCTCTGTAACTAGTATAATGTTAAAGGTATCTATTACCAATATTAATCTCCCCCCGTTGCATTTCATATTTTGCAATTTTATTTGCTATTGACCTGTTGTAATTATAATTTTTAAATTTATCCATTATTGATATTCATATTCCTTTGTATTTTATATTTTATAATTTCATTTGCCTCTGGTCTATATTAATATCTCCATCCATGCACTTTATATTTTGTAATTTCATTTCCTAATTATTGTAATTTTTAAATGTAACTATCGTTTATATTAATCCCCCAATTTGTCTCATTTTGTATTTACGTGGTATTTTATTTATATTTTATTTTGTTTGTATTTGTGAATTGATGATGATGGCAAAGCCGTCGAAAGACGGCTCTAGGAATAAATATATTAAGTTAACGGAGATAACTTATTTTATTTCTCCATTTCATTTCTCTAGATATTCTTTAAACCAGTCTCAAGTTGTTGTTACAGAATTAATTAATTATTTAGGCACAATACCTTTTTGAGTTGAAAAATAGAAATGTTCTTCCTATAAGTGATTCCAATAAATACCTCTTAGCTCAAAAATGAGTTTTTATACATTTAATTTAGCATGTATGCCACACTTTACCCTTATCAATAATAAAATTGAGGTTCCACAACGCTCATAAACTGACATTATACAAATATTATTTTGAAATATACATCAAAATATTTTGAAACATAGATTTAAATACCAATTTACAATGTCCTCGAAAATGTTTTCGGAGCATGCAAACCATTCTATAAGTATGTTGGAAGAGTTTGCTGTAGATGTTAATATACGTTACTGTGAATGATGTGGTTTCCAAAATGACTGGTCGCCATCTTCATGATACCTATAAAGATTCATAAACGACATTTGTGAGTGTTATGACAATATTCTGTCCTCTACGACATCGAAGTATTTCTAGCCCACAACTTCTACTCAATGTATCATCATTGTGATTACGATGGCGATTCTATTGCAACAGTGAGTTCATTTTATTGGCCATCAAAATGAGGAAGAAATCAAATGTGTCACAAAGTCATGCACCCGCGGTATCAGTTAGATAGTTTTAATAATTTTGCTGAAAATGTATATAGATTATTAGAGATCTGCTATTTTTTTCTTAGAGATACAGGTTTCTATGTATTATAATGGCGTCTTTTACTATTTACATTTTAGAATACTTATTTTATATGCCAAGCATTATGAGACTTCCCAAAATGAATATTTCACATGATGATGGTAAACGCATTGTTCTTCAATGATTATAACATCAATTCTTATTTACACCTAGAACGTAGTACAAGCTTGAACTATGATATGAGCTTGAACCATGAACTTCCTCTCACAAATTCTGTTCTTCTAATAATCGTTATAATAATTTTCACAATAATATACTGTCGAGAATTTTAAGTTAATTATTTCGTCTCGCCATTTCACGTTAAAATACCAACAGCTGAACTTCTGACGCTCTACCTCGCGTGTGCTTCATACCGTCCATTTAGCCCAACGTCCTGCAATGCTGTTAATTTTAATGAAATGTTAACATTCTGGGAGAAATTTACCGCCCGCGAACCGTGCTGAGCCGCAATATTTACAAGAATTGCACTGAGTCTTGGCACTTCCGCAAAGCAACCGCCATTTTGCCACGGGGACCCCCCCCCTACCCCCCTCTCGGGCGTCACACCGTCAACAGCGCTGGGGCTGCGGGGCAGGCCGGACGAGGTAAATCCCCATCACGCCCCAATATTTTGCTTAGCCTCAGAGTAAGTTAAATCTGATTCGAGGCGAAGACAGAGCTCGTAAAAACGGAGCTCGCAGCAAATCGTTGATTAGAGGGGCGCGCGGCGAGTGCGGACCTGAGCAAACACAGATACGGAGGCGGCCTCGGCGCCCCTCGCCCCTCGCTCCTCGCCCCGCCCCCCGCCGCAAATCCCGGCGATATTTTACGCGACCGCTGGGGCGGCGGGGGCGGACGCGGCGACGAAGCGAGGGCGGCGGCGGCGGCGGGGGGCGACTTCGGAAACGGCGGCATGGAGCAGACGGTTGAACAGCGGTGGTGGAGGAGGCGGATGAGCAGGCGGATGAAGTGGCGGATGAGGGGGTAGATGAGAAGGTAGGTGAGGGGCGGATGAAGAAGCGGATGAGGAGGTGGATGAGGAGGCGGATGAGGAGGTGGATGAAGTGGCGGATGAGGGGGTAGATGAGACGGTAGGTGAGGGGCGGATGAAGAAGCGGATGAGGAGGCGGATGAGGAGGTGGAGGAAGTGGCGGATGAGGGGGTAGATGAGAAGGTAGGTGAGGGGCGGATGAAGAAGCGGATGTGGAGGTGGATGAAGTGGCGGACGAGGGGTGGATGAGGGGGCGGATGAGGGGTGGATGAGGGGCGGATGAGATGGATGAAGTGGTGGATGAGGGGGTAGATGAGGGGCGGATGAAGAAGCGGATGAGGAGGTGGATGACGGGTGAATGAGGAGGTGGATGATGGGGGGTAATGAGGTGGATAAAAAGGGCAATAAAGAGGCGGATGAGGATGCGAATAAGGAGGCGAGTCCTCACCTTCCTCCTCATCCGCAAAGGAGAAGACGGACAAGGAAGCGGATGTGGCGACGGATAAAGGGATGGGTGAGGAGGCAGATGAGGAGGTGGATGGAGAGTTGGAGGATACGGCAGAGGAGAAAAGGGTGTGCAGGAGGAAAGGTGGAGGTTGAAGTGTCGTCGATGGCGGTGGCGAAGATTGAGGTAGGGGCTGGTGGTTGCGGTGAAGGTGGTGGCGATGGTGACGGTGGAGATGGGACGGTGGAAGGAAATGTCAATGACGTAGTGAGGGCGGTGATTGTCATTGTGGCGGCGCAGAGTAGCGGAGATCGCCCACAGAAATAACGAGCTCACAATGCGGGTTGGAAAAGGATCGTTCGCGTACAAGCCAACTAGAGAGGGATACGGGAGATGGTGGGTGGCCGAGAAGAACAAAAAGTACTTTGCAATCTTTTCTGATAGACAAAGATAAGGGTTGTAGTAGTTTTGAGATGACTTTTAAAGGTGACTTACCACTTGACATCGTGTATAGTTTAATTTCATGCGCTCTGTGAAATTATTCTTATTTCATAAATTCTAACAAATCGACTTCTCTTTTTTGGAAATAATTTCTGCAGGGTGAATAATGAAGGCAAAGAGAGATCAAAAGACAAAAAGATACTTTTCAGCGAAAATTAATTTCTTCACAAAGGGCACGACGCGGGAATCCTAAAGTCTCTCTCTTATGTTGAGAGAAGGAAATGTGATACCTATATTACTAATTTCCAATCTACGTATAAATTATCGGATTATCTTTTTCATGTGAGAATTGTGAATAGTTTCGCTGGATCTCCAGGAAAAGTAATAATTTCAATTTTGATTCAAAAATTCAAGTATTTATTTTAGTATCGAATTACTCGTACCTGAGATGGTATTATGTACTCATCTTGTATCAATTCTGCACGTAGTGCTTTTATTCTCATACTCCTCGTAACCACTTACGACATCTCTAACATACGGCAATTAAGAAAGACACTTCAGGATTCACGAGTGCCGTTTGAAACAGCCAATATTTGCTGATCCATTTCATAATTTTCCACATATTCGACAACAGGACACTTGTCTACAAGCAAATTATCGATATATCTCTGAAATACCTAAAATGTAGAATAAATTTGATTGAACGTTTGGATTTTCTTTTCATTGAACAGATTGTGTGCTTTATACTCCAATTGTATTTACTTCTAATGTTATCGCACGATGTCTTATTCTTATAAAATAACGCATCACACATCAATATTTATAAAGACCAGTCTTTGCATCTATCTGACATATTCTACAACAAAATTAAGTACCAAAAGATGTAATATTTGTAAATAGCTTTTAAAATAACATTTTGAAAACGAAATGAATGAAGAAATGAAAATATAGGACTCTAGATATCGTCAGAAGCTGTAAATACAATAGATCTAAAATTAGTTCAAAATTAATATATCGAATCGTATGTACATTCAAAATCTAGAATTAAAAAATAAATTTTCACTTTAAAGACTGATGATTTTTCATATTTTCTGTGACGCATGAACTTATGAAGCATAGGACAACTACAGAAACATCATCAATGACGAGTGCAAGTTACGGAACGTGGTCGGTTTGAGAACTGCGCAGCTGAGGGTCAGGGAGTCGTCAGCAGGTGTTCCATGTACGGGCTCCGCGTCGTCATTGACGCTTTAACTTCTACGGTCAATATTCCCGTAAGTGAAGTGTATGATTTATCCCGGGTGATGGCGGTGGTCCTCGCCGCTGTATGATGAAATCTGGGAATGCGGAAATCCGCTGTATGACGAAATTCCCCACCAGGTATCTCCTATACGCCATACCGCCCCAGCCGAGATAAACTCTCAGTTCCAGAATGAGTCTCCCAACATGTGTAGTCATGTAGTTCAGGTACTGTAGGTGTATGCGTATAAATAAGGGGCGAGAATGGGACAAAAAAGAGGAAGAAAAGGTTGCGCAGGCCATGGTCAGTTTGTTGGGTTACTGCTTCGGCATTCGCCTGTGTTAAGTGGATAAACCACGGAAAATTAGAGTAGTTGGCCGTTACAACTCTCCTCCAGGAAGCAACAGAACTCTGTCTAGCTAAAAAGCTAATACAGAAAATCCGGTCACCGGCTGGCCTCGCGGGAAGGGCGACTTGGCGATGAGGCAGATGACGTTAGCAATGGTCGGGAAATGAGGTGAATAAAGGACGAGAATGAAGAAAGGCTGAGGATGAACAGGGATTGGGGATGGACTAGGGTTGGGGATGGACCAGAGTTGGGGATGGACCAGGGTTGGGGATGAACAAGGGTTAGGAATGAACAAGGGTTGGAGATGATCAAGAATTGAGAATGAACCAGTTTTGGGGATGTTGAAAGATGGAGAATATACGAGGATTGAGAATGGTCAAGGATTCTGGATGGTGAAGGATTGTGGGTGGTGAAGCACTGAGGGTGGTGAAGGATTGAGGATGGTGAAGAAATGAGGATGGTGAAGAAATGAGGATGGTGAAGGATTGTGGATGGTTAAGGATTGAGGGTGGTGAAGTATTGAGGGTGGTGAAGTATTGAGGGTGGTGAAGTATTGAGGGTGGTGAAGTATTGAGGGTGGTGAAGTATTGAGGGTGGTGAAGTATTGAGGGTGGTGAAGTATTGAGGGTGGTGAAGTATTGAGGGTGGTGAAGAATTGAGGGTGGTGAAGTATTGAGGGTGGTGAAGTATTGAGGGTGGTGAAGTATTGAGGGTGGTGAAGTATTGAGGGTGGTGAAGTATTGAGGGTGGTGAAGTATTGAGGGTGGTGAAGTATTGAGGGTGGTGAAGTATTGAGGGTGGTGAAGTATTGAGGGTGGTGAAGTATTGAGGGTGGTGAAGTATTGAGGGTGGTGAAGTATTGAGGGTGGTGAAGTATTGAGGGTGGTGAAGTATTGAGGGTGGTGAAGTATTGAGGGTGGTGAAGTATTGAGGGTGGTGAAGTATTGAGGGTGGTGAAGTATTGAGGGTGGTGAAGTATTGAGGGTGGTGAAGTATTGAGGGTGGTGAAGTATTGAGGGTGGTGAAGTATTGAGGGTGGTGAAGTATTGAGGGTGGTGAAGTATTGAGGGTGGTGAAGGATTGAGGGTGGTGAAGGATTGAGGGTGGTGAAGGATTGAGGGTGGTGAAGGATTGAGGGTGGTGAAGGATTGAGGGTGGTGAAGGATTGAAGGTTGTGAAGGATTGAGGGTTGTGAAGGATTGAGGGTTGTGAAGGATTGAGGGTTGTGAAGGATTGAGGGTTGTGAAGGATTGAGGGTCGTGAAAGATTGAGGGTCGTGAAGGATTGAGGGTCGTGAAGGATTGAGGGTCGTGAAGGATTGAGGGTCGTGAAGGATTGAGGGTTGTGAAGGATTGAGGGTTGTGAAGGATTGAGGGTTGTGAAGGATTGAGGGTTGTGAAGGATTGAGGGTTGTGAAGGATTGAGGGTTGTGAAGGATTGAGGGTTGTGAAGGATTGAGGGTTGTGAAGGATTGAGGGTTGTGAAGGATTGAGGGTTGTGAAGGATTGAGGATGGTCAAGGATTGAGGATGGTCAAGGATTGAGGATGATTAAGGATTGAGGATGATTAAGGATTGAGGATGATTAAGGATTGAGGATGATTAAGGATTGAGGATGATTAAGGATTGAGGATGATTAAGGATTGAGGATGATTAAGGATTGAGGATGATTAAGGATTGAGGATGATTAAGGATTGAGGATGATTAAGGATTGAGGATGATTAAGGATTGAGGATGATTAAGGATTGAGGATGATTAAGGATTGAGGATGATTAAGGATTGAGGATGATTAAGGATTGAGGATGATTAAGGATTGAGGATGATTAAGGATTGAGGATGATTAAGGATTGAGGATGATTAAGGATTGAGGATGATCAAGGATTGAGGATGTCCAGGATTGAGGATGATTAAGGATTGAGGATGATTAAGGATTGAGGATGATCAAGGATTGAGGATGGTCGACGATTGAGAATGATCAAGGATTGAGGTTGATCAATGTTTGAGGATGAATAAGCATTGATAATAATCGAGTCTAGAGGAAGAATGAACACCGGTGGGCAAGGCACAGGGGTCGGAGGTGGCGACGAGGAGGACGGAAAGGGCGGCGCCGGGGAGGGGCGCGTGGGGCAGGGGCGAGGACGCGGGTGGGGTCGGGCGCGTGAGCGCGGGTGCGTGGCGGGGGCGGCGGGGCGGAGGTGAGCCGACGCGGGTAAAGCCCCTCGCAGGTAGAGGACGCTACATCACTGCGGTTAATTCCGCGGCCAGCGTGGCCGCCGCCGCCCCCAAATTGGGGATTTGTGAACGTTGTCGCGCGGCGGAACTTGGGCGGGGCGCCGCCCAGAGCGCGCTGCAGGGCCCAGAGCGTCCTGGCTGCGCGTGTGCGTGGGAGGCGGGCCCGCCGGATTTGTAGAGTTCGGCGATTCGAAAGTGCGGGGGAAATATAAAAATCACAAAATCATACAAAGGATTTCCGATGACAAAGTAGTTGCACGCTCCGCTCCATCGAAATAGAAAAAAGTACACACGTGAGTTCGAGATAACACTGTAAACTTTTTGAATCGCAATATTTTAATCCGTTTCAGGACCGGGGTTGTTTCGTGGTTGTGAAGTTATATTGAATGATCTGCTTTCAGGAAAGCGGATGTCGTTTTCGGATTGTTTTAGAAGTGTTACTGGAATAGCGTATTATAAATTTGTATGTTTATAAGCAAATTGAAATATTTTACGGAAATTTAAATCTTTTGTGATTGATGGAAGTGAAAATTTAAAACGTTTCGCTTATATTTCTCGTTTCGAATTTAGATTGCTATATTTTTAAGGTGTTCTGATTTCAGAAATAATGAACACTGAAACTGTAAGAAGTAAATTAAATATAAAGCCCACTGTGTGGCAAATTCTTGATGTATCATTTATTCGAAATTAAAACAGAAAATTGCAAATCCTTTTTAATGAGAATGCCATTGTATGACTTTCAGTGTGAATTCCATTGTTCCATTATTTGTGTTGTTAGAGATAATCATCTGAAGAGTTTTTCATTAACATTTTCAGCAGTGTTGCTAGAAATAAGTTTTTGTGTTGTCTACTCCAGAACGATAGCAACTAGAGAACAATATCTCGTTTTATTTACGTACGTTCAATTTCATTGCTTTTTGTTGACGTGAAATCAAATTATAAAAAACAGTGGTTACCAGCTTTCTAAGGTGGGCCGGTCCAAATCAAGCAACTTTCTGTGGTCCATTTTAGGCAACTCATGTAAATATAAGAAACAAATAACGCTGCAGAACCATTACTATAAATGAAGCATAATAAATGTGGTATAAATCGTTGGGTTGCGGGCGAGTGATATTGGGGCGACTTTTCAAGTCTTGGGAATATTCTAAACGGTTTTCCCACATTTTTAAAATTTCTAATTTTCTAGTTTGGGGAGTATTTTATATTGTAAAGATTTACTAAAATTGAATCGGTCATATCCACGATTTTAATTCTTTTTTTACTTAATAGAATAATAATACATTATTATAGTATTGCCATTTTTCATTATTATCACTATTATGAAATATACGTCAAATCATTTCACAATTATCTTTAAATGTTCTCCGATTCTCTCAGAACTTGAACTGTTGACTTGATGTGTTTTCGCTTGTATGCTGACGATATTCCCTCCCTTTCTAGTTTATTTAGGAATAATTCAATAATACCTACGCAATCTTAGCTGTTTCAAAACCTCTTGGAAACAATTAGAAATACATATTAACATTTCACTCATTTAAAAAATTTCTGGCAAATCCTCTTCTATACTTAACGTGTCTAGTCACAAAAAGATAATTTCTCTACATTTTCTCTACAAATCACGTAGTTCAACATGATACATTTGGGATTAATTTTTAATTACATCCCTAACTTGAAATTAATAAAGTCAATCATACAAATGCTGTGAGAGCACCCCTATTCTATCAACTCCTTCCACCCTCGCCTTCATTCTTATCTTCCACGTGAGAAACCTTTCGCGTACGTATTTTTCATTTAATGACCTCCTTTTACTTTCCCGTACACTATACGTATAAACGTATATACGTATAGTATAGGAAAAGTTATGTAATGCTGCGCGAAAAAAACGGCGGATTTTCGGCGGAAAAACTTTTATTACAGGGCCCTGGTAACGAAAAAGTGGATAAATCCAGTTGCTAAAGTAAGAAAAAAATCTCCTGATGCAGCCAGAATCCAAATTTTGTTGGTCCTTGATACCAAAAAAACAATTGAAAGCGAAACTTCTGTCCGTCCGTCTGTGAACAACGCTAACGACTAAACAGTTTAGCCGATTTTCTTCAGAACTTATATTCCTCGATCGATATGAATGATCGTGCGGCCCCTTGAATTTGAAACCGATATTTTAATTTTGGAGAGTACTTTATATGAAGCCCCTGGGACATTTTCAAAATTTTCAAACAAATAACGCCAACAATGTTGACTAAATTTTGTTGTTGGACAGTCTGAAGGTCATTTAAGAGAATGGCGTAGGTTTCATGTTGGTTGAAAACTCTGAATTTCGAAAATTGCAAAAGTTTGAATTTTTGTCAGCGTCTGCCTCCAACTACAAAATTGCAGATAGAGATTTTTCCTCCAAATAAAATTTCTTCTCCAAAGTGAGTTATTTTATTAACGACATGTACATTTTTGGAGAATATTAGTAGCTTTTGCACAATATTGTGCAATTTTAAAAAACTACATAAAAAATTTTCTCAATTTTTTTTCTTTAAACTTGTTAGGGATAATACTAAATGTACTCTATGAGATGACATAAACTCCGTATTGCTCTATTCTTTTGTTTTTTTGAAAAATTGCAAAAATGTAATTTTTTTGACTTGTATCTCACGTTATTAATATTTACATTAGTGTTGATTTGTTGACATTATTATATTAATGAGTACATGAGCTTTAAATCATATCAAGTGAAGTTTCGCGAGAACTCAATCGTTTTCTGTGAAAACTAGCTGAAAATTCCACATTTTCAGAAACGCTCGAACACCATTCTTCGAACTTTTGGAACGATTGGTGCTAATTCCACTTTTTAATATGACGTGAAGTTTATTTTGAGTTATTTTTTATTTTTTTCAAAAATTACACATATGCAATTTTTTTAAAGATCTCTCAAATCTTTAATATGCACATTATCACCAATTTGTAAACATTATTTTATTTGTAAATGTAAGTGTTTTAAATGACTTCAAATGAAGGTTTTTGAAAACTCAAAACTTTTCTGTGAAAAAGAGGTTTAAATTTTGTATTTTTAGTAGCGCTTAAACGCCATTTTCTTAAAAACGGCTACAAAGTTTTGAAAAATTGCCATCTAGGATGGGGTTTTTGTGTTCCGTATTTCCGTTCTACCATTAGGAAACCGAAAAATTAGGACAGTATCAAAAGAATGTACTTTGAGAGGCGATAGATGGGCACTGGTTTTTCAATATTTATCAAAACTACATCTTCAAATAACGTCATGCTTAGTTTTTTTGAAAAAACGAGTAGTTATTCTATAGTTTTGTCACAAACATAATAGCCCGCTACAAATTTACTGTGCTTCAGACAGCCGAATGCGTCGTAAATTAGAATTTGCAATTTTGTGTATTATTTCTTTGTTCGTTTTTACGTTCGACTTTTTGTTATACATTTACACATTAATCTTAAAAGAAATTATTTCTTTTCAAATATTGGAAATAAAAATTGCTAGCTCTTTAAAGGAGTATCGACAATGCAGGAACGCAACAATTGAATTCCGTTCCGCTGTCGCGAGTTTCTGTGAATTAGGGGAAGGTCGGATATCGGACAACGGGTAGTATCGGACAAAAGTAGTTTAGGATACTGAGGACTGGTGGTAGCACATGCCACACTGTCAATGTGTTCCTGGAAACGAATTAACTTTGCAAACGCCATGTTAGTGAGTACATCAATCAGTTTGGATATTGCGACATGCATTACACTTTTCTTATGTTGACCAGTGTACGAAGATAACTTTGGAGCTTTGAAACTTCTCTTAGGATAAGTTTAAATACATTCTATTGTGACTAGTATGTTTACTTAGGTGTATTTGTTAAGTTACAAGGTTGTTTCTACAATTTATATCTGTGTTGTATTCTTCTGAAGTATGAGGACCGTTCGGGTGGTATCGGACAAAGTAGAATCGGATTTTATCGGACAGTTACTTCTTCGCCTTCTCTTCACTTTTCGGTATTTCTTGTGTTTAGGTTGTTAGGAGGTAATATTCGAATACTAATGTGGATTTTGTCCGTGGTTCAGGAAAACTATAGGCAAAATTTGCAGGAAATTGGAGAAAGTAATATGAAGATAGCCATTATTAAGGTCTTTTGAAAAGAAAAAACCTTTCAGAAATGATAGTTGTGAAGCTATAAATTGAACATAATAGTTTAGTTTTTGTTTTTTTAATTCAAGAACTGTTATTTTCCCATGTAACAAAATACTCATTTGTTCTTTGTATTAAGCAACAAAATATTTGTCTCAATAGTGAGCGTATCTTTGATAAATTGCTGTAAAAACCTCCATTAAAATCATTTTACCATTATTTATTTAGTTGTCCAATACCACCCTCCACTTTTCAGACAGTAAATTGTCAACGATTTTTTACTATCCCCATATAACCATATTATTTTACTTTCAAACCAAACCGCTTTGATAGAGTGTGTGAGTAAGAGATTGAAGATACATATTCTGTATTTTACACATAATTTTAACTAACCTTAATTAAGAAATCATATTGAAAGCTAAGGTGGCCGATACCACCCGACCTTCCCCTACGTGCCATTGTGGTGACTTGATAGAGAACTATGGTATCAGACTTCTTTTTCCAATACAAATTTACAAAACTTTTGTATTATATTTTTATGCAGTTGTGGAATTCACATAGTTTTGACAACACTGCGATGGAAACAATGAGTTATTCGCCACTGTGTAAGATATATAGTGTGTTTACTCCCAGTCTAAAACTGAAGCTTATGTGAGGCTAGTTCTCACAGTTCTGGCATATAAATTCTGCGATCTTTGGGTGTTATTTGGGCAAGATCGTGATTGGTCGCGTAATGTGTAACAGCCACAGTTTAAGATGTCATCTTAAGATGTATATCTTACACGTCGAACCACACCGATTGTGCGCACCGTACGGACACGCGGGGAACTAACCTAAAACTGGCTTCAGAAAATTTGCCCCAAAGGGGGCTAGTTAACACACCTATATATCTTACACCATGGTTGGCTTCTTGGTTGAATTGGACGTTTTCAAATAATAGCTAAGAAGTTAGTAGGGCAGAAAGTGCAATATTTCAATTCTACGCAACTGCTTCCAATAATACGGGAAAGTATGTGCTGTTGTAGCACCACTAGTTACTTATGCGCTGTTGAACCCAATATATTTTCTTAGACGCTGTGAAACTATAAAAATAATCAGAATTTTGGAAATTCTGTGCAAATTGTAAGTTCAGTGTACTCTTTCAGGTCTTGTGTAATAATCTATAGGATTTTGTATGAGCTAAGTTGTATAACAAATTGTTATTTACCATTTAAGACAAAGAGCATGATTCATTTTGTAGGAGTGCTATTCACATGCACCGAGTAAATAATCCTTATTAGTTTGTACTGTAAATGCGCATGTAATATACAGTTCATGCTGATCAAGTAAGAACTGAATGACAAACTACACGACAATGTAAGTGAGTTCCATTACAGAGTATTTAAACTTTAACGGCGTCTTTAGAAACGAAATAATGTAAATGGCAATGAAATATTTCATATTACATGGTGTTAAAATGGAAACTATTTATTAAAAGGCATACATTTGTTCCATTTATAAGTAATTGACCAGAACGATATTGGCGGATGTTGTTAATTTAATAGAATTTTTTGTACATCAAGATCACGAACCAACGCAGTAATAGAGCTTAAACTACAGGCACACGCGTGGGGCTCCGAAACCATTCGACACGACTTGGTGGATGCATTATAGGATTTCCGCTCGCGCAGCACCGGTTCGCCAACGCAGCAAAACACGAAAAAGTCCGTGGAGTGAGTTATGCGGCGGCGGCGCGGGTCGGAGGGCGAGCTATCTGCGGGCAAATTGCTTCGCAGCACGCGGCGCGAAGCTGTTTTGCTTATTAGGCGCGCTGCGGGGAAGAGGGTGGGAGGCGGGGATAGCGGCAGCTGCAGCAGGAGAGATCCGGAGCGACGGAGACAAGTTCCACTGAGATGGCGATAGGGTGGGAGAAAACGACGATGGTTGGACAATGGGGAGGTGGTAAGGCTGGCGAGATGGTAAGGCTGGCGAGATGGTAAGGCTGGCGAGATGGTAAGGCTGGCGAGATGGTAAGGCTGGCAAGATGGTAAGGCTGGCAAGATGGTGAGAGGTCCGGAGCGACGGAGACTAGTTCCACTGAGATGGCGATAGGGTGGGAGAAAATGTCGGTGGTTGTACAACGGGGAGGAGATAAGAATGGCGAGGTGATAAGAATGGCGAGATGGTAAGGCTGGCGAGACGGTAAGGCTGGCGAGACGGTAAGGCTGGCGAGACGGTAAGGCTGGCGAGACGGTAAGGCTGGCGAGACGGTAAGGCTGGCGAGACGGTAAGGCTGGCGAGACGGTAAGGCTGGCGTGACGGTAAGGCTGGCGAGACGGTAAGGCTGGCGAGATGGATGGCTAGTTGGCAAGCATGGAGAGTGGGCGAGGATGGCTAGTCTGCCCGGGATGATGGTACGGACGGGGATGAGGGGAAGATGAGTGAAGGTAGAGAATGGTAGCAGAAGTGGTGAGAAAAATGAAGGTTATTGAAATATCCAAGTAGAGCGTATAAAGAATGTCGGATGTGTAAGCTCGTGAGGCGATGGCGCTATATACGGCGATGGTGATGATAAAGGCGATAGTGTATAGGAATGCGATTATAAGTGAAGGAATAGAGATGTGGATAACGATCTAGAAGAATATGGTAGTGCCGGGGTTGGTAATGGTTGGCTAGATGTCAGGAGTGACCGAGAGCTCAAGAAGTAAGCAGAGGCAGAACAGAGATGCGGAGCTGACGGAAATGCCAAGGAATGGCGTGGTAGCGTGGTAGCTGTCGCGAGTAATAACGCAAGAGGCGACATGGGGGCTCCACGAGACGGCGAAATTTGGCGAAGTGGACTTTGCTGGATGAGATGGGGATGCTGGGAAGAGAAGTGGCGAGCAAGGTAACGAATTAAATCCATTCAATGACGCCTTGTTTCACGTGGCCAGTCCCAGGTCGTCAGGCCCGCTCGTCCGCCTCACCATATCAATTCCGCATCACTCCTTTTGCCATCTGCCGGGAAAGACGCGAGTGAGGAATCAGGTGATTAAAATTCACCTCAAATGCTTATTTTAGACTTAAGGATATTTTACGTGCAATAAATTTACAACATGGGGCTGCCGGTTTCACTTCCTCTCCGAAGGAAGGCGTTCACGTCGATCGAATTCAAACCGTCGAACGTGGTGGGAACGCCAACGTAGCGACTCCCATCGGGGCAAGGGAGTTGAATTGAATTGCCTTATTTTTCGTGGCGAGACTCAGGCCATGAGGCCTGCTCTTCCGTCTGACCAAGCAAATTTCGCTACGCTCCTTTCACCAACTAGTGGAGAAAGAAGGTATTCCATGGGCGACGAAACAGGCGATTTTGAATTTAGCTCATAGACGTCATTTAGGCTTGAGGGTCTTTTTCATGCAGTAAATCTATTACATGGGACAACCGGCTTTACTTCCCCTCCGAAGGAAGGCGTACGAAGGCGTTTTCGCCCCTAAAAATCCATGGCTTCGATCGGGTTTGAACCCGCGAACTTCCGATACGCTAACCGTTACACCATCGCCGCCACAAACACCATCGCCGCCACAAAGTGGGGGAAGTGGGGAGAGGAGAGTGAAGGTCGAGGGAGAGGGCAGGCGGTGGTCGCCGCGAGCGGTGCGGGTGGCGGCTTCCGCAGCGTACGTGTGTAACAACCCAATGAGCGGTGTCTGCCGCCCTGATCTATTGCGGAGTAAATCAGGAGCGCTGGGCGGGCCGGCGCGCGGCGGGGCGGGGCGGGGCGGGGAGGGGCGGGGAGGGGCGCGGGGGCGTTGGGAAGCAGGCGATTTGAGCGCGGGGACCGGAAGCAGGGGGTGGGGCCGCCGGCCGCAGGCGGTCGAGCGGAAGCAGAACAAGTGGATCTCGGAAAGGGGAGTAGAAGATCAAGATGAGAGATACTGATATATCTCGGCCAGATGGGATCTGATGAGGATGAAAACTATTATGCTATGAAACAATGAGAAGACGTCATGTTTTGATTCACGATCTTCTCTCACACCAAAGTTTATTGTTAATGTCTTTCTCACGACTGATACTGGAATTTTTCAAAATCACGACAATTCAGATCACAAAGCTGCATAACAAACCCATAGAACTGAAATTACAATTGTAGAGAGGTATTGTTAATGTATTTATTTAATGAAGAAAATAATTGAAAATAAGAAACACGAGTCACAGAAATACGACTATTTTGTATAATTTGAATTGAAGACTTAATGATTTCTGAATACATTTCTGAATGTATTAATAGCTGAAATAGCTGGAATATTATGTGCATATTAAACGGTGTTAAATGTGCACATTAACGGTCTGAAAAATCTTCCAAAAACTTTCATTTGTGTAATTTTTGAAAAAACAAAAAAAACGAAATTAACTTTACGGCATACTAAAGAGTTATTACTCCAATTATTACTCCACGTTTAAAGAGTGTGAAGAAAAAAATGTTGAGTTTTTTATCAGAAAATGCGCGTTTCTGAAAATGCGGAATTTTGAGCTATTTTTCACAGTAAACGGTTGAGTTTTCGAGAAACTGTACATGGCATTTTTTAAAGCACATGTACTCATAAATATAATAGCGTGAACAAATCGCCGCCGGAGTAAATATAAACAACGTGAGAGACAAGTCAAAAAATACAATTTTTGTAATTTTTTCGGAAAAAAAATCATTAGAGCAATATGATGTTTGTCACCTCGTAGATCCGTCTATACGTATTATACGGAAAAGTAAAAATATGCTTCTCATCTGGCAAATTGTTTGAATTCCTTTATTTAACTTTTTTAAAATTTTATTTTGTATTCCGTATATAAAATTGTTGATGCACTTACGTAAATTCTCATCGGTTGAAAAGGAGGAATGATAAAATTAAGTTAAATTAGTTTCATTGTTCACCACGCTGCAGTAGAAAGTGGAAAATGTGTGGTGTTCTTACTGTAATTCGTTTGATTAGCATTCCATACACAATATAAAATGTATCTCCCATTTTAATTAGTATTTTACAATTTTGAGAGCATTCATATTTTCGAAATTTTCACATACATTTTAAATCAAGTCAAGTAATCACAATGGAATACTGTTGATTTCAATAAAGATAACATGACTTGAATACGTTGTAGACGTCAAAATGACGGCGTCGGACGTTCTAGTGTTAACTTCCCTTTTTACATCCATTCATTAAGTAAGCACTTGTTTACATGTTACAGTTTTTGCGCAGATTAAACTTGCAGAAAGCGTGCAGTTCAGCCTGCACGATTTTTGCATGTAAACTACTCAGCGTGCCAGGAAAGTCTCTCCATAGTAGAACCAGGGGCGAGTGAGAGTGGTAGCTGCAGAAATTATATTGATATCACGAGCTGCCGCTTGTACCAAATGAAAACGTAAATAACCAACTCACCACAATCACGACAGATGCCGGAAGTGATCCGAAATACGTACGTAAAATTCGTGCACGTACTGCTCACATACCCGCACTCTTCACATACCCGCACTCTTCACATACCCGCGTACTTCACATACGCACTGGTCACGTATTCTAGGCATTCACGAACTGTACACTTTTTTGTACACATTTACATACGTTTTACGATGTACATATTATACATGTTCATTTACTGTACACGTTCATTTGCTGTACACATTCATTTACTGTACACATTAATTTACTTTACATGTTCATTTACTGTGCATGTTCATTTACTGTACGTGTTTATTTACTGGACATTCATTTACTGTTTATCAACTGTACATGTTCATTTAGTGGACACGTTTATTTACTGTACATGTTCATTTAGTGTACACATTCATTTACTGTACACATTAATTTACTTTACATGTTTATTTACTGTGCATGTTAATTTACTATAGATGTTCATTTACTGTACACGTTTATTTTCTGTAAACGTTTATTTACTGCACACATTTATTTACTGTACACCTTTGTTTACTTTACATGTTTATTTACTTTACACGTTTATTTACTGTACACGTTCATTTACTGTACACGTTTATTTACTGCGCACATTTACTTTCTGTGTACATGATCGTTATGTGCACATTGACGCACTGCACCCATGCACGTGCGCCCAGATAGAAGCACGTGCTTCTTCTTCTCCTTCTCCCCCCTCGCACGCGTTGCGCCGTCGCCCATTCGCGTGCGGCGGGGCGGCGCCGAGTGCGGGGCGGCGTGTGGAGGGTTGGGGGGGGGAGCGAGTTGTCGAGTGCGGCTGCGAGGGCGTCCCACGAGTGGAAGTCGCGTGAAAAGCGCAGGCCGGAGAGCGCGCGGTGCGTTGTGAGGTGGCGTGCTTGTCGGTGCGTTGGCTGGAGGGTCGTGCCTTTGAGTGGTCTTCTGCTGTTGATGTTCAGAATGCGTTTCCGATACGTAATAAGGAACATTAATTAATTACTAGCGATGAGTACAAATATCCACGCAATGGAAGGTATGTTAGAATGAACAGAGTTATAGTGAATGTCTTCCTAAAACAAGTCGCATCAGTCCTTAGATGTAGTGTGTTTTGTAACGAACATTCATTATTTTATTCCCAACGGCATAATGGAACATATGCTGTCTCTCCTTCCCCCCTCTTTCTCTTTCGTTGTCTCTCCGTTTAGCTCTGTCCCTGCCTTAGTCTTGACTGTCTCTGTCTCTGCCTCTCTCTGTCCCTCTCATTCACATTTAGTTGCAGATTCTGCACGTCTCTGAGCAAGTGAGGTAATATCGAGAAGTGCAGGACCAGCAAAAATGTAATAGAATGTTCATAAAGGTCTCATCTTGTAGGTTACGGTGTGGGAAACGTTTCGTTGAGGCCTTTGGCCTCAGAATTTTAGTTTTTAATGCCCTAGAACGCTTCGTTTAGGAGTTATTTAACGATACAGATTCAAAATGCTGCCGAGTGATGCAGGTTGCATTCGACGTGAATATTTAGTTTTGTTCTACAGTGCCATGTAGTAGAGTTAACAGTACGTAAGCCTTATGGGTGAAAAAACACGTAGAAGTGTACACTTTCATGGACATAGGTCGCACGGTGTCGGAGTTTACCTCTTGTATAGATTACAAAGAGCATAATAGTACTAAGTTATTTCGTAAAAACAAATTCGTAAGTAAATGTTATAAAATGTGATAAAAATGCGACTCACAGGAAGGACAACCCTGAAGAGATAAGACGAAGCTTTCTGTCGCCGTGGCAGAGGATTGGAAAATGCCCGTACATGCGACTTATGAAAAAAACTGAACTTAATCTTCGATTCACGTACTTGAGTCTTGCGACAACGCAGTGTTTCTAAAAGACTGTAATAAATAAAAGAAAACTCATTGCGATTCATTCATGGGGCGCGGCAACCATAAGCAACAATTGCAAGTAGCCCAAAATTTACCCTGGCGACGCCTTCGGGGTCACCTTAAAAATTGCTTCGTGGTTCCGTCGAGGAGTTGAGAACGGGTTGAGAACCTATTACTGATAGCAAGAGAAAGTTTGAAAAGGAATACGCTGTAAATTTAATGAGAATTTAAAGAAAATAAATTGTGGTTTACTATTCATTATAATGAATTTATAAAATGGGAGTTTGTGTTTGTTTTGTCATTTCTGTCAAGCTACTCCTAGTTTATATATAAATTACTGTGGGATGGTATGAGGTTGAATACCTTTAATTTCTTTTGTGATAATAATCTGTTTTATAAGAACTAACATGTATAGTTAATTAATATCGGATTTAAAGTGACTGAAGAATTGTAGTGAATTTCATAAGTAACACAAAAATATGTGTGTGATATTGAACATCCATTTTTCCTCCATTCAGGCAGGACAGTTGTTCTAAACCGGCACCATAGAAAAAATTCATAAAAATGTAAAAAAAAGTCACTGGATGGGTAATAATCCTTACAAACTTTAAGATCTCTCATCTGTTCTGATGGAGCTCGTACGTTTTAGGAGGTAGAAAGAAGATATAAAAGGTGGAGATATGATTCATGTAGATGGGCAACGATTCAAAAGCCTCTCATTCAGCTCGCAAATTTCTTTATTTGTTGAAATCCTCGACGGACTTTTTACATTTATGTCATACGTTCATCGCAGAAAAAGTAAAAAGAAGAAATTGTTTCCTGAAAATGCGTGCGTATGATGGTAGAACCCGAAAACTTAGAGAAGCGCCTGTGAAAAGGATCGCACCGAAGTGCTTCGTAAAACCCGGCAATATGCATCTGAGGTGGAAAAGTCATTCTTACGTCACATTTAGCGTCGTCAAGCAGAGTAACAGATGCCGTCTAGCAACCGCGGACGAGAGATCTCACGTCTCGCAGGCAGATACCTTCAGAAAGAATCTGCCGCTCATTGCAACACGACCATCGTCCCTCGCTCCTTCCCTCCCGTATTGTTTCGTCCTTCGCGCCGTGTTCTCCCTCAGAGCTGCTGAGGAGAGCGGTCTAATGCTCTCCACGTTGCTCTCTGAGACGGAAGGGACTGGAAAATACCTTGGTAATACTTGGAAATATAACGCCGCGGGAGTTGAAACTAACGGAGTGCGCTTTTAAAAAAATTACGAGACAAAAAGAGGGGGTGTGCACGTTTTTCAGTCGAGTTTCTCTGCCTTCGGCGGCGGCGGCGGTGGTGTCTGGCCTTCTCTGTGCGCTTCTTTCCTCGCTTCTCTCCCCACCTGTGCCAATCTGACCGTTCTCCTGCCCGTTTGCGACCATCTCTTCCACCAGCCGAGTTACTCACAAAGGTTAGGAACATGACTGTCGCTCAGAGGACACATTTTTATATCAGCTGGTGAAAAAATGCGTCTGTTAATATGGAGATATATGATCGATGAAATCTAGAAATGCTGTTGTGCATCGATTGCCTGTTCCCCATTCGCTAGGTAAAATGGAAATCTTTCCCGAAGCAGAAGCTAGGCGAGGATATTGTTAATATAAATAGATAGTTCGCGGGCTATGAAGAAATGGCGAATGGTTTACCATCGTCTTCCATGATTTTCGCACAGGGATTGGAACACAAACTTACGTACACATGACGTACACATTCTTGAAGCTGGACGTATCTCATGTGACAGGATTTTCTGAGTCTGTTGCTGGGTATTTATTTCCGCAAGATGACTTTTTGCTAGTACATACTGCAGTGTTACCAAACTGAAAAGCGTACAACGCACATTGAGTACGCTAACGTACCTTTTTACAGTAACACTTTTTTTAGATTTTGTTACACACTCATCTTAGTTAAGCCGTAACTAATAACACCCAATGACAATTTCAGTGAGTCTCGTCAGGTGATTAAGATTCCTTTAATCATAGAGTGTTTTCCCTTGCTCTTATACTCGTTCTTCCATTCTGCAAATGGACGACGCTTGGCTTGTGCAACTACAGAAGAACATTAATACTACATAAAAGACAATTTTAAAGGTATTATAAATCCAAAAGTTTAAATTCTGAATATTATATATACGAAGTATATCATGTGTAAGATATTTATTATTTTTTCTCAATGCATTTTGAAATCGTGATGACAGAACATTATATCGTACTATATATATATATATATATATATATATATATATAATATATATATAATATATATATATATAATATATATATATATATATATTACAATAAAAGGTTTAAATTAATTATTACTTAATCATTACGAAATAAATAACACTACCTATTTTAGAATTTGTTTCGCTGTTCTATAAAACCAATCATGAAACTAAGCTTGCGATAATCTGACTCCAGATCATTTTACTGTGCTTCATTTTCCAACACTACCGACACTTCACCTAACCTAACAAACCTCTACGATAAAACGCGTTAATTACTAAAAGTGTTATTAAAAAGATGTGCGTTAACGAAATGAAAGTAAAACTAATGGTAACAATATGTTCAATGACCATGGTAAATTTGTTGACGCATTTACGAATGTTTGATGATATATTTCTTTGCTATTGTTATTTCCATTGACAATTGTTGAAACACGAACATAGCTTTTCTAATTACAGATACGTTGCAAGGAACAATATTTAAATTGCTTATTGGAATTATTATCTGACTAGCCTAACAGATTTTGTAACACCTAGTATTCTTATAAATGAATGGTCAAATTGTCCTTGTTTTAAGCCTGATGCTGGGCAGCTTATCCTAATGAAAGATACTACCTTGTACGTTTAGAATTCTCTGATCACCTGGGAAATATTAAGAAACAGCCTACAAAATGTGTCGATTAAAGGTAATGTTTGAAAAAGTTCATTACATTTTTTGTTGTAAATAATTGTGCTCTCGTCAGCACCACAAACGTTCGTATTCACATTGCAACCAGTTGCTCACGACTTGCTTTTGGTTTTATCTTTTGTTCGTTTTTTGGCCAGTCGTTCGGATGATCTTTTCATATTTATTTTTTGTATGTTTCTTTCCTCTGCGGAAGGTTCCTCTTTAGCTGTGCTTCTCGTACTGCGGAATTTTCTTTCGCCCTTGAGCTTTGTTCTCTGGTCATAGAGGAAAGACTAATATCTTTCCTCTCTGCTCTGCTAAACCATTTGCTTTTCAGAAAGAGAAGAAAAAGTGACTGAATTGAAATTCAAAGGGCAAAAGGACGACCAGGTTGCCTGATCTCCCGAATGTTGCAGGCTCTTCTCAAACAGAAATCCAGATCCATCATCCCTCATATTGATTTTCTTTTCCAGGAACTGTCAATGTTGTATTACCCTCCGAAAGAGATGCGGGCAATATTTGGGACATATTACTTTTCTATTTCGTCGGTATTGACATGTCTCTTCTATTGTGCAGTATTTCTGAATTCGTTGATTTTAAGTTAAATGGCTCCTCTTTTACACGGTATTCCTTTTTTATATTACATGAGACAAACTGCAAAGTAAGAGAGAGATGTCCTGAGGGGTTTACTTTAATTTTAAAAATTACAAATTGAAGGACTCACTTTATTTCGTACCTTTCTATTTAAAAGTAGCACGTTACAACTTGGATGTATAGATGAAGAAGAATAAAAAATATAAATTGAAAAAAATATTTGAACTGTTTAAACAATTGAGTCTCCTGGTGTATGCTCATTGATATACTATTTATTTGAACATCTCACGAACTTATAATAATTACAGATGATAATAGATATTATCCCTCCGGCGGAGGCGTCCAACACCTCCTGAACATCCAGGGGGGGGGTGTTGGCGCGTCCTATCACTTCCCGCCAGCAGGCGCGTGCGGCACTCCGTGCAGCATTTATCGTCTTCGATTTTTGCTCCAGTTGTAATTATTTTGTTATGAAATGTGAAGGAAATATTCTTTATATATGTTTCTATACATTTTATTTCATAATAACTAACTAAATACCAAACGAAATAACAATATTAATAAGAATCTTATCCAACACTCGCTCCCTCCGTGTCTTGGTACGTGTTACATGTCGGGAAATGAATGCGGTTCAAAGGTGCTTTCTAACGTTTCTCCGTAAAACAACGCATTTAAATTTGAATTAGTAGTTAGAACTCCAAAATCTGTGTCATAAAGCTCATTAACAAAACAACAGTAAGGATTCTAATGGATAAAATACGCAAATATACTTACATGACAAAGCGAGTGAGGTACGGAGTACCGTTGAAGACTTCGGATTACTATTGAATAACGGTCGATCGGCAGTGTCTAAAATCGTGATTTGAATGTCATCAGGTTGAAAATGTAATGAATGAAGAATGACTATGGGCTCAGTAGTGCGATACCAATTATTTAACGAAATCAACGAAAATGTAAGAATGCGGCACCGATTGCCGCTATGCGCTCGCTGAAGGGTTAAGCCATAGCATTTTCTTGATATGAACCTTATTACTACTAGTCTTCAATCAAACAACTATGGCAAGATCGTGAACAGTCGGCTCCTTGGCCGAGATCTCGGACCGAGGGCTCGCGGGTTCGAGTTTCGCTTCGGGAATTTTTGTGTGTTCGTCCTTTCACACCCTGTCATCACCATATCGTTTCATCCTCATACCATAACGTTACATCCAATAGTGGTCGCTAATGACCTAGTAGTTGATGCGACCTTAAATAACAAAAAAAAATGATTGTGAACAATTTTGTACACTTACCACAGATTGTAATTTCCTTTGTAATTCTACCTAGAACAGCCAAATGAACAACCTTTTAAATTCAAACTATTTGTATAATAGTTTTGATCTTATCTGGCAACCTTTCCTTATACTCTGTTCTTCCATAGACACAATTCCTGCAGAAAATAGTTGAATATTGTAGCTTTGTGTAGATAGCTTCATTCTACATCTTCACAAACTGATAAGATTTCATCATATTTTTCACTTATTTCGTTAGTTGTATATTTCTGTCCAGTACTTAGTTACATAGACTAAGCTCATATTGACATGGCCCAGATCGTTGGTTTTTGTTGGTTTTTTTTCAAACTCACATTTCCGTTTAGATTTCGTTCCAGTAGAGTTCAACTTTTTGTGAGCTCAAGGGTTCTACCTACCATTGCTTTCTCCATTTCTGAGATATAGCCTTTTGTTCTTCATAAAATACAGGACGTAAGTCATCCTGTAATTAAAAGTACTGTTATCCGTTTGACGTTCTTAGATGCTGTACTACTTAAAGCGTCTATTCGTCAGGACAAATTGAGTGATCCCAATTTCTGGTTATTTTTCATCACTGTCAGAAACTCGCATCAACTTCAACTCAACCACCGCCCTTATTGTGATCTTTTTCTGTTAATGTTACCGCGCAAATCACTGAAACAACCAGAGCTGCTACACATTAGCACACGATTTTGCCTCCTGTAACAAATGAGAAAATGAATTTGATAGAGCAGCGAATCTATGCAAATGACCTCAGTCTGGATTTCCCCCCTCACACTTTCGATAACATATTCAACACGGGAGTGTAACCGTCAACACAGTCACATTCATTTTTACTTTCCCGTATACTATACGTACGAATAGTAGAGGGAAAGTTATTCAATACTGCGCGAAAGAACGGTGGATTTTCGGCAAAAAACTCATAGGCCCCTGATAACGAAAAAGCGGATAAATCCAGTTGCTTAATTAAGAAACAAAATCTCCGCGTGATGCAGCCAGACAGGGATCTGTTTTACGGGTCCTTGATACCGAAAAACCAATAGAAAGCAAAACGTCTGTCCGTCTGTGAACAACTCTAACGACTAAACCGCTCAGCCGATTTTCACCAAAATTGATATTCTCCCATCGATCTGGCTGATCACGTAGCCCCTAGAATTTGAAACCGATATTTTAATTTTTTTAGGGGGGGGTTCTTTACATGAAGGCCCCCAAAAAATGAATTTTGAAAATTTTCTCAAAAACGGCTTTAACTTCTTCTTAGAGTAAAATACACTTATTAAGGTGGCATAGGTCTGATTTTCACGGATAACTCTGAATTTTTGAAAATTGCAAAAATTTGAATTTTATTCGGCGTCTTCCTCCAACTACAAAGTTGCAGATAGAGATTCAAATAAAATTTGTTCTTCATGGTGGGTTCTTTCTTTAAATTCATGTACATTTTTTGAAAATTTTAGTCGTTTTCGCGCAATATTGCGTGCAATATGTGCAATTTTAAAAAATTATAAAAACGAGATTTTGTCAAAAACGGCTCCATATTTTTTCTTTAAACTTTTGGTAGTGATAGTACTAAATATACTCCATTAGATGACATAAACGCTATATTGCCTTATTTTGTTTTTTCAAAAATTGTGAAAACGTAATTTTTTTGCCTCTCACGTCATTAATATTTACATTAACGTCAATTTGTTGACATTATTATATTAATGAGTACATGAGCTTTAAGTAATATTAAGTAACGTTTCCGAGAACTCAACCGTTTTCTGTAAAAACTAGCTCAAAATTCCGAGTTTTGAGAAACGCTCATTTTGTCATAAATGGCTCGAATTTTTTCTTCAAACTTTTGGAACGGATAGTGCTATTGCACTCTTTAATATGACCTAAAGTTGATTTCGGGATAATTTTTGTTTTTTCAAAACTTACACAAATGTAATTTTATGAAAGGTTTCTTAAATCTTTAATACTCACATTACCAATATTTAATACGCACATTACCAGCTTTTTGAAGCCTTAGTGACAGTTTTGTCTGTGAACGCTTGTCAGCTATTTACAAAAAGATCGAAAACGTCGCCACGCGTAATCACTGTTTGGAAGCTCCTCCTTTTTCCCATAGCCAGACCTGCCCATAAACACGTAAAGATCTTATTTTAGTGTCTGTTCATGTAGATAACAATTGTACATCCAGAGGCATGTTGTAAATGTTGAGCCAATACTTCAAAATGGACTGGGATCATCTGTGAATCCACGCCATGGGTCGCAAGTACAGAATATGCTCACCCTTGTCATACCTCAACAACTGAAAACGTTTTAACACAAATTTGCAGAATATATATTGCCAAATACGTGTGTTATTAGTTGGAGCTTATAAACAACTCTAAACTGTACAGGAATTGATTCTGGGGTCCGCCGTGTCCTTTCCTGTGTGCCGCAATGGCTTTGGCATGCGACTGTTACAAGGGAAGGAAACCAGGGAAAGTGTTACGACTCCAACCCTGAAATTTCTGGAATGAGAATCGTCCCCAGGTTTACCGTACTCAACAAGATAAGTATCCCAGTTTCGTTTCCGATCTTCTGTCCCGGCTGCACCTCCGTCGTGCTGCCTCGCCACTGCAGTGCGCTGCGCCACTCCCCCCCCGCCCCGCCACGCACCGCACTGCACCGGCCCACCGAGCCTCGTCCCGCCCCACCCCACCCCCCCCTCCCCGCTCGGCCCCACCCGCACGCCTCGTCCTGTCCCAGCCCCCTCTCCGCCCCTCACCCCAACGTCACGCTCCGCTACGCCTCTCCCCGCCAAGCCCAGCCCCGCTCCGCCCCGCCCCGCACCACCTTGTCCCCTCCCGCCACGCCCCGGCTCACCACCACCCCGAACCGCCACGCCCCGCCCCGCACCACAACACCCCGCCACGCACCGCACTGCACCGGCCCACCGAGCCTCGTCCCGCCCCACCCACCCCACCCCACCTCGTCCCGCTCCACCCACCTCGCCTCACCCCGCCCCGGCCCCCACCCGCACGCCTCGTCCTGCCCCAGCCCCCTCCTCGCCCCTCACCACCACGTCACGCTCGGCTACGCCTCTCCCCGCCAAACCCAACCCCGCTCCGCCCCGCCCCGCACCACCCTGTCCTCTCCCGCCCCGCCCCGGCTCCCCAGACCCCCGAACCGCCCCGCCCCGCCCCGCACCACAACACCCCGCCCCGCCCCGCACCGCACCGCCTTTTCTACCCGTGCTGCGTCGCCCGCCCCCCCCCCCGGCGGTGGCTCGCCCCCTGCCTTAATTAACTCTTCCCGTCGCGGGCGGGCACGCCGCCGCCTAATTAAAACATTATGTCGCCTCTCCGGCGGCGGCTGCAGCGACGCGTTGGCCAAGTTCGCAAATTGTGAGTGAAGTCACGGCCGCCGTTTCGCAAGGCGCGCTGCCGTCGCCGCCGCTGTATCCGACGGCGCCCGCCGGGCGAGTGGTCCACTCGGCCTGCCGATAGCTCACACGTCCCCCCCTTTCCCTGGAGCCGGCTGCGCGTTTACATTCTCTTTGCCCGCTCTTTTTTATTCCTTTCCTTCTCCTTTCCCTAGGCGTTCTTCTCGTCAGCCGCTGTTCCCTG
Source organism: Acheta domesticus (assembly GCA_031308135.1). NCBI lineage: Eukaryota > Metazoa > Arthropoda > Insecta > Orthoptera > Gryllidae > Acheta > Acheta domesticus. Next base: position 122,937,179 of record JAHLJT010003656.1, on the reverse strand, counting down.
TGTGATCTCTTTTTCTCTCATCTGTTCCATTTCTCATCCACTCCCTCTCAATCCTTTCCTTTCATCATTTCCTTGTTTCATTCATTCTTCCTCTCATTCATTCCATCTCTCACACGTCCTTCTCTCATTTGTTTTCTCTCTCTCTCTCTCATCAATTTCGCCTCTCATTTGTTTTTCTCTTGTCCCTCCCTATCTATTCTCCCTCTCATCCACTCTCCACCTTATTCGTTCGCCCTCTTATCCATTCCTTATGTCATTAATTCCTCCTTTCGTCCAGCCGCTGTCTAGTCCGTTTACGGACTCGTGTTTCTGCGCGTACTTCGTTCACTTTTTCGTTCATCCCGAAGTGTCTCTCTCCGCTCGGCCACCCTTCTTCACTAGCAAACTTCACAGTTGCGTCATCTAACACTTTCTGTACCAGTCAAGGTGATGCATTTCCTGGTTGACCATTTACTCTCGCCAGCTATCCTCGCCACCATCCATGTAGCTTGGCCACCCGCTCGCTTCTGTACCTCTCATGTCATCCTCGATCTCAACTCTCCGTTCGTCTGCCGATTTGCAGTCTAGTAGACGGAGTAACTTGTCTGGTATTGATTTGCGAAAGTGTGTGTATGTGAAACTTAAAACAATACATTTAAGAACACGCCTATCACTCGACAAGTACACTGAGAACACTACCTGGGACCATTTACGATATCTCTTACTCTCCCGTAACGTGCCCGACACTAGGCTGTTCTATTCTTCTGTTCTTTCTGTGTTGAAAAGAATGAAAAGAAGTCTAATACAAATATCTTGTGTACAATGAATAAAGTTTTAAAGTTTGCTTCCAATTCCTATTATGGAGGTTATTTGCGGATTTTTTTCACGAGATTATTGTGATTAAGCCATTAATTCCTATGTAACTATTTGATACAAATTATTTCTGATTACAATGAAATATTTATAATTTTAACAGAAAAATTACAAGTAAAGTAGACAAACACGACCTATTTAATTATATATTAGAACTTGAAATTGAAGATTATAAAACTGATCGACCTGGGATCAGTGAACGTAGTTATTTAATTCAATGGAAGCCTAGTGGTCTCTAAGCACCGAGTGAAACATAAAACAATGCATAACTTTCATCTCTTAACCGCATCTCTACCTCTACTAAATCAACCATCTGCTCCATCTCCACCTCCTTCCCACCCCTACTCCCTCCTTCACTCTCACTCTCTCCCTCCACCTCCACTATCTTCCCCACCTTCACTCTCTCCCCTACCCCCACTTTGTCCTCACCTCCGTGGTTTTTTCCACCTGCAACATCTTCCCCTTCCTTATTTTTCTGCTCACTACCTGGACCATCTCCACTACTGCTACCATCTTCTTCACCACCACCACCACCATCTCCACCACATTTACCATATCTGCTCCCTCTGCCATGCCTACCACTTCCAACATTTGCACTACCACCACCACCACCACCACACTTCCATGTGTGCCTCCACACTGACTGCCACTTGCACCGCCGCACCCGCAAGCCGTGGGCCTTGCGCGGTCCGGCCTGGCCACGCCGTGCCTTCCCGCCCGCCCCCAGCCCCGCGCCCTACCACTGCTCCGCAACGATCGGGCGCCAGTGCCCCACGCGGCGGTATATTAAGAAAATGGTGAGGACTTTCATCCACGCGCGAGGCGCCGGCCGCGTCCTTATTGCCCCGGAGTAAATAGACCCTCCCCTCCCCTCCCTGCCCCGCCCCACCGCTCCCCCTTCCCTGCTCCGCTCTCCCCTCCCTGCTCCACCCAGCCCCACCCCTCCCCTCCCCCTGCCTGACGCAGCCCCTCCCCTCCCCTCCCTGCCCCGCCCCTCCCTCTCCGCCCTCCCCTCCCTGCTCCGCCCTCCCCTCCCTGCTCCACCCAGCCCCGCCTCTGCCCTCCCTGCCTCACGCAGCCCCTCCCTTCCCCTCCCTGCCCCGCCCAGACCCCCCTCTCCTCCCCGCCCCCCACGCGCACGCTCCGCTGACCCGTGTGAGTGTGTGCGTGCGTGTGTGCGTGAATTGGTGTGCGTGTGCGTGTGTGTGTGCGTGTGTGTGCGTTTGTGTGTGTGTGTGTGTGTGTGTGTGTGTGTGTGTGTGTGTGTGTGTGTTGCAGTGTCGCGGAGCGGGCGCCACTAGGGAACCACTCGGGGCGCCGCGAGCAAATTTTACGAGTTGTGTGACGACGGGTAATTATGCGTTGCGACCCTCCTTAGAGTTTTTGGGTTCGTTTGATTGTCCCTTTTCTTCAATGATTTTTTCCGGTGGAACTTCGTCACAGTGTGCGAAAATTCGTGTAAAGCTATTGCTGTCTTTGAAATACGATGTAAAGGTGTTTGGAATGAAAGGAATAACATTCGAAAAACCGTAGATTCTTCTCAGAATTATATACTATCAAGTTAGGTATTTTATATATTTTGTCACCCATTTCTTCCCAACGTTGCGTAAACGCAACGCAATGTTCACTATTTTATTTTACCTATACCATTCGATGAAATCATTTGAATTTTTTTCTACAGTAAATACAGTTCTTAATGACATTAAAACTATTTTTATTTGATAAATATACATTACGTGAATACACAATTTTATTTTTTTTTCTTCATAATGGCGCATGTCATATTTTCACGCCTCTCCAATATCTGTCTTTTGATCTTCAAATTGGTGATCTATGTGACGTTTTGGTATCACGCTAAAAGATAAAATATCTACAAATAAAAGTGTTAATGTTTGATAAGTCTATGATTTTCAAAACAATTTGTATAGACAAATAAATTTTGTGTTGCGTTTACGCAACGTTGGGAGTTTCCCGGCAGATTTGGGAACGGCCAAATTCCATTATGGCGCCACGACTCGCACGCACACCCCTACGACGTTCGTAGGGGCTTAACATTTCAAAAGAGATGTAATATTAGGTAAAATATGCTCTCTTTGGATTGTTCCGTTGGCGGATATGTGAATTTACATAATATCTGTAGTTTTCTCGGCACTAAAACAAGGCATGGCGTATAGGTGTGCCTTCCTATACGAAACAGTTTGCATGGGCTTTCGAAGATACCTATCGTGAAAGAAAGAAATTTTGAAACAGTTTTGAAGAAATAAAAAAGATATCTACACATTTTGGTCAATAACACCTTAGGTAATGATTAAAAATCTACAAAATTGATTTTTCATCTACAAAATACCATTTTTTGATGAACGAACAAAAGACATTTGCAATCCGGAGTGTTTAGCCAGAATTTATCAGTACTTGTGTGCAGATATTTTCATACTGGAGGCGACACTTAGCTAAAAAGAGCGAGACATGAGAGGTTGGTTTCTGATGTGGTGCGTACTGACAGAGAATAAATAATTTTTGAAAATATTTCATGTTCATGGGGGAATATCAAAGAATATCACAAATGTTCGATCTTGGATGAACTAATTTGCAATTTGACGAAATTTGTTAAAGAAAAAAAACTGCTGTTTCTTGGCAAACATCTGTATGTATGACATTATATTTGTCATTTATTAGAAACCAATTTCTACGCAAATGTAATTGTGGCAACTGAGAGAAAATGACATAAGATCGTTCGCGTCTAATAAACAAATTCAAAACAAACGTTGTGTGTGATTGCATGATAGAGAAGCATAAAGACATTTTGCTTTGTTAGAGGCCCTGCAAGGCGAGAAATATTTACCTTCTAACACCAGAAAATAAATTGTACTGATTTCGAGATTGAACTTTTTCTTAGAAGTGAGGGGGGACTACTAATAAAAATATGGATCTGGAAACCGAAATTGTAATTTGCCATCTGGCACACAAATTGTAATTTGCAATCTGATTCTCACATTGAAAATTAGAGCATTATAGTGAGAAGACAATGAGAGAAATACAAAAGGTCCATGAAGATTATATAAGCTAGTGATAATACGAAAGCATGCAGACAACGTAATGTTCCTAAGAATCGGCTAATTTTGAAAAAAAAATGTCAAAAGCATTTAAATTCAATTTTTTCATGAATAAATTGAAATTTTGTTTGCGCATCATTAAAATTAGTAGACATTAATTGGCAAAATAACAACATTTCTTTAAAAAGCGGCAAGTACACTTTCTTTCCGGAAAACTCCCAACGTTGCGTAAACGCAACGTTTCGTCTATCTTCAACCAAGAATGAAAATATTTTTAGCAAACTGGTTTTGCAATCTTTGGAGACTTCTTATCAATATTTAACTAAACTTTATTAAATAAATTAAGTATTTCACTGTTTGGGAAGAAATGGGTTAAGTTCAGTACAATTTTATCCGTTAATCTAGAGTAGCTTGTACAATCTGAATTCTATGTTTGGTGACAGCAAGGATTATGAAGCGAATTCCCTATATGTTAGAAATTTTACAATATTGATTGAATTGTGACGTTGTATTGTGTAATGATGTTAAATGATTGATTACAATATTGCTTTGTCATAAATTCTGTACTCATCAGATAATTGATACAGGTTGTGAAGCTTAAAACAATTTTGAGATTATTATTAATGAAAAAACTTCACATAATTGAAATAGAATTTTAGACACATTCAGTACAGCCAAAGTTGTTGATCCTTTGCCGCAAAATCATCGAAGGAGTACCTTGGCTCGGATCTTGAAGCATCATAAGTATTGTTTATTTGAATGATGGAGCTAATGGTTTGTGACCTAGACTTCTTAGCTTTCATTTACTCGAAGTTGTAGCTGCTATATACATATGCTAATTGTTAAATAAACATAAGAATTCGAGGAAAGTTCATTGTGTATTTTTGAATATGTCATTCATTACTGATTCATTAGAGATTCATATTCGAACTGTGATTTGCTGCTCATTAAGAAAGTGGAAATCGCCGCTTTATTTTGCAAAATAGAACATTAACAAATTCTTTGTATTGTTCTTGTCTTTGGCAACTATTTTTCCTGCAAGAATTTAACAAATTCTAGGAGCATATCGAAAATATTTTGTCTTTCAAAAGTGAACAAAATCTCAAATTCCCATATTAGTGTTAACAATTTGTAGGTATTAAATTATTATTAATATCGATTAAGATGAACAAAATAATTTCCATTTAATTTTAATAATCAAAAATTTGTGAGCAAATGGAATTTAAAACATATTACAAGCTTATTACATGTATACACATACATGTGTCATGCAATTGTATTAGATGGTTTTGAATCCGATGAACAACTAATTGTTACGATTGATTGTTTGTTAGTGGTACGGGCGCGTCAACTGCTTCTTAGCAGACATTAGTCGTGTAAGTGTAGTGCATGTGTTTTCCTCGGAAAGTCGTGATTTCCCCTGGTAGATGGTGAGATACGGCGCTGACCTACGGTCGGCTTGCGGGTTTTCCTGCAACTAGGTATCTCCTGTCAGCGGGTCACTGCCCCAGCCGCGACAAGCTCTAAGCTCTCCACTGGATTCCCGACATTTGTGGTAGTGTAGTGCAATAAGTGTGTGTGTGCGTGTGTGTGTGTGTAAGGGTTGCGCATAGGTCAAGGAAGAGGAAGGAAAGATCGCGCGCGGTCCGTGGCCCATGTGTTAGGGTCCTACTCCGGCATGTATTTGTTACGATATATCGATATATCGTCGGTGTCTATTGATATATCGAGAGTATGGCATATCAAACTTACGTCATATTAATGGGTTGATTTTTTTTATTTTGAGTCATGCGGTTTATTTCGCGACCAAAGAAAATGCTTTACTGTTTTGTGCGGCTGTTGTGTAAATCGTCTTTGTGATGTTTACTGAGAAAAATATTCCATTTTGTAAACTACGTGCAGAACTAAAAAAAAAATTAATGTGCTACGTTGTACAAAGACTATTTTGTTTAATTCTTTTTAAACATTAACAAAATACAACCATTTATTTTATATTTTGCAGCATATGTGCATTCTGGGTTATTATCCCTAATTCTCAAAATCGCGTGGCATAATCATCAAAGAATTGTCCTTGTCCTTCAGCGTTAAGCGCCATTTCCCAAACCGTCAACTCGCTGGATATTGAGCGGGTTGGGAGTTTTGGCCACCCAGGGATTGCGGTGGGCGAGAGCGTGCGAGAAGTGTGTTCAAGTCGTGAACGCTAAGCGGCTTTGGCAGCGCTCTCACTCCCCCCTCTCTCTCTCCCTCTCTCTGTCTCTCTCCCCCTCCCCCCTTCCCCACCCCTTCTCCTCCTCCTCTTTCCTCCCCGCCCTCGCCGACGCATCAACAAAATCTTCAGAACAAACACCTCCAGTCCAGCTGTCATCTAAAGCATACGCTGACACCTAAAAAGTCGCAATACGTTTTTTTCCACCCGTGGGTTTGTATTTTGTACACTAGATGAGCGCGGAGCTGGGAAATTCTAGTCGCAAAGAAAACCGGGGTTGAGTGCGCAAGGTGTCCACAGTTGTTTCACCCAGTGAGAATGATATTTAGTATTAAAACATGATGCACTCATGGGGGTTGGGGGATCATGGAGGTTCAGCTCGCCCAGAAGACATTACTTCTGGTGAAATGAAAAAATGCTTTAAAATAAAATAAAAAACATTAAGCATCTAGATACTCTACTTTTAGCCCTCTGGAAAAATCCTCGTCAGTAGTGTTAAAGAAAATATTAAAATTTGGGGATCGAATGTGGTTTGATGTTTGTTCATTCCGTGATCGGTAGAATCAGAACGTAATGTAGTTTCTTAAGGAACATTCAAGCAAATTAAACTGTTAACCTCGCGCAGTGGAGCGGCAATCTTTCACTCCGCAATGTACAATGTACTCGGTAGGAAAAATTTTCCTTGTACTCTTCTGTAATTATCAACCAAGCTGTCTCGCCAGTATAGGATGCGCCTTATGAGAAGAGAGGAATGCCTCTAATTCTCTCATATTTATTGTCCCTACCTTATCTAATCGGACCTGTTGGACAGTTTCTTTTTGTAGGTCAAAAATTCAATATGTGGAGACCTGCTAGCGTTTCATTCCTTGGCATACAAATAGTTTCCTTCGTATTTCGATCAAAATGGCTAATTTAATTATCGACTATCTCCTTCTTAAAGTCTACCTTGTTATTATCGCTCGAATTGCTCGATCCTCATTTCATTTTCTTGACAAATATGTTACAAATTGATGCAAGTCAATAATCTTTCCACGTCATACATTCTAGTAGATTTTCCTTTCAGTTAATTATTTCACTACTGTCTTATGAAAACTTACTGAACGCTTTTTATGAATTAATCAGTATGTTTAAATCTCGTCTTTTAAGAACAATCTTTGAGATAACAAAAACATATTGTTGACAAACTGCTGTACCGCACGAAGCGTTGCTCTGGAAAAATTACGTACAAAACACTTGTTGGTCTCAAAGTATAGAATACGCTGGAGTTATTTTTTACAGCCGATATTACCTCACTCCGTATAACTTTGCTCTTGTTTGTCGTTCATCTAACAACGCAAGATGACCTCTTCCGTTCTTTCTCGTTAACTCTTCAGGTCAAACTGAGTTTCTCTCCTCAACCTCGCCCTTGCTCCTATTATCTTTTCCCTTTCATTCTTGATGTTTCCTTCTTCACATCCCTTGCGAGAAATAAAACGCTGCCACCCCCGCTCCCTGCCCCTCGCCCTACCTCCCGCCCCCCTGCCCCTACCCTCGCCCCTGCCTCGCCTCACGCCCTATGTCCCCTGTCCCCCGCCCGCCCGCCGCCCCCTGCCCTCACTCCTGCCCCCGCCCCTGCCCCCACCCCTGCCTCCAACCCCTTCCCCACCCCTGCCCTCCGCCCCTGCCCCCTGCCCCCCGCCTCCTGCCTAGCCCCACGCCCCATGCCTCCGCCCCTGCCTCGCCTCACGCCCCATGCCCCCTGACCTTGCCCCCGCCCCTGCCCCGCCCTACGCCCCATGCCTCCTTCCCTCGCCCCCTGCCCCCGCCCCCTGCCCCCCGCCCCCTGCCCCCCCGCCCCCTGCCCCCCCGCCCCCTGCCCCGCTCCCGCAGTCGTCAGACGATTAAGGCATCCTACTCGACTCCTTTTTTCGGGCGCGTACGCACCATCCATTATCGAGATGCGTCGGCGAACGCGGCGCAGAACAGCACAGCGCAGCACAGCGCAGCTCGCAGACCGCGAGGCCGCACCGCGGGGGAGAGCGCCCACTTCTCCTCTCAGGCGCCAGGCGCCCTCGCCCGAGACAATGATTTGATTAATTGTGGCGCCCCGGGCGATACGGCTGAACGGAGACCCCGCCCCCCACGCTCGCGTCTCGCGTCTCACGTCCCGAATCTCGCGTCTCGCGGGTTGCGGTTTTCCCCTGCTCGGGAGGCTTGCGAGTGTTTGTGGAGGTTTGTGGCGCTGAGATTGACCTGAGACAAAGGAGTTCTCGAGGCGGGGAGAGACTGTTTCTCAAGGCGGGTTATTTCTGCCAGACGTGGGGTGAGTATTTACTGATAAAGGGTGAGTGTTTATTTGCGATGGAATACTATTTAAAACTAAAGGCGCTGCAACATCACATAATTTCCCGCATTATTTGTAACGTTTGCCATTTTGATAATTGAAACAGTTCTGTAAACTGTACCATTTTTATAAGCGCTCTATTTTTGCTCTATTTTGCTCTATTCGAGAAAAAATAGAATAAATTCGGAGCTGTTTTAGAGAAATTATTTTTATTATCTTCACTGTAATAAAAAATTATACGATATACTCTTAAGTTCACAAAATTGTATTTGACTTTATTTAAAGAACAAATTTTTAAGAAAATAATTGCTTAGAAATTACATATAACGCAAAACTTCTCGAAAATTACCTTTTTAACATCCTTTTGAAACATTGTTTATTACCCTCTTTAAAAGATAGTTTTTGGAGAACACCAGATTTAATTAAGGAAAAAATATATATCTTGAATATTGTAGGTGTATGAAGACTTGACAAAAAATGTTTTTGTATTTTTTTTTGTAATGGGACCTCTGCTATTTTAGACGAATTTTGCTTAGTAGAAGAAAATAATGCAAAAGTTTGGAATCATTTTTTAAACAAATTAAATTTTTTGTTAATATTTCATGTAAATTACGTTCAAAATTCAAAATATCAGATGCAAATTCGCGTGGCGTTGATTCAACCAGATCAATCGTTGAATATCAATTTTGGAGAAAAACAGTCGGCACAATTTAAGCCCTAGTATTTCCCGCAGACTGTTAGATGAAAAGACAGATCTTTTTACGGCAAGCAGTTACATTATTTCAAATATCACACGAAAAGTTTGCGCCAAAATTTCCTGTTTTCCTCTGCTGCGTTGCAATACTTTCTCTTTTCTACGTAAATACGCAGCGAGTAAATGCGAGACGAAACTAGTGGTGCTACAGAATAGCACAGACTTTCCCTATTGGTTTTCTATTTTCTTTGGTCTCGGCTAGCTATTCGGACTTGCCAATACTCTTGCCAGCTGCATTCTATCGCCGCACAAAGTTCTTTTTTATATTGTATTAATATTTCTATTTCCTTATAGTAGAACGGAAAAACTATTTTAAGAATATTAAAGAACAGTAAAACTTCGTCCTAAATGGCAATTTTCTTCTATAAATGTGCAGCCTTTTTTAAGAAAATGGCATTTTAGTGCTACTGTAAATCCAAAATTTCAAGATCTTTTCCAGAGAAAATTTCTGAGTTTTCAAAAAAATCTTCATCTTAAGTCATTTGAAGCACATTCATTCACAAATAAAATACTGTTTACAAATTGCTCAAAATGTGCATATAAACGGTGTGAGAGATCTTTAAAAAATTACATTTGTAAAATTTTTGAAAAAATAAACTTCACGTCTTATTAAAGAGTGCAATTAACAATATCCATTCGAATAGTTTGAAGAAAAAATTTGGGAACATTTGCGAGAAAATGGCGTTTGAGCGTTTCTGAAAATGTGGAATTTTGAGCTAGTTTTCAGAGAAAAAGGTTGAGTTTTCGAGGAACTTTATTTGATGTTATTTAAAACACATGTAATCATAAATGTAATCATGTGAACAAATTACCACTAGTATAAATATTAACGACGACGTGAGGAAAAAAATATTTTTTTGTAATTTTTGAAAAAGCAACAGAATAGAGCAATGAGGCGTTAATGTCGTGTGATAGAGAACATTTAGCAATATCCCTACCAAACTTGAATGAGAAATTTGGAGCCGTTTTTGAGAAATTCTAGTTTTGTAATTGTTTAAAATTGCACATATTGCACGAATATTGCGCGAAAACTATTAAAATTCTCAAAAATGTACCCGAATTCAATGAAATAACTCACTTTGTAGAACAAATTGTAATTGAAGGAGAAATCTCTATCTTCAATTTTCTTGCATTAAGACAGTGAAAAAATTGAAACTTTAGCAATTTTCGAAAATTTACTTTTATAAGTGTATTTTACTCTATTCTTACAAAGAATTTACAGACAAAATTTGGAGCCAATTTTGAGAAAATTTTGAAAGTGTCTCGGGACTTCATGTAAAGTATCCGCAAATTTTGAAGAAAGTTTTTCAAAATCGTGGCGACTCGAGTGCAACCAAATCAATCAGAGAATATCCATTTTGGAAGAAATCGCGCGGACGGACGGACGGATTGTCTGACAGACGGACGTTTAAAAAAAACATTTTCCATATCAAGGGACCCCAAAACGTGTACTTCCGTTAAAACTTCGTAATCGATTTTCCGCAGCATTACAGAACTTTTCCGCTCTACGCGTAGTGCTCAGTGAATATGTGTATATAAGGGAAAGTATAAAGGCACACAATTCAGGCCATTATATTATTCTGTGAAATATAGACGTTTAGCTGGAGATTTTGTGGCGCGAGGTATAAAAGCACAGCATATATTGCACTAAAATACTTTAAATAAGTTAATTTCCGAAAAAATCCAAGAAGAAATACAGTTTCGGTAGTAAAAAAGATAATACAATTCAGTTTAAATTACACAAAATAAAACCGTGCAAGGAAACTACAAAAACGAAGTCGTAGGCTTCCGCGGCCGGAGTCATGTGGATGATCTTGGCTGTCCGGGTGACGCCGCGTCGAAGGCTGTGTTGCCGACGTTTCGACCATCTTGTCGTGGTCTTCCTCAGGGCTGGAATGCGCCGGGATGGTCAGCGCTCGGGTTTATATATAGGTGGGGGCCGATTACGATTGGCTGAAACCAACCGGCCAATCGGGAGGCCGCCCTTCAACATCGGGAGGGGGTCGGGTCAGGTGGCGCGGCGCGTGATCGGACGGCACGGAACGGTCCGTCCGGTGGTAAGGCGCGGCTCGGGGTCGGACGGCATGGGCCGGTCCGCGGTTGGTCCGCAAGGTGCGGTCCGGGATCGGACGGCGTGGAGCGGTCCGGTCCGGCAGGAGACCGAACGGTGGCCCGTATACGGACCGGCCCATGCCGTCCGACCCCGAGCCGCGCCTTACCACCGGACGGACCGTTCCGTGCCGTCCGATCACGCGCCGCGCCACCTGACCCGACCCCCTCCCGATGTTGAAGGGCGGCCTCCCGATTGGCCGGTTGGTTTCAGCCAATCGTAATCGGCCCCCACCTATATATAAACCCGAGCGCTGACCATCCCGGCGCATTCCAGCCCTGAGGAAGACCACGACAAGATGGTCGAAACGTCGGCAACACAGCCTTCGACGCGGCGTCACCCGGACAGCCAAGATCAAACTACAAAAACGTTTCCCCGCAAAAACGTTCGTTTAATGTTGATTGAAATCGTAAAACACTATTAGTCAGATTATCATGTTTCAATTTCAAACTCTTGTATTTTATTACTATATTATAAACTTATAAAATTTTCAGATTTCTACTTATATTCATAGTACATAGATTTTTATTGAAATGTGTGTTTATAACTCTTTGTTTAATGTCGAGATGCGAACAATATCCATTCAATTTCATTGGGCAATCAAACCTTAGAATTTATCGTCAAATCACCCGTGAAACTACATCTGTAAGCAACGGCAAACACGAACCTGCCCGGTCATCATACATTCGGAAGTACCGTGCTCTCTGCAGGCGCAAACAATTCTATTCTTCCAGCGAAAACAGCCATTTGACCGCAGAGTTAAGGCAACAAAAGAGCAGCGACCGGGTGTGCACTCGTGAACGCGTCCGCAAGCACCACCTCCACCTCCAGCCTCACCACTCCCATCACCTTTCGAGCGTTATCCCTCTCAGCACCATCGCCAACCCCTTTCCTCTCTTATTGGTGCCCCGGCTTTTTCCATTTGGCCAAAACATTACGTCAACAGTATTCGAACGCGGCCCCGCGCCGCCCGTTGTGCTGGAGACTCAATGAGACCGCTGCGCTATTGAACGCCCCGCAGCCTTGCAGTGAACCGCAACGGCACCGGCGCGGCGGCGAGTAGACTTTCGCCATTCCACGCACGCCGCCTGGCTTTGAGGTGACTGGTCCTGTGAGTCCCGCGCGAGCGTAATGCTCCATAGTTCGTCCGAACGAGGAACTAATGGCGATTTATATTTTGCGCGGGTCCGTTGTTTTAAAGCTGTTTTCACTTCTCTTGTGAGACGTTGAAACGAATTCAAAGGCTTTATTTAAAATACATTTGATGATTTTCAAGTAAGGCTTCTGTGAGCCTCGCGCAAGCGCAATGCTCCATAGTTCGTCCCAACGAGGAACTAATGGCGATTTATATTTATATTTATATATATATATATATATATATATATATATATATATATATATATATTTTCAGCATTGTAAACAACCGTTTCTGTTGCAAGAAATCGTTCATAATCGGCCGTTTTACGGCACAAATGATGAGGTATTAGAATTTTTGGCATGAATGATTGCGTCATCACACATTCAGCCAATCGCAGCGAGAGAATCGGGGAGAGGTAGAGGTAAACGGAACAGCCGGCCACAGTTTTCACGCACGGATGTCAAGTACCCGAGACACCACAGGAAAGTTGTTTGGCAAAATTAAGTTTGATTTTCTTAGAAATTTATAATGCTGTCACACAATATATTTTGTGCGGGTCCGTTGTTTTAAAGGTGTTTTCACTTCTCTTCTGAGACGTTGAAACAAATTCAAATGTTTTATTTAAAATAAATTTTATGAGTTTCGAGGTGTGTAATATATAATCCATTATATTTGGGATAAGAACCAAGTTGACCGATGCTTATATTCCATCAACATCACTAAAAATCAGATCAAAGACGTAATCACGTGACTCCCTCCATTATTATTATTATTATTATTATTATTATTATTATTATTATTATTATTTCTCTACATCACGACTAAAGGTGATAAGTCCCAGTCTTTTGAATTACCTGGGAGTTTAGCCAAGTTCTTACACAAATTTTGCGGAACAAATGATGATGACTATCGGTACGACCTGTGCTTTTACGCCCCACATTCGACTGATCTCGATTTCCAAACTCTTTTATTTCAGACGTTTCCCTGGTTAGGTTTTGATCGCATGGCACAGCAACGTCTATGCCTAACGCTAAAATTCTCCCACAGTCCAGTACGCTTGAGTCGTGAGGCATTGCCACTGGTGATTGATGTAAAGTTGCTTCTATATGATCAAAATATAATTAAGTTACTCAATTAGTCATAAAGCACCTGTTTTGAGAAGCGCTTAATTTCATATTCACGCTGTCCTGAAAAAGCATACGCAGATGAATAATTTAATTTTTGTAGAAAAGGGCATACACTTCTACAATCACTATAATTTTATAAATGGAAATCAAGGACATGGAATAATTGTGGGTGAAATGCAGAAGTGTCAATACGCTCTTCACAAAACGAAAATAAACGGCGAGTTGAAACTAGTTTTCAGGGTCTGGTCGCACTAACTGCAACACAGGCCGTGCGACAAAACAGCATCCGATTTGAGTACAGCAGGACGGTGGCGTCACCGAATCCGCACAATATCACGAAAACGATAAATTTTACATTTTAAAGCCCCGTGAGCCGAAGCGGGGTCGCGTATTTACGCTGAGCGCATTCAGGCCTTCATTGTCCCCAACATGGCGGCGTGCGCAGCGGAGTTGGCACCGTCCGCCTGAAACACAAAATATTTCATTGCCTCCCAGCGTTTCACTGCCGCTCGACATGGAGCCCGCTATCGCCCACGCTTTCGCCTGCCGTCGCCCGACCACGCCACCAGGTCAACGCTGGAGTGGTGCCATAACAAACGGACCACGGACCGCACGCGATCTTTCCTTCTCCTTCCTTGTCCTATCCTTACCTATAACTTTCACACACACACACACACACATGAACTTCACTACCGAACATGACGGATGATCAGTCGGGAGCTTAGAGCTTGTCTCGGCTGGTGGGAGATACCTGGAATGGAAACCTCTCAAGGCGACGTGTAGGTTGGGAGCAGATCTTTCCATCCAGTAGGGAGGAACACATTCACCTCCCTGGATAAAACGCTCATCACTTCATAGGACTAATGAGCCAAGCATTTGACGAGCCTGGAAACATAAATCAATGAATCAGCGAACATCGCCCGCCGTAGCCTGCAATCAATCGCCCTAGACAATATATTAATGCGATGATATCCATTTTCTACTAACGAAGCTGAAAACGTCTATTCCATGCGTGAGAGTTTTTTTTCTTTCAGATATTTACTACAAAGCAATTGTTGATGCAGCCGTCATGTCCATTAGAAAGGCACGAATAACCTCAGATGCATCGAACATTATCAGCTACAGAACTGAACACCAGTACTACTATTGAGGTGTGGCGACTGTGACTTGCAGACAAATAAAAAAATAAGGTCGTTTATGTAAACATTTGAACTTGAATAAAACTTGCCATACTGAACCATTTTAAAAGGTTTGAGCATTTTTTCATTACCACTTAACATATTGTTAAACGTTTCTTCAGAACACAAACTGTATGCAGAATACAGGTATAGTTATTGTCTCCTATATTATTTTAGTAGTGTACCCCCGCTTTGTGGTTCTCATAAGTTTTATAATTGAGTTCTATAAAGAAAGAGAATTTCACGGAGACATGATGAATTGCACTTTGACTTTAAAAATAAGATGGATTTCTTTAAAAAAAAACGCATCTAAATATTCATGTAAAATGCAACCCGCAACGAACGTCAGGATTTTTTTAAAAAATCTATATCGTTAAATAACGTTCTAGGACGTTTTAGGGCGTTTTAGGGCCTTAAGAACTAAAATGTTTCAACGAAACGTTTCCTCGACGAAGGCTTCAGCGAAACGTTCCTCACATCATAATCTACAGAATGAGTTCTTCTCGAACATTCTATTACATTATGCTGGTTCGACGCTTCTCTATTCAGGGGTTGTGAAATCTGCAAGTGTATGTGAAATTACTAATTACTTGATATTCTATGCCATCGAATTACACGGGTGTACCTCTTTGCTCGATAATAAAGTTAAACAAGAATATCCCCATATATTGACAAGAGTGTATTATATTGTTATCAATTACAAGGTGACAAATAGAACGAGTGACGGAGGATAAAAGAATCTTGATGAAAAATACATATTACAGGATTAATATGGAAATAGAAAAATTACGAAGAGGGTGGGGTATAGTATACAATAGTTCTCGCACGGGTACGTTAGTGATATTAAATCCTCAAACATGAAGAGATTTAATTTCGTAGAGCAGGTAAAATCCGGATATTTATTATTCCTCATTTAGTATTCTCATTCTGCGCGTTATTCTGTCTCAATCTTCCAAAGAGCTCGATTGCGTATTGTTTCCGTTGGGCATTAATTGGCATAATTTCTTGTAATAAATTATATCTTTCAAATTAGCGGTGTGTGTTAATACAGATCAGTTATACTGACTTCCTAACTGGAGAGACTACTCGTGGGTATCAAACGAGTTCTTGTACGCCCGTTAGCTGATTGCTATAAACTGTTAAATGAAGAAACTAAAACTATTGTATTATTATTTACAAGACTTCTTACGTAGTCATATTTTTCTAACTTTTATTACTATCATCGTTACTATTGTCTCACTCTTTAAAATCATAAACTTTTCGTATACTCCAGTCTTAAAGCGACACAATCGTAATTTCGTACTACCGAAAAATAACAGAAATTATATTTTTATAAATCTTTAAATTTATTTTATTTTCACCATTCCTGAAATTACACCCTTTATTGCCTTTGCTGCCTTCTCCAGGTGAATCTCCACTACTGTCTTTGTCTCGTCTACAGCCTCCACCGTCGCCGCCGCCGCCGCCGCCGCCCCTTTCAGCTCCTTGGTCGCCTCGATCCGTCTCGCGCCCCCCTTCCCCCCCTCACTGCTAAGTTGTGCCCCAAAGGGCCGTCGCAGTATTGGCGCCGGTTTCGCCTCGCGCGGCGCGCCTGCAAACTCGCCGCTTACGCTACCCCGCGTCTTCGCGCGTTTCCATCGCCCCCCCCCGCCTCTTCCACCCGCCTCCACCCACCTCCGCCCGCCTCCCCCACCCGCCTCCACCCGCCTCCGCCCGCCTCCGCCCGATTCCGCCTGCCCGCCTCCCCCCGCCTCCGCCCGCTTCCGTCCCCTTCGCCCCCCTCCGTTCCCCTCCGCCCACCCGCCTCCACCCACCCGCTACTGCCCACCTCCGACCGCTTCCGCCCCCTCCGCCCACTCGCCTCCACCCACCCGCCTCCGCCCACCCGCCTCCGCCCACCCACTTCCGCCCGCCCGCCTCCACCAGCCCATTCCGCCCGCCCATTCCACCCGCCCATTCCACTCGCCTATTCCGCCGGCCTATTTGATCTGCCCATTCCAATCTGCCCGCCGCCTCCCACCTCCGCCTGCCCATTACGACCGCCCATTCGGACCGTCCATTCTTGTTTGCCTATTTCGCCCGCCCATTCCGCCCATCCATTCCGCCCATTCATTCTGCCCATCCATTTTCCGCCCATTCTGCCCCACCATTCCGCCTGCCCATTCCGACCGTCCATTCCTCCCACTAATTCGGCCCGTTCATTCTTGCTCGCCCATTCCGCCCGCCCATTGCAACCAGCCATTCCGGCCGCCGCTGCCATTCCCGCTTTTCAGATCAGTCTTCGCTGCCCGCAGCCAGTTCCTGCCTCCCCTGCTTCTCCCGTTCGTCCCCACCATTCCCCCGACGCCCCAGCAGTTCACGTTGCCTCTTCCAGCCCCGTCGTGCCAGCCACGCCCACACCCTAATCACCACTGCCTCCCGTCCACACCCACCATCTCCTTCGCGCGCTCGCCCCGCCACATCGCCCACAATGCCTTCACCGCCCACGCCACCCGCCTCCCCGCCCCCTGCCACTCCGCTGCTGCGCGGCGTAATTTGGAACTTGGCGAAGTAAAGTACATATTTTTACTTAACACTTCCTGTCGCTTCGCGCGCGCTGCCTGCCCCTCCCCAACTTCCGCGCCGCGCTCATCAACAAAATACTTTCAATTACGGCCGAGTTTTTCCGGAACGCGCCGCTAGGCTCCCGCCGGGCAGCTGCCGCGGGGGCGACGGGGCGGGTGGGGCGGCGGGCGCGAGAAGGAAGTGGGGCGGGGCTTCGGGTGAAGCGGGGCGGGGCGGGGCGGGGCGGGGCGGGGCGGGGCGGGGCGTCGGGTGGGGCGGGGCGGGGCGTCGGGTGGGGCGGGGCGGGGCGTCGGGTGGGGCGGGAAGGGGCGTCGGGTGGGGCGGGGTGGGGTGTCGGATGGGACGGGAAGGGGCGTCGGGTGGGGCGGGGCGGGGCGTCGGATGGGGCGGGGAGGGGCGTCGGGTGGGGCGGGGCAGGGCGGCGGGTGGGGCGGAGCGGGGCGTCGGGTGGGGTGGAGCGGGGCGGTGGGTGGGGCGGTGGGTGGGGCGCGGCGGGTCGTCGGGTGGGGCGGGGCGGCGTGTGGGGTGACGGGACGGGCGGTGCGGGGCGGCTGGTGGGGCGGGGCGGCGGGTGGGACGGGGCGGCGGGCGGGGCGGGGCGTCGGGTGGGGTGACGGGGCGGGTGGGGTGTGGTGGGGCGGGACGGAGGGTGGGCGGGGCGGCGGGCGCGAGAAGGAAGTGGGGCGGGGCTTCGGGTGAAGCGTGGCGGGGCAGGGCGGGGCGTCGGCTGGGGCGGGAAGGGGCGTCGGGTGGTGCGGGGCAGGGCGGCGGGTGGGGCAGAGCGGGGCTGTGGGTGGGGCGGAGCGGGGCGGTGGGTGGGGCGGAGCGGGGCGGTGGGTGGGGCGGAGCGGGTCGGCGGGTGGGGCGCGGCGGGTGGGCGGGTGGGGCGGGGTGGGTGGGGCGGGGCGGCGTGTGGGGTGACGGGACGGGTGGGGCGGGGAGGCTGGTGGGGCGGGGCGGCGGGTGGGGCGGGGCGGAGCGTCGGGTGGGGAGGGGCGTCGGGCGGGGTGACGGGGCGGGTGGGGTGTGGTGGGGCGGGACGGAGGGTGGGCGGGGCGGCGGGCGCGAGAAGGGTGTGGCGCGCGTCGCGGGTCGTGGCAGAGGAGTGAGGGGGGCGGGGGCGGGGGAGGCGGAACGGGGCGCTTTCGGCGCAGAAATGCGATCGGCATTTCACGCGACGGCGTGTCGACGCCAAGCTTCGCGCGAACAGAAGGAAGTGGGCGGGGCGGCGCGGGGCGGGGCGGAGCGGGGGCGCAAGCGCTGCGAGAAACAATGAAAGGCGCCTCGACTTGCGCCGAGGAATGGGCGGCGCTTCGCAGAGGCTTCGGAGGGCGATCGCTGCTGCTCCTGCTGCTCCTGCTGTTTCGACCGATGCATCTCCGGCGACGGAGAGACTTTGTGTTTGATTTCGTATCTTCGCTCAGGCTGAGATGGCTCAGTGACAAGTTTTGTTGCTACTGAGCCGTCTGTGGGACAAGGTCCTAGGGTTCGAGTGCCGGCAGTGGGAGATTCTCGATCCGGCTCTACGGCTAGATCACATTCAACCTCTATCTGCAAGTGATTTCTAGATGGTGGGAGCTCTATACTGCGATTTTTGTAACTTCGACCCTGACAGGAGTCAGCTGTTTCGCTGCCATCCAATCAGGAGATTATATTTCCCGATAGTGACGTCACTATGGTGACGTTCAAGCTCCCGATTGGATGAAACCGTGAACAGCTGATTTCTGTCAGGGACTAAGTTACGAAAATCGCAGTATAATCGTTAGTTTTCTGAGGTCGCTCGGATCAATACTAGGGCCACGCATCGTATGCGATCTTTCATGTTTGTTGTCTTCTCCCCTTGCAAACACGTACACTCACACACGCTTATAGGTTCATGCGCTGCACTCTACACTTATCAGGAGATACCGCTGTGAGATATACCTGGAGTGGAAAAGCCGGTAACTGCTGTGCTGGTCAGCACCTGACTTCCCGTTCCTACTGCGGAGTAAAACCGCCTTCTCTCGGTTTCAAAATGCACTGCACTCACGAGACCAGAATAGTTGCAGCGCTCAGACATTCTGCATTCTCACTCACTTGTCTCTTTGCTTTTTATATTGTATTTATATTTTGCTCGTATATTGTTAATACTTAGTACTTTTACTTATAATACTTTTTAAGACTATCCACGTACTTTACCAATGATTACCTTGATATTTCGGGAAAATATAATCTCTCTCGCTCGCTGTCTCTCGCTCTCGCTCTCTCTCGCTGGCTCTCACTCTCGGTCTCACTCTCTGTCTCTCGCTCGCTCTCTCATAAAATTGCTGTAAGGAAACTATTCGGAGCAAGTCGCGTTAAAAGAGTCTTCATATAAAATGTGTCAGGAATAAAAAATGACAGAAAATGATATCGCGTGATATCAGATTTATAATATCTATTGAAATAGATGAAAATTAGGTTATCTTCAATTTGTAATGGGATATCCATTTGTTCTACTTCAAGTGGTTCTGGTTAAAAATATGGCATTTATTTAAATATTGACTGAAAACTAGAAAAGCAGATAAACGTTGTTTCTTACTGAACCAACCGAATAGCTTTACTCGATAATTAATAATATCAAGTAAAATTTGTCTGAAATATGTATTTCTACTAATTGCTTATGTCGCTGTTTTATTGTTAAATGTCTTTCAACCCGATAGCAGCGAACCTCGTGTTCATCTCTCCTCATTGCATGCTCGTCCACCTGTGTACTCCATACCTGCGTGGTAATAACCGGAAGGGCGGGTGGGGGGAGGGGGAGGAGAGGAGATGGAGCCCCGCTGTGCTAAACTCCGCATGTTAAGGGGGCGGACTGCGGCGGCGGGCGCGGCGGGTAATGGTTACAAATCTGCCTCCCTTTCTCTCAACGGCCGCCCCGCGCAGTCCATTTTTTACGGGCTGCCGGCTGTATATTACTCTGTTTGTTGTATATACTTCAACGTATGGGCTTAAAGCCTCCCCAGTTTCTTTACTAACGGTGATTTATAGGCATCGTAAAAATTGAAGAAACTGTATTAGGTTGTTTGGGTGGTGATCATCTCGGAGATATGGACCTTCTGTATACAATGTGACAGGAGTTAAATTTGAGTTTCAAAGCCTTGCCAACAGAAATCCTTGCTAGTAAAAAAATAATTACTAAATTTGGCAGAATATACGTCGCCCTTTCTGTAGAAGAAAAGAACTGCCAATTGGTTGATTTTCCTTTTTTGACTCCGAAAATATTGAAAAACAAGTAATTTTATTTGATATTTTCTTACTACCGCCTTCCAAATTTTCAATTTTATTTCAACGTCTACTAAATTTCCGCAATTTTATAAAGATCTGATTGATTATGAAAAACAACATTCTGTAAAAACAGATTTTCTTTGAAGTTGTTTTTAAAAAATCGTGCATTCCCAAATTCTGCAGTAATGTGAGTTTATTGTTAATGCATTTACATTCGCATATCGATATATACTCTGACGTGTTCCTCTTTTTGCAACAGCGGTCATAATGCAGCCATAAATTAATTATCCGAAAAGTGTTGTACAAAACTTCATAATCTGCTTTGATTATAGTATATAGAAACATAAAGTACATCATGAAATTAATGTGCAGTTGATGCATTCTAATAATGTTGCATTAGCAAGGGACGCGGTGTTCTATGTGCGTTTGTTTTATAAATAATAAGTTGAAAAATTAAATGCAAACAGAGCACGCTTTTACAGGTTGGATTGTGAGATGATGGATTCATGATTACGGAAATAAAATTTGCAGTTCATCTCACAATGTTATGAAGGGCATTTTTAAACTTTGAAGAGAGTTGTGAATTGTTCCTTCACTTACATCCCAAGATGATTCAGATGCATAGGACAATTGTTTTCAAGATTTTTCTTCAAAAAGGTGCAGATTTTTGTAAAGATGCCATCAACATGAATTGTTAATTTGTCGCGTATTCTTCAAAGTATTGCGAATTGTCGCGTATTCTTCAAAATATATGCAATAAAGAATAAAACAGTCATAATTGATAACAAATAACTTTGATTATTATAGAAGTAATTCGATTCGTGTGTAATGTATGTGCATAAAGTTCTTCAATTAAACTAGTTAGCATTTTCATTACGATGATACGTTGTTGCACGAGTTATTGAGACTGTAACTCTTCATTACTCAGCGTCTTTGTTCGACTCTTGCTCTGTGCATGGATGCTAATTCATAGTCTTTCAAATTTCGAGTTCTTGAGCAAAGTTTCCGAAGAGTCATAACGATATCTCTCTACTGAGCGGTATTAGAAGAATTTTTGAGGAGTGTTGGGAACCTACGTTTGCTGAAAAGAACGTAACGATAGCGCTGCCGTCAGTGACAATGCCGACGATGGCGTTGATTCCTCAACAATGATGAATTGGGGACGACATCGACGCAGGTGATTAAAATGTTGACTTCGACACTCGTGAGCAGTTGTTAACAATGTTCGCAATGTTGAGTGATTGATTCGTGTTTCCGGGCGCGTCAACTAGTTAGGTCATTAGTCCCGTAAGTGTAGTGCGTGAGTTTTCTCGGGAGGTGGCGAGGATCTTTTCCCCGCTGGATGGCGAGATCTAGCGCCGACCTACCGTCGACTAGCGGAGTTTTCCCCTCAACCAGGTATCTCCCACCAGCGCGGCACCGCCCCAGCCGGGACAAGCATTGGCTATGTTGATGTGTTTAGTCTTTTATAATCGAAATTATTAACTTTCCCGTCACTTGCAATACGAAATACAAAACCTAAACTGTGTAACGTTGGAAGTGAATGCCAAGCCATTACGCGCAGCATGCATTCCGAGAGGCGCCCTCGCAGCCAAGCGATCGTTTATCGGAGGCAGCCCGAGAGAACACGTCCCCTCCCCCCAAATCCGCAACTGGAAGGGAACCAAGCCTCGAAGGAGGGGGTGGGGCCGGGCGGGGGCGGGAGGGGGCGCGCGATAGGAGCGAGAGGACCTAGGAAGTGCCCAGGGTGACGCCACGAGGTGACGTAAGCATCGCCTCCCTCGTATTCATTGCGGGTCGCGGCGGCGACGACGACGACGACGACGACGCCGGTCTGGCGTCCCGCCCGACCGTCCGGGGGAAGAGAACAAGTTTAAAATGCAAATGCAACGTCTTTATAATCTCCAAACATCGTAAAGAAGAAGAGATGACATTTTAGTCCGCTATCATTGATATGTAAAGTAAGCCTTAGACTTACAGCACACGCCCGTCGAGGGCGGGGTGGGGAGGGAGGGGTGCGGAAGGGAGGGGAGCGAAGCGGCTCCTGCCGCCTGTCGGCTGTCGGCGCGGGCGGAGGTGCGAGGTGTTTTTTTTAAATGTTTTTGCGCTTGTTCGCGCTGTACGTTCAGTTTAAAGAGGAGCCTCCGTGCCTGGCTAACGCCAGTCTTTCTGTTGGGGGCGGCCGTTTGTCTGGATTCGACCGGGAGAGATGGCTCTGTGCATCAACCTGATGTCACTGCAGTCCCTCTGACCGGGAGGTCCTAGGTTCGAGTCTCGACAGCGGCAGGATTTTCGACATTAGCTTTTCAGCTAGGTCGAATTCAGTTGCTGTCTGGAGGAGAATTCTAGAGGCCGGCTGCTCTGATCGGTAGTTTTCCGTGGTTTCTCCGATCAACAGCAGGCGAATGCCGGAGCAGTACCCTAACGGGCCACGGACCGCGCGCGATCTTTCCTTCCTCTTCCTTGTCCTCTCCTCGTACACACACACTTACACTAATATGCACTACACTACCACACATGCCGGGAGACCTGTCGGAAGCTTACAGCTTGTCCTGGCTGGGGCGGTGCTCCGTTGGTGGGAGTTATCTAGTTGAGAGGAAAACTCCGCTAGTCGACGGTAGGCCGGCGCCAGATCTCGCCATTCAGCGGGGAAAAGATAACCGCCGGCTCCCGAGTAAAACACGCACTACACTTACGGGACTAATGACCAAAGTAGTTGGCGTGCCCGGAAACACGAATCAATCAATTGTCTGGATTCGACTCCCCGGGCACGGCGAATCTTTGGGGTACCGACGGGACGAGTTGAGCTGCTGTTTCGGCTCTGCATCGATCCTGAAATGGGGTCCTAAGGTTCAGATCCCGTCGGTGATGGATTTTCGTCACTAGTTAGAGAGCGAGGTCGGGTTCAGTCGTTCGATCCCTCCTTCCTCTTTTTTGTCCTGTTACTTTCCCGTATACGTACGTATACACAGAGAGATATACGTAGTATAGGGGTAGTTATGTAATGCTGCGCGAAAAAATGGCCAATTTTCGGCCGAAAAAAATTAATTGCCGGGCCGTGAAAACGAAGTAGTGGATAAAATCAGTTCCTAAATTAAGAAAAAAAATCCCCTAGCACGTGGTGTAGCCAGAAACCCTGTTTTCTAGGTCCTTGATACCGAAAAAAACAATTGTAAGGAAAACGTCTGTCTATCCGTCCGTCCGTCTGTCCGTCTGTGAACACTGCTAGCGCCTAAACCATATGTACGATTTCTTTCAAAATGGATTTTCCCCGGTGGATCTCATTCTAGTCGAAGCTTTGAGATTTTGTAAAAGATTCTGGAAAATTTGGGGGTACGTTACATGAAGCCCCCCGACATTTTCAAACTTTTCTCAAAAACGGCTCCAATTTTTTTTATATTTCCACTCAATTACACGTACACACTCTTGTTTTACACTACCACAAGTCGGGTAGTTGCGATCTTGCAGTTTATCTCGGCTCTAGAGGTTCTCCACTAAGGGAGGTACCTGGAGGCGAAATCCAGCAAATCCAGCAGGCGTATAGGTCTGCTCCGGATCTCACTGTGCAACGGGGAAAGGAACACGGTGTCCTCCCGGAATAAAAACATTTATTACACTAACAGGACGAACGACCAGCAGTTCACGTGGCCAGAAGCATCAGTCAATTAACCTGTCAGTATTTGCTCTCGCTTTCATTTGGACCTTTTTTTATATCGTGTCTAATGGTGGTCATCCTGCTCCACTTGATATTTCTCAGACAAATGGTCTTGTCAATTACACGATATACAATAAGAAAATTAACAGTTAATGTCATTTTATTCTAATAAACAGTGGCCATTAACCGATTTCATTACTTGGAACTCGCGGTAGGGGCGCAGAAGGTTATAAGTGTTCAGGGGAATGTGACTAACACAATTTAGTCGGAGTTGCGAGCGATGTAAGGTATGTATTGTCCGCAAGCTGTGGTATTTTTTAATTCTGATTTGCCAAAACTGTAAATTTATTGTGTCGGAGTGAAGACGGGACAAAATGTATTTCATAGTGGTATTCATTTCTCACATTTGAATTACCTTCAACGTTTGGAATAATTCTGGAAGTTGCGAGACGTTTCTCGTATTTTCATTTCAGTGACTTATTGATATTTAGATTATTATTTAAATATGTCTTGATGAACGATAACCAGTTTTCAATTGTTCTATTTCATTCTGTGAAAACATTTTTCATAGCGGTTGTTTTTCTGTTTCAGGTAAGAAGCAAATTGAAGCTCTCGTAATACCATGAACTTTTTGGTGAGTGTTATAAATCATTGAATTGTGTATTTTTCTTCTATTTTTTATAAATAATCAATCTTGCAACCTCATTGTAGGAAAGTCGGTCGTTTTACAAGCTTTGCTGTCATTTCCTATTTTAATAGATCTAAATTCTTACTAAAGATGGGAGGTGCTGTTCTGGCATTCGAATATTTCTGTTGCTTGCTACAAATCCTTACTCCCTTAACATATATTTCTCTCTTGTTCTTTTATTTATTCTGCTATACATTGCACCTCCCATTTCTTCAAACTTTATTCCATGCTTTATCCTCACAATGCTTTATCCTCACGTTGCATTGACCCTTCCGTTGCTTTGATGATCAAATAGCTCGATCTTCTCATTGCCTTTCTATCGAAGTGCTTTATCGTCACACATAGTCTTTCTCACCATACTTCTTATTTTCTTATCCATCTTTCTCTCCGTTCTCGCCGTATTTCTTTCTCCTCCTCCTTCCTTTCCGTTCCATTCCGCGCACCCTCCCATTTCGTTCCGTTGCGTTGGCAGCCCCCCTCCTCCTCCCCCCGCGTCGCGGCTTCATTAAAGGCGTGCGGGTGACGCGCGCGCTCGGCGGGGGCTCGATGGGCGTGCGGCCGCGGGGCGGGCGGGGAGGTGGCGGGGGGGGTGGGGGGCGAGGCGACGTCGTTGGCGCTGGCAGCCCGTACGCGCCGTCGCCCGCAGCCGCTCGGGAAGACGGAGGGATACGGGGTCACGTGGGCGGAACGACGCGTCGCGACGGGGAGATGTGGGAGCACGACGTTCGGTGGGAGGGAAGAGAAAGCGCTTGGGTCCTGCCCAAAGAAAATGAAGGGGTGGATGCAAGGTGCTGCGCTGGGAGGGAATGGGGCCGAGTTGTGTTCGGGAGAGGAAGGAAAAGAAAACTGCAACACGTTGAGTTTGTAGATTAGGGTACGTCCTCAAAAAAGTAAAATTTGGATTGCAATGTAGTGCACCACCTACGATAAAGTTTCCTTAAAAGAGAAAATCTTTGAAATAATTTTTGTAAATAATATTGATGCTAACCCGTGCCTCATTTAAGTTGAATTTTAAATGGAGTTTAACATATACTGTCAGAAATTACATTAAATTTAACCCAGTTTAATGCTGTATTTTACATTGAATTTAATGTACGGTGTACATTAAAACGATATTAATATGTCTGTACATTTAATGTACCGTGTAAATTAAAATCAATGCAGACTTAATGTACTTTAGTACATTAAATTTAATGTTCCATGTACGTTAAAACGAGATTAATGTCTTGGTGAATCAAATTTAATGTTAAAATTAAAGTCAATGTAGATTTAATAAAGGATTACCTTAAACTTAATGTACCTTGTAAATTAAACCGAGATTAATGTGTTGTGCATTAAAATTTATTGTTTAAATTAAAATCAATGTGGGTTTAATATACATCAGTATATGAAACTTAATATGCATTTCCCTGCATTAAAGAGAGATTATTATAATTCGACATTAAATTTAATGTGTACATTAAAATTCACGCAAATTTGATAACAATGAGGTGTATGGAACATAGATACTATTTAAAAACTTAAAAATATTTTCTTCCATTATTTGAACTTATGTAAAATAAATTTAAAATATATATTAAAAATGTATACAAAAAATATAAATTTTAAAATTCGCATCTACATTCAAATTGTTAACAAATAAAATTGTAAAAATCTGATAATAAAATTGTAGCGACCTAGATAGCATGGTAAATCTTTAGTTAACAATTTTTCAAATTCACTGGATATATTTAAAATTTATTCAAAGAATTGTCACGCTAACAATCCAGAACTTAATATTTTCTACGAAAAATATTTTCGAGCGTGAACGCGTCCAAATACATCCAATATATATATATATATATATATATATATATATATATTGTCAAGCCGCGCGGGCCCTCGCGTGTGACGTCGGGGCTCGATCGGGCGATCGAGATCCCCCCCTTTCTTTCACTCACCTGGGTAGTTGCCGGGCTAACTCAGGAGCAGTGATTCTCTACGAGAAATGGGGGCCTATGGATGGACGCTACTTGATAGCCAAAATGAAATACATTGAGTTTTAAAAAAAAATAAAAATTTAATGAGCTAAAATAAAAGAAATATAAAATAAATCCTATTACTAATAACCCTTCCCTCTTAAACCCAAAGACATCCCTCCCCTCTTTCTTATTTATCCCGCAACTCCCAAAAAACAGCTTGAATTTACCCCCCCTTTCCCAGATTCCCCTTTTACTTAAATAACTTTGTTACTTACTAGAAGACAATACAATTAAGATACAATTTACAGAGGAAGAAGCAAAATACAATTTAGGAAGTTTTTTTTTTTAAAAACCACAGCGCGGCTCGCTTATGATGGGGCACAGGTCTGTAATCCGGGCCATTCACAAGAGTCTAGGGGACAACAGACCGTGTTTTGGGAGACTTCGTAGGGTCGATGCCCGACCTTCGGGTGACGTCACCAGAGCTCCTTCTTCTTCGGCGGTGAAAACCGTGCCAGCAGTGGGTCACAGCTGACGCGGCAGGGTCCTCGCCGGGGGGCGGGAGGCAGGCACTCGTCCTGGAAGCCGGCGAGGTGAGGTGGACGGAGACTCCAGTACGAAATATAGCTCTGCGGCGGTCGCGGGCGTAGTGGCATAAGCCAAATTGAATATTTTTGATTCGCGCGCGGCACAAGATTGCTCCGCACAAGCAGCGATTGTCTCTTTCAGGCGACCGAACGAGATTGCTTTGCGCCAAACGAAAGTAACGGCGCACTAGCCACAATAATAGTCCTTTAATAATTCAAAGCCCCACATGCGTGATAGCGAACATCCGTCAGGAGCAATTCCGCGTTCCGCATCACACACAGCGCACCAAAAAAATATAACAGTTCTGTCTCTCACACTGCGGAGGTGTCTACGCCAGCGGCGTTTGCTCCCCGAACGACGCACCGCCGAGGCGCGCGTTCCTCGCTCCTCCCCGAACCTTCTCTCAAGACCGTCTCCTCCCTTTCTTTTATTTTTTTTTATTTTCACTTGGTCACTTCTCGCGAAGCCTCTGTAACCCCCTCTCCTTACTCCTTCGTCGAAAATTCTGGAATGATTTCGGTTTAAATTTTGAAAGGTTCCTCTCTATTGGCAAAAGGCTAGTGCGTCTTAGGTTAATTTCGACGGAAGCGTTTTCTGACCGTAGTCGACGGAAAAATTTCGCTCAACCCTCTCACTCTTAACGTCGGGTGGGGCCGCGGGTCGCCTGGGGGGTGGCGGCGCCAGAGGGACGCCGGTCGGGTCATAATTCTTGTACACGCTGGCCCTGCCGGACAAGGGGCGCGAGGGACCTCTGCCTGCACGTGTGCATCGCGAATCGGCCCGACCGAGCGCGCACAAAGAAAGAGGTTCTGGGTAGGCCCGCGACAGGCTACTACGACGTATGTTTTAAATCAATTTCAATCAATCAGGCCTAAGAACCTGTTCTGGCAATTGGAAGTCGCAAAAGCTCAGTAGTTAGAGCAACTGCGCATAAACCAGGAGTCCTGGGTTCGAATCCCGGTTAGGGTGACTATTCGTTCAACAAATTTAAATATTAAAATACATTTGTTACTCAGTAACAAGGTCAGAACTTAGTATTCTTTACGTCTGCGGGACATATTTCCGAGCGTAAACGCGTCCAAAAAGGTGACTAGTTGATGACTAGAGTAGTATTAAACGTCAAAATATGTACAAAAAATATGTAATGAAAACAGTCGGAATATGTAAGAAATATGTGAAATCCGATATAATATGTAATATTAAAATCCTCTAATTAAAAACCATTTACATAGCAAGACATAACATTTAGAAAAACTGCTCGCTTTACATCATACAACTTTCTCGTCTGTAGTAAAAGCTTACTCTATTGTAATCCAGGACCGTAGTTTAGGAGTCGGGCTAATCGCAATAGAAGCCATCGCACAAACTGGCGAGATCTACTACCAGCAAACATACACTGTAGCATCTTCATGGAAGTGTTACACGACGGCTATCGCAAATTTTTCTCGGAAATTAAGGTTACAAATCACAAAACGCGGTGTCAATGATATTTTGGTCGCCGAGATTTCCCCAATAATGTAGGAAAAATGCTGATTTAAAAATCAACATCTTTTCACAAAAAGATATGGAATTAAATTGAAGAAAATTGATAACATAAGAAAATATAGTGTGAAAATGGCAAAATCCCAGATAGTACATATAGAAAACACGTGGTGTAGTACATCTTTAACACGTGGTGTAGCCAGAATCCTTGTTTTGTGAGTCTTTGATACCGAAAAGTCGTTTGAAGGCAAACCGTCTACACGTCTGTCTGTGAACAACGTTAGAGGCGAAACAGTTGAGCCGATTTACTTCAAATACTATATTCCCCAATCGATCCGGCTGCTGTCACGGCCTCCTTAATTTGAAACCGATACTTTAATTTTGGAGTGTACTTTACATAAAGCCCCTGGCACATTTTAAAAATTTTCAAAACAATGGATCCAACGTTTTTGATTAAACTTTGTCATTGAATAGTATGAAGGAAGTTTAAGAGAATGGCACGGGTCTCATGTTCGGTAAAACCCTGATTTTCGAAAATTGAAAAAATTCAAAATTTTTTCGGCGTCTTTATTATTGATTATGAATTATGAAGATAAAAATGTCTTTCTTAATGAAATGTTTTAATAGAAAACACATCTAAAAATAATGTGTTCAATTTTTCAAAACATGAGTATTTCGTTGCGAAATTTTGTGTCAAACGTAGACAATTTTTATTTTCTTTAAACCATTTTTTCTCGAAAACAACCAAACTTTTTTTATTAATCCGCCGTTACTCGCACATATTTTTGTAACGCGATTACTCGCGCGTTAGATCTTATCTAGCAACTGTTTATGTTGTATTTATTGTTTTATTATGAATCAAAGTTTTATATTATGAATCAAAGTTTTCCCAGACATTTGTTATTGATTTTTATAACATGTATTGAAGCCGTGCTTTATCTATAGGCCCCACGTTGGGTTGCCATTTGAAACTATTCTTATTACAAACCAATTTTATCCAATCCAAGATGTCTCTATTATTGAAACGTTGGGCTTCCATCATGGGTTCGAATATGCAAGGGGCACAATTCGGCTTACCTCATCGTTCGACCACAAACTGCCCCCTGTAGACTCGCTTCCATACGGAAAAGTACAAAACCTGAAAGTGTTTTTTTAAATGATGATGTGCCAGATTGCACAATAATAACCAAGATTTTTTGTACTTTCTTTCCACTAGAACAGTATGAATTTATTATAATTAAATTTTTCATTTAAATCGAAACAACATCCTTTGAAAATTATTAGCTTTGGTCATGACCATAAGAAATAAAATAACTGTTCGTACGAACGTTAACCTGAGCTCTCTTCCCGTTGTATCGTTGGATGCTCCGCTCGGACGCCGCGTTTCTCCACACCATCACCTTCGACCAGTCTTGATGCCTTCTA
Organism: Acheta domesticus; assembly: GCA_031308135.1. Taxonomy (NCBI): domain Eukaryota; kingdom Metazoa; phylum Arthropoda; class Insecta; order Orthoptera; family Gryllidae; genus Acheta; species Acheta domesticus. The sequence goes on along the minus strand of JAHLJT010003656.1, from coordinate 122,906,828 downwards.
TCTTGTATCTTCCGGCACGCCACGAAGTCACTCCCATTCACATTATGTACCAGCCTCCCATATCACCATCAGCACAGTACATCAGCACATGCACAATAATTGCAAGTTCATTTAGCCTGGTGCTTCACCTTCGTCACTGGTGAAAACGAATTAAAGTTGACACTTTTCTTAGAAGTTCCTCCCTATCATTAAGAAAATATTCCAAGTCAATGCACGGCTTCACCAAAATGTTTCAATATTCCACTTTCACTCGCAGAAAAAAAAATTAAAGTCCCGAACTGTATCTCTGGAATTTTTATAAGTCTCTACTTTCGATCACAAAAAATAAACCAAGTCTGAACTCGGACACGCACCCCCTAATTCACAAACGACCCTCTCGCTATGAGATCTGAGCTGCAACTAACTAATTTTTTCGTTCTTCAATCCAGGAAAACTCGTGTTCATTGTTGTCCAAAATTCTGTTTTACATTCCCTACCAACGGATTCTTATTAGGTATTCACTCTTCTAACCAAGATGCACACTTGGGCGAAATATTTACTCTTACACACGCATCTTTCGACTGATTCTACATTACATTCACGGGCTCATGAAATCGTTTACCTCTGTTACTACGGTGCCCGTTTACCAAATATCGTGACATGTTAAACAACGGTGTCCTCCCTAGCAACCTGTTACTACGGTGCGTAACTCTAATTTAAATTAGCATTAAAGTCTTAAATTATGTAATTTCGAATGCCCTCCCGCATTTGGTATATCACAGTATAGATGAAATAATGCTTAAATATGACATGAAGTCTCATAATTTTTGCTTATAATAAGCAATCGAATCAAAATCACAGTCATGAAGTGAAGTGTCACATAAAGGAAATTTATTTAAGAAAGGTAAATTATAGAATACAATTAAATCAATAAACAACATATTTTTACAACATTGAAACATACAGGGACATTTATGAACCAAAATAAGCTTCCTCAGAACTACACTCATTGTATAATTGCGTCTTTATTGTGGGTTCTTTCCAGAGGGGTTGGATCAAATATTATAACAAAGCTGAGTGAACCTAGTTTACCTCTTTAAACAAAAAGCGAATTTCTTTTCTCTCTTCGCTGCTCCCCGCCATAACATTACTCTAAAAAGAAAACAAAACTAACAGAAACTACAGCGAAAGGATGACGGACGATATTCTTGCTAAATCTATGAATGTTATTTTTGATTTAAGGTATAAAAATAAGATCAAGATGAAACACTAACCTTTTCTGATCTTCACGCAAGCATTCAAGACACAAAAAAGGTATATAACTGAAGAAGAATGGATGTGATAATCGTATTGAAATACAAAGCATTTGCCCGCGCATGAGAAAATATCTAACACGACGCGCCGCGCTAATCAGCACCTTCTCATATTGCTTCCCTTCGCAGAACTGAATCATACTGGAAGGCATTGCTCAAGCGTTATCTCCGTGCGTTGAAAAATGTCAATGTTATTGAAACAAATCCAGAATTGTTAGATTTTTTCTTACAGCGCGAATAACGGCGGGTTAAATTGGGACCTTAGATAGGATAAAGGACGCTTAAGACAATGGAGTAGGTCTCACGGTCTCACGTTCGTTGAAATGCCTGATTTTTCGAAAATTGATGACAGATGTGTTATTTGGGAGAAAATATTGTAGTACAAATAGCGTTACATAAATATTACTAAAGGTTAGAAAGTACGTGCTGTTATAGCACCATTAGTTTTGTATTTATTGTGCACAGTACGAATAAACACTAGCATTCATTATATTTTGCTTCCATTGCCTGGTAATAAATTTCAAAGTATTTGTTCTGGCCATAGAACTATAAAAATAACATTATTTTGTTGTTTTTGCTATTGTTGTTGTGATTAGTGTATTTAAAACTGGCATCCTGCATCAAGTGAATTCCTCACTAAAATAATATGACTTGGCGACACACGTTTATCGCCGTTTATTTTACATAACAAATTTCTGCGCTATAAACTCATACCACAGCTCTTGAAAATTTTCAAGAGACACTGGCATGTTAATGGAAAATGAAATATACTATGATAATTTTTTTTTAAATCTGAGTGGATGTGTAAATAAAATGCAAGAGATGCAGCAATTAATACACACAACAACAACCAAGAAGGAAATAAAGAATGATAGAGGGGTATGGGCAGTGCTTGATTTACAAAGTTGTATGTACCGGAACGCGTTCTAAATTAATTATTAATTAATAGGAATAGTTATACATTTAAAGTATAATTTAAAAATATATTCCCGAGGTACTGAAGCACCGTTTGTCGCGTTCCGCCAGAAATCAAGCCCTGGATATGAGCATTAGGTTGTGTGTGCAAAAAGGTTTCAATTTGGGCCTCTAAAATACATAGCAGCTAGAAAGAATTACGCACTCATATTAGGATCTGACAAGAAAGGAAGCAAGTCCTTACGTCACTGAAAGTGAATGACGATCCGTATTCTAGACCAGGGGTGAACAACTTGCACGGCCTCAAGTCCTACAAGTAAAACCTTCAGAAGGCTGCGGGCCGTATTTTCATTATTCGGTTGATCCACAGCTGACTTTCGCGTAATGTTGATCTAGGCACTTTGCCCAAATGCTTTGAAACAGGGGAGAGGAAATAGAACCGTGTGTGATATCAGGACGTAACATGCATAACGCAGAGAAAGACATTTGGAAGATTCTGATTTTATTAGAAAATAATTCTTATCCCTCCGGCGGGCGCGTAGCGGCACTCAAGTGCCGCATTCTTACATTTTTGTTGATTTCATGTAAATAATTGGTGTCACACGTATGAGCTCGTAGTTATTCTTCATTCATTGTATTTTCAATCGGATGACACTCAAATCACGATTTTAGACACTGCCGATCGACCGTTATTCATTGATAATTCGAACTCTGCAGCAGTTGCGCACTCCGTACTCTGCTCAGGCTCACTCCGTACGTCACGCGCTTTGTCATGCAAGTACAATATTTACGTATTTTATCCACTAGAATTTTTACTGCTGTTTTGTTACTGATATTTATGACACAGATTTTGGAGTACTAACTCCTAATTCAAATTTAAATGCGTTGTTCCCGAAGAAACGTTAGAAGGCACGTGTGCATCGTATTCATTTCCTTTCATATAATATCCACGAAGACACTGAGAGAACGAGTGAAGCATCAGATTTTTATTAATATTATTTCGTATGTTTTTTCATATTTTTTCATGTTTTTATGAAATAAAATGTATAAAAACATAGATGAAGGAAACTTCCTTCACATCCAATAACAAAAGTAATTACTAATTGACGCGAAAAAGTTGATAAATGCGGCACGGAGTGCCGCACGTGCTTGCTGGAGGGATATCATGGGACGCGCCCTCCGGAGGGTTAAATCTAAATTGAACGTATTTTTACATCCAAGCGGTGTTGTCTCTGTAACTTTTCGTACATTACTAAATGTTTATTTACATTTTTACATTGTTATTGGTAAACAAGAAATATATGATGTACCTCGCTTGTTAGAAGAATTAAGTTAGCAACCGACAGATTGATGTCATGTAGAGGAATATAGAGAGAGAATTGAACGTAAACTCCCTCTAAAGGAATTTGTAATTTCTAATTGTACAAAGTGAGAAGGCACAATATATTGAAGTACATTGTACAAGAAATTTAAATAAAAGCTAAAATAAATGAGAAGTAAAGTGTTACTACTTAAAAGAAAAAAGTAGAAACGGTAATTGTAACGGCAGATGCAACAAGAAAAAAATTGTTGGCAGAGTGCGACGTTACATCTCGGACACTGCTCGTGCGCTAGGCGCCCAATGTTCTTGCTCGCCATGCGCGCAAGGGGCTTTAACTTTGGACTAGAACCCTTTCGCGGGCTACAACAGATGGCACCGCGGCCCGCCAGTTGGACAACCCTGGTCTAGACGTTACATTTTTGCCCAGGGAGAGGGGGGGATGGCGAAAGGGAGCCTCAGCGACGGCGGTGGACGTCAGGCGCACAAAGGCGGCGGCCGGAGCGAGGGCGGGCCGCGCTGCTCGTCTCTAGAGTCCCTGGATACTGAGAGTAGCGCATTCCATTGTTCCACCGACATTTTATATCCAATTGACAGAAGAATTAGAACTGTGAGATATTGTGTGTGTTGAGAACCATGAATCTATCACAAACCAATATTAATATTCTTAAAAACCTTCATTACCTCACCAATTGTTTCCGTTCAACTTCTGAATTCTGCTTGATAGGGCGATCGGGTGTGAGGATATTAAATGGCGGCGGTTGCGCTACTCTCTGTATCTAGGGGCTCTACTCGTCTCGGTTCAGCAGCGCCATCGCTCCGACACCGGCACCCAGCAGCGGCTGGAGCAGTGTTGCCAGCTTAGGGGTTTCCCCCCTAAATTCAAGTTTTTTTGGTCTTAATTGAATTGAATTGAATTGATGCCTTATTTTACGTGATGAGACTCAGGCCATGAGGCCTGTTCTTCTGTCTGACCACGCAAATGTCGCTACACTCCTTTCACCAACTAGCGGAGAAAGAAGGTATTCCTTGGGCGACGAAACACGTGATTTGAATTTAGCTCAGAGGCGTCATTTAGGCTTGAGGAACTTTTTCATGCAGTAAATCTATTAACATGGGACAGCCGGCTTTACTTCTCCGAAGGAAGGCATACGAAGGATTTTTCCGTCCTTAAAAATCCATTGCTTCGATCGGGTTTGAACCCGCGAACTTGGGTACAGCGTTACGCTAATCGCTACACCATCGCAAACCGCAAGGGCTCTGAAGGGGTTGTTTTAGGGGGCAAATTTATTTGAGGGTTTTCTTGGGTGGATTTCATTGAGTTCTTAAAATGTTAATTTTGTGTTATATTGTGAAAATTGGTTATATTGAAATCATCACACTCGCCAATGATAAGAACTCAACTTGGTTTTAAAATTTTGGGAAGTCAGGGAACATTGATCGGGTGGGGGTAAGTAAAATGCGGACGACTACCTATTACTATTCAAGTCTGCTGTAAAATATAAATATCATCATATACAATTAATATTATTTTTTCGTATTACTCTCCTTTCCATACCTCCCCATACATTTTAAACATGAAATAATACTTTTTTTTAATTTGGGGATTTTTTGTCGTTTATGGGGTTTTCATAGCGCAATCTAGGGGAATTGCGTAAGACCATCTGGCAACAGTGAGCTGGAGTCACTCTTTCGCGGACGCTCGCCTCACTTGCACTGTCGCATTCTACTATGTCAGCGCCGTTTCACACTTACTATCGTTTAAGCTGGATTCACTAACTATGGGGTTAGGGATATTCGCTACCTTCATTTCTACAAGTGCCAGTATTACGAGGTTTAGATATTATTATTGAATTAATATATTGTTAGTTAATACGGATTCGTTTGGTAATAGTAGAGCCATGCTGGGAATCTCTTCCTCGACTCTGTTCTCATCTCATCAGGGTCACCGTGAACCTCACCAGCAGCCTCGCTGTCATCCTTGCCAACAGCCTCGTCCACAACCTCGCACTCGCCCTTGCTTTCGCATTTCTCCTCGCCCTTGATCTCGCTCTCGCCCTCATCCTTGCCCTAACCCTCGCTCTCGCCCTCTCACTTGCCCTCACAGTCGCACTCACCCTCGCCCTCGCCCTCGCCCTCGCCCTCGCCCTCGCCCTCGCCCTCGCCCTCGCCCTTGCCCTTGCCCTCACCCTCGCCTTCGTCCTCGCCCCTCACCCTCGCCCTCGCCCTTGCCCTCGCCCTCGCTCACGCCCTCACATTCCCTCGCCCTCCCTCGCCCTCGCCGGACCCGCAGCCGGCGTCATCCAGCGTCAGCCCTGCGCCGGCTCCTTCCCCCGGCCTGCGGCCATCGCCACCCACTGCCCGCCGCCACCCCGAGGGGATACCTGCGCCGCCGTCGTAAATTTTTATTACGGCTGAATTGGCCCCGGCCGCTGCCCGCCCGCCCGGCGACGCACCACGCGGTGGGCGGGGCGCGGGGCGGGGCGCTGCGGCAGCGGAGGGGGCGGGGCGCTGCGGCGAGACGCGTGTGGCGCGCGGGGATGTCTCGCGAGCAAACAGACCTGGCGGGACTCTACGCACCCAGCCGGCCACCCCGCCCTCTCTTGTCTTTCCCCGCGCTCGACACGCGTCGCCCTTCATATTGCACGCGCTTTTTTTTGCGTTTTTTTTTTATTTTGGGAGTTCGCCACCTGCTACTTGGAAGGCCGGGCGGGAATTCATTTTGCCGACATATTACGCGTCCGCTTCCCCATGACGTCGGTCGAAAACAGCGCAATCGACGTGCGTCGACGGGGTCGCGGGCGAGGACGGGGTGAGGACGCCGCTGATGTGTTTCCGAGTCGACGGCCGCCGGCGGACGCAATCGCGCCCGCAGACGCAGCGCTGGTTATGAGCAGTCCACTGGATGTCAGTGCTGACGGCCGGTAGCATGGCCAATGCGATTCTTTTGTCACTCTCTACACCGCGAGTTATGAGGGTGGTTTGTAGAGAAATTTGATAAATTATACAGGATGTCCGGGGAGGAAACGCCGTAATGAGCACTCAAAATTTGGTCTGAAAAAATGATTTCTAGGCAACAATTTGCATTATGGAAGCATAGAAACACTCCAGAATCATGTAAAATGTTTATTATTTACGAAAGAAATGAATATATTTGCTCAGTGAGAAAAATTAAGCGAGAAATAAAAATGGAGTCGAATTGTGTAAATTGGGTGCTTTTTTATTTCTCGCTTAATTTTTCTTACTGAGCAAATATATTCATTTCTTTTGTAAATAATGAACAATTTACATGATTCTGGAGTGTTTCTATGCTTCCATAATGCAAAGTATTGCCTAGAAATCATTTTGTCAACCCAACTTTTGAGTGCTAATAGCGGCTCAACCATTCTGAATATCCCCGTAGTTTATTAGAGAGAATACGCTTAGAAATGTGGTAAGGGCTTATTTTCGAAGTTTCGGCGTTTCTTCCCCGGACATTCTGTATTTGATGTGAAAACTCAAAATCCGTAAAATGGAATGTAAAATTTGATTAAAATATTATAAAAGGTTCCTGGAATATTGAAGTCCTTACTTGTTCTCTCGATTTACTTTTATGTATTTATTTTAGTACTCAGTTACTTACACTGATATTATAATCGTAGTTTTACTATTTTGGGACTAAATGCTTTTCATTATGTATAGTTACAAATCCTTTAAAAAATAACTTGATAATTACTTTTTGAGTTCTAATCATTACGCCTAATTATAAGTTAACCCAAACGTAATTATTTGATAATTATTCTTGTTTTAAAACCAGTTCGCTTTCTTTTTGTATAGAGATGTTTGGCTTGTGATATAGGAAAATATTCGAGTTGATGGAAAGTGAATTTTTTGATTTGTTCTTACGTCTCAATAGAAGGGAAGGTCACTTGTCGCTCTGAATATATTAATATTCAAGTACAAATTACGAGATATTTCAAAATTACTGATGGTCAGGTAAAGCGAGTTCTTTTTCGAAGAGGTTATGGTAGGAAGTTGCAACCCATCTTTCTCTGAAGTAGGGTGGTATATGTGGTAGAGACAAATTATTGTAAAGAATCAAACAAAAGAGAATGATAATGAGGTTGATGATGTGCATCAAATGCAAATGGTTTGTATCAATGGTGGAATGAGACCGAAATCTCGAACACACTACATCGCAAAAGATACTGCAATCACAATCTAGATCAGTGGTGTCAAGTGGCAGTGGTACGTGTTGTGGCACTGTAGCATGCCACGAGTTTCTCTGCGCAACTAGCGTCGAGAAAGGAAACTGTTAGTAACCCCGCCGTTTTACAATAGTGATGGCGTTGTCACTGGTGGCGGGGTAAGGAACTGCATAGAGAGGCGATTTCGTCGTGGCACTCGTGCCACGGACTCCCGCTCGTGGCATCGACCGTGACAACACTGATCTAGATAAAGATAGACATTAGATATCAGAATGAAATAGGGGCACTTTGGAGCTTTCAATAACAGTTAAATCGCGAATTACATTACTGGGGCGCGAGTTAAAATCAGTCGTATAAATTATTCAGCATTTCCACCGCTTCGCCATTCCGACATACGTTTCCAGATGACAAGCAATTCCGATTTCCGATGAAGGCGATTCACACGGCCATCGTAACAAATCCGGAGGGCGTAACCTCCTCTGTAATGACCGTCCCGGGGTAAGATATTAAATGTGACCTCGGAGCCCACCTTGCGGCACCCCAGCGCTGATTCAGCTCGTGGGACAGGTCTCGCATTGTGGCGTCCACTCCGCAGCGCTGATGGACTTCCGGCCGCCATCTCGCTCGCGGGTGCCCCGGGGCGCCAGGTGACAATGTTTACGAGCCCCCCGCCCCCCCTGCGCCGCCCGCGACCCCGCGACCCGCGGACTCTAATGAGCCGTCGTTAAGAGAGATGCCCCGGATATGAACACCGGTGATTGATACCTTCCCGGGGGGTCGCGTGGGGGCGCTTGTGACCACTCCGCCCCCGCCCTCCTTCCCCCTCCACTGCTCCTCCGCCGCCGCCGCTGCCCGCCATTTCCGCGGTCCGCTTTAATGCGTCCATCAGGGCTCTGCGGCGCGGCACGGCGCGGCGGGGCGGAGCGGGGCGGGGCGGGGCGGGGCGAGGCGGAGCGGGGCGGGAAGGGGATGGGCGGGGAGTGGTGGTGATGGGTGGGGTGGGGCGGGATGGGGCGGGACGGGGAGGGTCGGGGCAGTGCTTCGGGGCTGGTGCAGCGGAAGCCGTGTGGCAGAGGGGAAGGTGGGGAGCTAGAGGTGATGAGGTAGTGTTGATGTCGCTGTGGAAGTGGTGACGGTGGTGAAGTAGCAATGGTACTGTGAAGTCATAATGACAGGTTTCTCTGAAGAGTGAAGGTACTAATGCACGAGTGACGGCTGTGTACAGGTGAGGTGAATGTAGACAGAATGATAGTGATTATGCTGTGATGAGGGTAAAGTAGCTAGAAGTTTAAAATATTGACTCTAAGGTAACTCAATTACAGCGGTAAGCTGATTCTGGCAATAATGCTGGGTCTATATTTGGGATTATGTGGGTTTCACAGTGGTCTGAAACGGACGCAGAAGCATAATGCGAGTCGCAGATTTTTTCAAATATGGTGAATGAGAGCTCTACGGCTTGTGGACTAGTGTGATGGGAGCTCCTGTGGTAGTTGTGGCTTCCAGGGAGTGCGGGGCGTGGAATCGTCCGTGGAGGCGGCCCAGAATGCGTTGAATGGCAGAAAGCGCAACTCGCACAATGATGGAGGGGTTGCGGCAATGCTAATTCGCATTGAACAGAAACAGGGCGTCATGGTGACGTGACAGATTATGTCTCTGCGGATGTTACGACTATGCCTGTACGGTTGATGGCGAGTAAAATGATAGCATACTGTGTGGGATATGTGATACATGCGAGAGTGTTGACAGTGCGTTTGTTGATGTTGCAGATGCTGCATTCGATATTGGTACTAATAATCCGAACAGTCCTGTCTGACAAGGGGGACATGAAGTACGAAATACATTACCGGCAACAAGGAGAGGCAATTAATTAGAAAAAAACTGCAATGTAGAAACTTCTGCGGATATACTGCGACAGGGAAACTACGATCGGGAAACCGAGATGGGAAAACTGCGACGGGCAAACTGCGACGGGCAAACTGCGACGGAGAAACTGCAGAGAAACTGCGACGGGCAAACTGCGACGGGCAAACTGCGACGGGCAAACTGCGACGGGCAAACTGCGACGGGCAAACTGCGACGGGCAAACTGCGACGGGCAAACTGCGACGGGCAAACTGCGACGGGCAAACTGCGACGGGCAAACTGCGACGGGCAAACTGCGACGGGCAAACTGCGACGGGCAAACTGCGACGGGCAAACTGCGACGGAGAAAACTGCGACGGAGAAACTGCGACGGAGAAACTGCGACGGAGAAACTGCGACGGAGAAACTGCGACGGAGAAACTGCGACGGAGAAACTGCGACGGAGAAACTGCGAAGGGGAAACTGCGACGGAGAAACTGCGACGGAGAAACTGCGACGGAGAAACTGCGACGGAGAAACTGCGACGGAGAAACTGCGACGGAGAAACTGCGACGGAGAAACTGCGACGGAGAAACTGCGACGGAGAAACTGCGACGGAGAAACTGCGACGGGGAAACTGCGACGGGGAAACTATGGTGGGGAAACTATGGTGGGGAAACTATGGTGGGGAAACTATGGTGGGGAAACTATGGTGGGGAAACTGTGATGGGAATTGTGATGTGAACTGTGACTGCTAAACGATGGCGGCACAAAAACTCTTTCCGTCCCCACTTCGACTCACTTTAGAACGGTCACCGTCCGAATAAAGTCGAACGGAGCCGTAGACATTACGTTTTAGTGCCAGTAAAGCTTAATGTCTCTATATATCGAAAATACATGCTATACTGTAGAGGTATATATTGATAAGGGTTCTTGTTGTGTGTCGGGTTCGCCTGTTTTATTTTTAAACGATAAGTTAGTCCTTTTTATGAAATGTTAGCTGTAACGACGAAGCGGGCAGCTGCGTAAGTTCGTTTTATGTTCCTTTTGGTTCGATGGAATGGTAACGACGCAATATGAGAACGAAGAAGGCAGGGAACTGTTAGCCAGTGTAGGTTAAAAAGAAAGAATACAGATAACTGCAGTGATCTCGAAAGCAGCATGAAGGAAGAACCTGAAGTTCATGGTTTTGATGAATTGTGAATAAAAAAAGTTTTGTTTTTCATCTTAGATAAGTTCTCTCTACCAATAATGAACAAAATAAACTAGAACTTGTTGGAAGGAACATAACATATATAATGGTTTTTTAATGTATATAAACTTTTAAATAAACTTTTAAATGTTGTTTTATAATGGTTATAACGTAAATATTATTACGAATTCGGAAATAAAAAACTTCGTTGGGTTTCTGTCATTGAAACAGAAAACAACATTTAAAAGTTTTTTATTTCAAGTTAAAAATTATATCTTTCTATCACAAACAAGCGATCACAAGCTAGCGATTGTCACTTGGTTGGTAGCGCAGCAGATTAAAGAGATAAAGATGAATGATATTAATAAGCACTTGATGATTATTTACATCAGATTTCATACATTGTGAAAATTTTGTTTAGGTATTTAAAGAACTATGTCTTTTTTGTGGATTATTCTTTTTGATTCCAATGTTTACTGTTTTTAATGCTAACTGATTTACATCTTGTATTGTATTTTTTTAATCATTGGTACAATTGTATCTTGTTCTGTGGTCACGATTTTGAGTTGTTTTTTTTTAAGAAATCTTCAAAAGAGCCACGTTCCCACTAAAATCCCCCACGACCGAGAATTCAGAACGGTTACATTAAATATAATATTTCGTGGGATCTGTGTATAAAATCGCTAATCAAATAGTACATGTGAGGCACATTGCGGTAAGGCGAGATCGCGCAATAATATTAAATACCGAACCCACATCAAAGGTGACTCTCAAAACGTAGTCGACCAACATACTGCGGACGTATTTGGGCACGTTGGCGGCGGCAAATGGAGAGGCAAAGCGAGAGCGCCCGCTACTCAGAGGCCTCCGGGGCGGAGCTCTGAACGCGTTTACGATGTGGAAGGAGAGGCAATCGGTATTCGAAGAATAGTTACGGCGCGCGTTCCTTCTTCCGAGAAACTATCGCAGCTGCGCCAAGGATCACGAAACAAGCAGCGTATGGAAATAAAACAAGGAAGCCGCTGGGAGTGCACGTACAGAGAAGATCTCCCGCACCCAAAGAATCCCCACGTGTTGCATCAAAGGGCGGCGTATCTAACACGGATTCCAAGAACTCCGGATTTTCGGAAATTCAACGGTTTAGTAATTGCGTGTAATCATTCTGTATTCTCCCGAAAGGCGCCAGTGGTGACGGAGCAAACGGAGGCGAAGATGACAGTGGAGATGGAGATGGCGATAGAGATGCCGTAGGAGATAGCGGTGGAGAAAGGGAATGGATATGGAGAGGGTGGTGGAGGGGGAGGAGGAGAGGGCGGAGGAAGAGGGCGGAGGAAGGGGGCGGAGGAAGGGGGCGGAGGAAGAGGGCGGAGGAAGAGGGCGGAGGAAGAGGGCGGAGGAAGAGGGCGGAGGAAGAGGGCGGAGGAAGAGGGCGGAGGAAGAGGGCGGAGGAAGGGGGCGGAGGAAGAGGGCGGAGGAAGAGGGCGGATGAAGAGGGCGGAGGAAGAGGGCGGAGGAAGAGGGCGGAGGAAGAGGGCGGAGGAAGAGGGCGGAGGAAGAGGGCGGAGGAAGAGGGCGGAGGAAGAGGGCGGAGGAAGAGGGCGGAGGAAGAGGGCGGAGGAAGGGGGCGGAGGAAGGGGGCGGAGGAAGAGGGCGGATGAAGAGGGCGGAGGAAGAGGGCGGAGGAAGAGGGCGGAGGAAGAGGGCGGAGGAAGAGGGCGGAGGAAGAGGGCGGAGGAAGAGGGCGGAGGAAGAGGGCGGAGGAAGAGGGCGGAGGAAGAGGGCGGAGGAAGAGGGCGGAGGAAGAGGGCGGAGGAAGAGGGCGGAGGAAGAGGGCGGAGGAAGAGGGCGGAGGAAGAGGGCGGAGGAAAAGGGCGGAGGGAGAGGGCGGAGAGAGAGGGCGGGAGGGAGCGGGCGGAGGGAGAGGGCGGAGGAAGAGGGCGGAGGGAGCGGGGCGGAGGGAGCGGGCGGAGGGAGCGGGCGGAGGGAGAGGGCGGAGGGAGAGGGCGGAGGGAGAGGGCGGAGGGAGCGGGCGGAGGGAGAGGGCGGAGGGAGAGGGCGGAGGGAGAGGGCGGAGGGAGCGGGCGGAGGGAGAGGGCGGAGGGAGAGGGCGGAGGGAGAGGGCGGAGGGAGCGGGCGGAGGAAGAGGGCGGAGGAAGAGGGCGGAGGGAGAGGGCGGAGGGAGCGGGCGGAGGAAGAGGGCGGAGGAAGAGGGCGGAGGGAGAGGGCGGAGGGAGCGGGCGGAGGGAGCGGGCGGAGGGAGAGGGCGGAGGGAGAGGGTGGAGGGAGAGGGCGGAGGATAAGGGCGGAGGAAGAGGGCGGAGGAGAAGGTAAGTGTAGGATGAGTTGAGGACAGCGGAGAGGACGGTGGTGGTGTACGGTCAGGGGTGGCGGAGAGGGGACGAGGCAGAGAGCGTGGGAGGGGGTTGTAGTAGTGGCCGTGGAGATGACGTGAAGATGCGGCAGGTTGATGAAGGCGAGGGAGGCGGTGGCGGTGGCGACGTTCATTCCACGCGCCTCTCTGCTCCCCTCCTCACGTTGACGTCACGGGAACATGGGTTTCGCGTGCACGCGAACGACGGAAAGTAGCCGCGCAAGCGTCCTTTATTACTCTTTTGTGATGTTAGATGTGAAAAGGGCACGTGTGCAGGGAAGCCTTACGACTGCACGCATTTCTTTTGCCCGTTAATAAGATTTTTCAGATAGTTGAACACAGTCTTTTTTAAAAGTCCTTTGGATTATTAGTTTTGAATTCTTTCACAGAGTTCTGTACTCTCAAATTCCGATTTTATTTTTAAATCCCCTCTGAAAAATATTATTACATATATTATTTACATAAAGTAAGATAATCAATACATAGTGAGTGCTACATTTTCATTGTTTTCAAGCATTGTCGTTGCAATTCTGACGAAATGTTGCCATAAAGGGTTTTCCTCAATTAACAAAAACATGTTTTGAAAAAAGTTTTTAGGGACAAATTAGGGAAAAAATCTCCTAACACGTAGTGCAGCCAGAACTTGTGCAACTTTCGAAAATTGAGAGTTATCCGTGAAGTTCGAACCTATGCCATCTCCATAAGTGTATTTTACTCTATTCTAACAAGAAATTTAAGGGAAAAATTTGGAGCAATTTTTGAGAAAATTTTGAAAATGTCCGGCGGGGCGGCTTCATGTAAAGTACTCCCAATTCATTATTCTTTAAATTGATTATAATAATTAAATTTATTTTTCAAATTAGTTTTCCAAAAAGCTTGTTCTGAGAAGTAGGTAAGCTCCTAAAACGCGTTTAGGAGGAGTTTAATCACCAAGGAGATGATTATATTTGAATACTCTTAACGAGACCACGGTTCTATTTTAAGCCTATCTTTCTAATATGTTCTGGAAGAATTCTAGAATAGATAGTTTTTGTATAATTGTAGTCGCTAATAAACTTAGCTGTTGATGCGACTAAAAATAAAGTAATTTAAAAAAATAGATTGTTTTGGGATTTTAATGCACGTACATTGCCAATGCACAAGGCATATAATATCTTACCGCTAACAGAATGCATTTATACAATGAAAACCTTGAAGATGTTTCGACATGTGTAAACCCGGAGACATCGTAAACTATTTGCGTATTTGGAATGCGAAACACCATTTCCATGGTGACTTTCTCTATTTCTCTGGTTCTAACTGAGCAGCTGTTCAAATCTTGCCCCAGAAGTCGCATTTCCCAAACGGCCTACCACCGTTGGCAACTCGCGAGAATTATTCTTCAAGCTCACGAAAAGTTTCTATTTATAGCACCCTTTCGGAGTTTATAGTCTTTGCGCCAGTGAAGTGTCGTCGATTTGTAGTTTTTTTCATCACGCGAAATACTAGTATATATGTCACTGGCAGAGTATACCTCTATTACATGATGGAAGAACGTTTCTCATGAAAATATTTTTGATTCTATAGCACAAGCATACTTTTTGTATTTCCTTACTTGCCATTTACCAAACCAGTAGTTGTGACACCGTTTTAACTAAGTACAAATAGACCAATCCTATTGGAACCACAACCGTCACAAAAAAAACGTATTTAATACTTCCCCGAAAATATGTACGATAATTGGAAAGAATAATGTCTATTACTCATAATTATCATAAACTGCGAGTATCATTCTTCACTTATTGGCGGAATAATTACCTCGTAATAAAGAATTCATTAATCATAAAGATTAGTGAAGACTATAAAGATAGTAATATTTGTGAGAACCTTTCGGCGCAATTAGCCGGAAATGTAGTACCGCTAGATAGGAATTACCCCGCCCCCCAGCGATGCTTTAACCAGATTTTAAAAACATAATGTTTTTTATTCTCATTTATTTATTTGGTCAAAAAACAGTAAAAACTGTAACGACGTATGGGGGAAAAGATTATGTGCGCATATTTTCGTGATGCCCAAAATTTAAAAAAACAAAACAAAAAACACGAAATTAGCAACAATTGAAACACTAAAAAAAGAATTTAGAAAAATTATTATTTTAGAAAATAGAAATTAGAAAAAGGTTTGTTCCCGACTTATTGAAAATCATTATTATTGGTACAGTTCCATTTTTTGTTATAGACGGCCTATTTTATTCAACAAATTTATTACATTATATTACAATGTTGTTCTTTTCGCCAATGTTTGTTTTAATTATATGATTATAGACATTGATTGAAAGAAGGAAAAGTAAACTTTATTTTATATCTGGAATGTAATTGTGTCAGATACACTTCTCATAGTAATTAATCACCGTACGTTGCTTTTTAAAAGTCCTGCGGTGCATAAGTGGTGTATGTGTAACGGATTTGTCGTGTTTTAACAATAACTGCTTCCAGCAATATATCCCAGGTGTTTGAACGTAATAATAGAAAAGTTTGTCTCTGCAGTTTCTGGAAAATATTTGGCGTTGCTGTAGGTTCCATTATTCGAACAAAAGTGATATGCTATAATGAATATTAAAGCAAGCAATCAATCCCTTCAAACAATACGCAATGTTCAAAAAATTCTCGCTATTGTACAAGTGCATAATAGAAGTGTTATTGTGTTGTCAAACTGAAAAATACTATTGTTTGCACCAAGTTTACCTCTCAGGACGAGGCAACTTCCAAAACTACAATTTTGTTGTCAATAGTAGAAGTTTTGAAATAGAATAGTGTCTCAACAAGAAACGATATTGATGGCATGTGACATAAGCTTTCCAAAGTGCTTGAAATTGTACTGTTCTTCCTTATTATTATATTGACCTTTCAGGTAAAGAAATTGGGTAAGAGAATATCAATAATATTGCTTGCCACGTTTCAAAAGGAAGCAAATTAAAGTAGACTGGAATAGGACATTACAGCGTACAAAGCCCGGTGAAGTGTCTCCTTGTAAAAGGCGAAAGGGTAACTCATTGTAATACATGAAAAAGAAATCAGCAAAAAAGTATTTAAGAAATAAGGGGTTCTTGTGAAAGGCAAAGGGTAACTCTTTGTAATATATGAAAAAGGAATCAGCAAAACGTATTTAAGAAATAAGGGTTTCTTGTAAAAAGCAATGGTTAAGTCACTGTAATACATGAAAAAGAAATCAGCAAAAAGTATTTAAGAAATAAAGGATTGTATTAATGTTAACAAGTAAGGAATTAAAGACAAAGAATGACCCTTGTGGAAGCCTTTATGAAAGCTTCACTTGTAAGAAAAAACATTATTTTTAAGAGGAGTTTGAGATATGGAAAACATGATCTTCAAAATTCTTATTGTTTAAACTCATGTCAATATTGAAACCTTACATGTATAAGTTAACATGTGGTAATTACTAGATTACCCGTGTCAGAGTGAACAGGTTTGAATTAGGCAGACGCCGCGCCGCCACCGGTAACTTCTTATGAGCAAAAGAGGGGTGTGGCGGGGTAGGTTTTGGTGACGTACGCGGAGGAGAAGGGGGGGCGAAAAGGCGTTCTAGAGGCAGAACTCGTGAGGCCAGGGTAGGAAACAGTTTAGAGACTTGGTTAGAACGCCAGCAGTGAGAGATGTTATGACGCTGGGCAGAATAGAAAGTGAATTATTCGTACAGGAAGACAGGTGATGCAGACGATCCACTGACCCGCTGCGCCATTAGAGAAGTTTGGACTTTGGGTTCTGTACGGAGTTGGTACTGCGCTGAAGCCATTTTGGTGCTGGGTGCGTGTGACGCTGCCACCGACCGTTGCTGGGATCGACTGGTGAGGCCATACGGACAGACGTCGGTATTCGATCTGTTATTCATCGTAGTTTTTGTTGTTGCATAAGAGAAAAATTACTGCGAACCGCCAATTAAGTAATTCACTACAATCTGACAATACTGCGCGAAGCCTCGCGTTCGAAAAATAAGAGTTGAAAGTGCTGCTCTTCAAGGTGCGCCCGACGAAGTCAAGAAAACACTGTTCCGGGGCCCATTAAGATCAGCATCTGTTCATAAAGACTCTTACATGTACAGAAAATAATTAACAAAATGATTAAGCAGTGAAAAGCTTTGACTATGTTGAATTTTTTTGTTATTATGTAGAAGTGGTAGGAGATGATAATGTTTATTCCAAATGTCTGAGTTATTAGTTGAAAGTTAATAATTTCATTCTCGTAAATTTAAGAGAATAACCATTGTCTTTAATCTTTTGAAGGTTTTTTAAAAAAATATTGTTGTAATTTTCCAGGTGTTCATTCATGTCTTCTACAGTTATTTTGTTGGTTTAAAGAAATCATATTGCTAAATTATGATGTGTAATTTGGAACACACAATGACTGTTTTCACCGTATTGTGGAACCATTTCTCTGTTTATTGCAATGAGAATAAGTGTGCATTTACTTCCTGTTGCTTATTGCCCTTGTTGGGAGTGGGGTGATCGGGAGCTGGGGTGATCGGGAGCGGGGTGATCGGGAGCGGGGGTGATCGGGAGCGGGGTGATCGAGAGCGGAGTGTTTGGGAGCGGGGTAATAGGAAGTGGGATGGCGGAAGACAACGCTTTCTAAGTCAATAGTGGACATGATGCGGTGGCGGGTATAGTCGCGGAAGTTCTGGCCCGGGCGATGGCAGAGGTGGAAGCGAGGAGGGACAGGCTGCGCGGACCTGCAGGGCGTGGAGGCGCGGGGCGGAACCGCAGACACCGACGACTAATGAACTGGCCCCTGCGCAGCGCGCTGGCCTCCGCTGAGGCATACCTGCGTCCATCGCCCCGCTCCGCCCCGCCCCGCTCCGCCCCGCCCCGCTCCGCTCCGCCCCGCTCCGCCCCGCTCCGCCCCGCTCCGCCCCGCTCCGCCCCGCTCCGCCCCGCTCCGCCCCGCTCCGCCCCGCCCCGCTCCGCCCCGCCCCGCTCCGACGCCTCGCCTCGCCACGCCATGCCCCGCCACGCCACGCCATGCCCCGCCACGCCACGCCACGCCACGCCATGCCCCGCCCCGCCACGCCACTCCCTGCCACTCCCTGCCACGCCCCGCCACGCTCCGCCATGCCCCGCCACCCCACCCCACGCCCCGCCTCGCCCCGCCCCGCCACCCCCGCCACGCCCCGTCACGACCCGCCCACCCCGCCACGCCACGCCCCGCCCACCCCGCCACGCCACGCCCCGCCACGCCCCGCCACGCCCCACCCCCTCGATCTCCCCACACGGTTGGAAAGCGAGTCCCCAAGGCTCCATGCACGAACAACAAGGGACAGGGACGTTATGGCCAACAAACGTTATAAGTTGAGGAAACTGAAAAAGAATTTAAAAAAAAAATTAAAAGAAAAACAAAACGAAGATTTCACGATGACAAGCCAGCTGAGATGGCTGCGTACAATTAATGCATCTGAAATGTCCTACCGCGCAGCGGCTACAGTCGGCATTCGCCCGCTACTGCTCGCCCAATCCCGAACAGTTGTTGTGTTCGGCGAATGTTCACTGCCTTTGGTGTCTCCAAAAGATCGACACGCGATGGGTAGCGTGAGCATGGAATGTTCGTCTCTCGCAAATAGCAAGCAATTCGTCCACACTCCTCGGGATTCGGCGAGCGGTTGCTCGCTGCGCGCCGAATAACGCATGAGTGGAGCCGCCTTTAGACTGAGTTGCGGAAAGTTTCGAATCCCGTCAGTGGAGCATTTTTCATACTTGCTTCTACGTAGGTCGAATTCAGCATTGAAGAATTGTAGCATTGTAGGTGTGTCATGACGGACCTATTAGCACGTCAATATAATTTACATAGATTTCTAATTTCTACCAGTTCTTCCCACCCGGTTACTGTGGCGTCATAACACTTGCCTTGTACAAAATAAGCTACGTGCATTTCAGAGACTTGAAATGCTCAGGGGAAATTATTGCCGGCGCGTGCTGAAGGGAAGCTTCGCAAAACAAAGGGCTATATTTGGGAGACGGGGAAACATCCGGACGTGAGCTGCCACGACGGCAGCCTTGTGGGCCCCGGTGGACATGCGGGCCGGAGAATGCGGCTGGCGGAAGCGGCAATATAATGCAGTTCCGGAGCCAGGCCAGAAAGTATATAAGACCGCCCCGGACGAAAACTTCTGTTTCTTGGGCTCGTCCGTAGGTCGTCGTGGGTGGTGGGGCTCGTGGCACGTCGATGTGCTGGCTACGGAGGCAAGGGATGAAGCCGGCGCGATAAGTTCCTTCTAGTAACGGTCGATTATAATAACCATTGTAAAAATGTAAATAGGAATTTCAGGTGTCGGTGCACATTGTGAATAAATATTCAATATTTTACAACCGTTCACGTCTGTGTATTTTTGTTTTGGCCCGGCCATGACTCCACACTACGAAGTCGGGGTCACCAGAATGAGCTAAATATCTTAATTTTTTCTCCACCTGACCCCCCATTTTTCCCTTCATGCCCTCCGTTATAATACCATCGGGCGAGGTTGTTGAAGGCATCAACATGAGTCACTACAGTGCCTCTGACTGGGAGGTCCTAGGTTCGAGTTCCAACGGTGGCACGATTTTGGACACTGGCTACTGGTAGTTAGGTCGAGAGTCTGGAAGAGAATTCTAGCTCGCTGTCGGTAGGAGAGTGCTAGCGACCGGCTGCTGGGATGGAGCATTTTCCGTGGTTTCTCCGATAAATACCAGGCGAATGCTGGAGGACTACTCTTCTAAACGGGTCCCGAATCGCGCGCGATTTTTCCCTAACCATTCGTTGTCCTGTCCTTTTCCTTACACATAACATACACACTTACTTGTAATACAATACCGCATAGTAATATGTTGCTATATAATGTAGTTTTAGTTCTTTAGTATATAAAATGCCAGCTGGGGAAAATAGCTGTAGCTTTTTTATACAAATCATCTGTTTCCGAAGCTGTGCGACGAAACAAAAGCGCACGTTGGCCCAATATACAAGCGACGGTGATGGGAATGCGTCATGCTTTGCCACAAGTCTCCCTTCCCCCCTCCCTCCCGGCGTGGCTAATAAAAACAGAACCGAAGCTGGGGAATGCCGCTAGCTGGCAGTTGTCCGATTAGTACAACAGCAAAATGCCATATATACACTTATACACATTCATATAAAATGCCTTTTGATCATTATACAATTTATCCTGGGATCCATTGTTACTACCCCCTCCCTCAGTGATGTTCTTCGGCTTCCGGAAAGTCAGTGGTGTGCATCCAGTGATCTCAACATAACTGGATGCACAACTCCAATGCTTTCAAGTGCTGAAAATCGTGACGGTCGTTTGTCGTTAGGTTGGCTGCGGTGAACGTCTTCCTACAGACTTTCTTACGAGTGAAATGTGTCTTAGCGATGCTTACAATTGTCTCTGTCAAAGAAAATGCCAAAAGCAATCGGTTGTAAAGAACGCTAACAAACTGTAAATTAGATGTGAATGTTATTAGATGAGATATTTGGCCATAACTTTTATAACATTTTTTTATGTTTTCGACGACTATTATTTGCTATAAGTCGATCTAACAAAATTATTAAAGATACGCAAACCAAGAACACTCCAGTCAGTTAATATTAAAAACGTTTCCAAGAAATTAAAGATTGGATTTTGTATTATAGGTAAGAGATTAATAAGAGATTATAGGTAAGAGATTATTAGTAAGAGATTAGATTATAGGTAAGATTAAGTATTATAGGTAAATTGAAATTTCAAAGTATTAAATATTGATTACTTTCAACTTTTTTTAAGTTCTAGTGAACATGGAAGAGAATAGATGTTTAAAATTGGAATGAGACTCTATTTCTCTTGCTGTTTGGTTCTGAGGTAACTAGACGTTCACCATCATGGTGGTCCGTCAGGATTTCTGAGCACAGTGTTTTCTCCAGTCTACTCTAGAGCTCGCTGTGTGCAGCTGTTAGGAAGTGTGCTGATAACTTTTCTTGTGACGTCAGTCCGCAGGTAGCGAAAAGCGCAGATGGACGTGAGAGAGGGAGCGAGCGCTGGGCGGAGTCCGCTCCCAGCGGGCCGGAACATCGCGCTGCGCAGCTAATGAGGCCGGCCGGGGGAGGAAAACGAAACCAAGACGCCGAACGCGTCCGAAGAGAATAAAACTAAAATTTAACAACCGCCATCCGAGTGCAGGCGCCCGCCCGCCCGCCTGAATTGGCGGGCCCTCTTGCTGTCTCGGGGATGCTCCGCCGGCCAGCCCTCGCTAAGTGCCTCCGTAGACTTGGCCGGCCGTGCGCCTCGCCTCGCCACGGCGGAGGGGCCCGCCTCTGCCCTTATCTCGCCCGCTTGCCGGACCGGACCGGCCCCGCCCCGCCCCGCCCCGCTCCGCCCTACCCCTCCCCGCTCCACCCGGCCCCGCCCCGCCCCACCGCTTCCCCCCCTGGCCGAGACACCGGGACGCTATCTGCCCGGGAGAAGGACTGACCCTCCAGCACTTGCGTCCCGCCAGTGGCACAGTAGAGCGGGTACTTCTTCTACTCGGCGAATACGTCGGCAATAAGCTTAATGTATATTGATTAATTGTTAGTCATCCCGGATGCGTCAACTTCTAAGGTCATTAGTCTCGTAAGTGTAGTGCATGATTGTTCCTCGGGAGATGGCGGTGACCTTCCCCCGCTGGATGGAGAGATCCGGCGCCGAACTCCAGTCGGCTAGCGGGGTTTCCCCAACAAGGTATCGCCCACCAGCGAGGCACCGCCCCAGCCGGGACTCTACGCTCCCGACTGGTCTCCTAGCGTGTGTGGTAGTGTAGTGTATGTTAGTGTAAGTGCGTGTGTAAGGGGCGAGCACAGGACAAAGAAGAGGAAGGAAATATTGTGCGTGATCCGTGGCCAGTTTGTTAGGGTACTGCTCCAGCATTTGTCTGGTGTTGATCACAGAAACCATCGATCAGAGCAGCCGGTTTCTAGAATTCTCTTCCAGGCAGCGGCTAAATTCGACGTAGCTGACAAGATTGCTGCCACCGTCGGGACTCGAACCTATGACCTCTCGGTCAGAGGCACTGCAGTGACATCAGTTGATTCCCTGAGCCACCTCTTCCGGTGTTGATGAAAATATTGGTCTCGAAGTTGTGTTTCAAATGACACACGTGTAAGTTTACAATTCGATAGAGAAAAACGTTCATGAAATTTACATTAGTATTATTCAGTTCACAAATTTAACGCCGCCGAAATTCAAATATCGCTTCCTAGAAATAGCGTTTAAAGATTAAGATGTCCTTACTACTACAGTAAATCTAAATTAATATGGAAAGAAAGAAATTGTGTTAAATTAAAAATTATTCCCAACGATATAGTGTAGTGCGTACTTTGACACTGTTTGTTCAGACGAGATGTCATGATAATCGCTAGTATTGAGTAACCTTTTAGTGATTTGAATATTCTGTCCTTTCTTTTTGTACAGAGACGAAAAACAAGAAGTAATATGTGTTTAAAGGAAAATGTCTAAGGACTCTGGAATCAACTGTTACGATTAGTGTGAAAGAAAGACAAAAAGTTCTCAAATATATTGACCTTTTCCGAGTTATGTCCAGTGTTGCGTTTTCGCCACAAGGCGCCACAAAGCATACTTTAAAATTTTCAACAATTTATGTGTGCGGCAATATTACATTCTGTGCTATGTGCTTGAATTTAAAGGTTTGGAGAACAAATTTGTAGAGTGTGTTGGTCGTTATTCATGTTATCGTTGCTTCAGGGATATTTGTATTATTAGTGACTCTAAAGATGAAAGGAAAGAGACGCCATCCAAGTGAGTAAAAGTAATATTTTCTGAATGTAATGACACAGTTTATTAGCTGAATGATTTGTGTGTATTATTCTCTATTTTAACACGTGATTATTGTTAGTTACATCTTCAGTTATTCGCAAATCATTGGTCTTGCATTATGAATGTTGCGAAAACGCAACACGGCATAATTACCAGCAGCAACATTTTTTTTTTTTCAAGAAACTTACTACTGATGAAATTTTGTGCTTTTCTGGAAGAACATTTGAAGGCATATGAACATTCTAATAACTTTGTTCTTTTTTTGCTCCTTCAGACGTTAGAATAGAGGACTGGTAAGAGTGCTGATGAAGATCGTGTTGGGAAACAATTTGATAGGTAAAAAGCTAATTGCAGAAGGGGACTGATGATGAAGGATAGAAAATATATAGAAATATCATTGTTTTCAAGTCATCGGCGCATTTCCTAGACACAAAATGAAAATAAAGGAAGAAAAAACCAAATCAATTATTATGGTTGTAGAAAATGGAAGAAAGAAGATCTTTCAAATAAAAACGAAATGAGAAATAATGTAAATTAAAATGAGTCATTGATGTTGAGACTAATGTTTGTTGAGTACCCTCAAACCCTACTGGAACTCTTCAGTCTATTTTTTTATATGATCAATTAGAATTTATAGTAAGGCAGAGTGTAATATATGCTATTTCCAAAAATTTATGATTCATTTTTCGTAGCATAGAATTTGGGAGTAAGAGTGTTGTTGCGACGAAGCGATGGTACCCCACTACGGACGAAATGGTCTGAAGAGCAAACCAATTCGCTTTGCTTATAAAATATTATTTATATATTAATATCTTATTTTGAGATTTGTTTGATTGTTAGTAATTCCGGGCGCGTCACCGACTAAGGTCTTTAATCCCATTAAGTGTAGGGCATGATTTTACCTTGAGATGTGGTGATCTTCCTCCATTGGATGGCGAAATCTGGCCCTGACGTTCCTTAGGCTAGAGGGGTTTTCCCAACTAGGTATCTCCCACCAGCGGGACACCTCCCCAGCTAGGACAATCTGTAAGTTCCCGACCGGTCTCCCGACATGTGTGGTAGTGTAGTGCATGTTAGTGTAATTGTGTGTATAAGAGGAGAGGATAGGACAAGGAAGAGGAAGGAAAGATCGCGCGCGGTCCGTGGCCCGTTTGTTAGGGTACTGCTCTGGCATTCGCCTGGTGTTGATCGGAGACACCACGGAAAACTACCGATCAGAGCTGCCGGCCGCTAGAATTCTCCTCCAGACAGCGACAGAATTCGACCTCGCTGACAAGCTAGTGTCGCAAGTCTTCACGTTGGGAGTGGAACTTAGGAGCTCCCGGTCTGCAGAGGGACTGCAGTGACATCAGTTGATGCACTGAGCCATCTCTCCCGGTTGGGACGGCGAGCCGTGCGTGAGGGAAGGATTCGCAGCTCTGGCGTTGTGGGTGGCGGTGGCGAGGCGCAATTTCAACCGCTCAGTGGGTTGTGTTTAGGAGTTCGAGGAGTTTGCAGGCCGCGTTCACCGCTTCGAAGCACCCCCCCCCAACAAACATAAAGTAGTAGTGTATCTGTGTGTCCGATTGTTAGTCACAGACATTGGCATGAAGTGAGTCGCGGTCTACAGTTGGAGAACTGGCCAGTTTTACTTCCTCGTCTTACGAGTACTTCGTAAGAAAAGTTATGTAATCGTGCGCTGGAAAACGGCGAATTTTCGCCAGAAAAATTTTTGTGGGGGATCTGGTAACGGGATCCAAAGAGGAATAGACGTGGAATTTATATTGACTTTTCACCCACATGGGCTGCCAATGTTTGCGACATGAGGGGTGGAAGAATAGAAACGCAAAAAATTGGAGAAGGGGTGCCGCTGAAATACAGAAGCGAATCGTCATTCATACCAAATGTGTGTGCACCATGATTGATTGACCAATTATTTCTTGTTTGCGGGCCCCTCAAATACTCCTCTCATACCCATACGTGTAATGTATGTTTTTCACGGTCAGTGGCGGTGATCTTCCCCCACTGGATGGTGAGACCTACAGATCGCCTTGCGGGATTTTCCCGAGCCAAGTATCTCCCACCATCAGCGCACTTCCCAAACCGGGACAAGCTCTAAGCTCCCAGGCTGGTTTCTCGACATGTGTGGAAGTATAGTGCTTGTAAGTGCGTATGTAAGGAGATGATAGTACAAGAAAGATCAAGGAAAAATCGCGGGAAATCCATGGCCAAGTTTTTAGGGCATTTGACTGGAAGATCATGGGATTTGATCGGAGAAACCACGGAAAACTATCGATCAAAGCAGTCGGCCGCTAGAATTTTCCTCCACACAACGGCTGAATTTTGTCTATCTAAGTATTTAGTGTCGAATATCCTGCCACCGTCGGACCGCCGTTGTCACGGCGAAAAGTATTATTCTTTCATGAAGAACATGATGAGGGAAAAAAACGCTCTTTTTCTGTATTCAGAATTCGACTAGAATATGGTTTAGGATAGAGATTACAGAATTATGAAAACGTGCACAAATATCACTTCTTCCCATAGCTCGTAACACACAGTTTTAAACCGTTTTTGACGTAAATAAATAAATAAACTCACGCCGTAGAAACTCTCGGTTCGAGGCTCCGCAGCGACTGCCCTGAACCACCGCGGCCGCTCTGCAAGAGGCCGCTCGCTCGCCCTCAGGGCTGGAGGCGGGCGCCCACGGTAGCCGTGACATTTCGTACGCTGTTAATATCGTCCCACACTCCCATATTTGCCCCGCGCTGCCATCTAGCGCGAAAGAATTTCCTTTTCACCTTCTTTTAACGTTGTGAGGTTTCTCTTCAGCGTGCCGTACGCTCCCGTCGTCGCGAGCAAAAACTCGCGTATATTATCTTTCGAGAGAATTAAAGCAAACAAGTGTGTGCTCTCTGATGAGGAGAGAGGCGGCTGTGTGTCTGAATTACCTCCAAAGTTAATGTAGTGTGAAAAGGAAATGGCATCGATTTCTCTTTCGTGTTGGCTGGATGACATAGTGCCGGGGTGGTGGCGAGGAAAGATATATTTATTTCAACGCTCGCTTTATTGTAGGGTGGAGCATTAATACTCTTAGGATCTAGATCGTGCTAGAAATGCTCTTTCATTCTATATCCGTCGGCGGAAAGGGAAGAAAAATGGGCTCCCAGCAGGTGGTTATTAGTCCTTTTTACACAGGGCATCTGTGCGCAGAGAACATGCGATTGCTCACAAAAGGGGGTTCGCGAGTGATTTTGAAAGGAACTCGCAAAGAGAGGTTTACGCGTAAAGGCCATGAATACATATCATTTTATCTTCTATTATACATGTTTTGTATTGTTGAATTATCTCTTGATTTTGCCTTTGCCATGTCAATTCTTCGCGATACATCATCAGTTATGCCACATCAGTGTGATTTTTAGGTTTTTAACTTGCATAGAAAGTATTATCCTCCTTTCAATTCCCTTCATTTTTTCGAAAGTTCATTAGAAAACATTTCTGTCAAGCCTGTAATCATATTTCTATGCTTGCTTCAAAATGTAAACCACGGGTACAATACAAATACTAGAAAACCTGTTTGTTTAGAGAAAATAGTGCATTGTGACGATGAAGGGGAAATATGGTTCTAACTGATGAGGTACCTGTTTGATTGGAAGTTTTAAAGACCACATTTTCTACGGCAGTTTACCTTTTAACTGGAATATTGATATTAATGCAGAATTGTCTCAGAGGATGAAAATATTTTATATTACTAATGTCAAAAGAAATCTGATAGATCTCTATTGTAATATCAATGGGTGCTCTTTTCCGTTTG
Source organism: Acheta domesticus (assembly GCA_031308135.1). NCBI lineage: Eukaryota > Metazoa > Arthropoda > Insecta > Orthoptera > Gryllidae > Acheta > Acheta domesticus. Next base: position 122,880,121 of record JAHLJT010003656.1, on the reverse strand, counting down.
TCCTCTTGTAAATTTAATGTGTTCAACAAATTCGTACCCGGGTTTATGAATCCAGTTCATACCTTCCCGTATACACACGTAAAAACGGAATAATATACTTAGTATAGGGAAAGTTATGTAATGCTGCGCGAAAAAAACGGTAAATTTTCGGCAGAAACAAATTCATTGCCGGGACCTGATAATGAAAAACTGGATAAAACCAGTTGCTAAATTTAAAAAAATCTAACACGTGGTGTAGCCAGAATCCCTGTTTTGTGGGTCCTTGATACCGAAAAAAACATTTAAAACCAAGTGTCCGTCTGTCTGGCCGTCCGTTCGCCCATCTGTGAACACCACTAGCGCCTAAAGAATACGTAGGATTTTTTAAAATTGAAGAAACGTCTGTCGATCTGTGTCGACTTAAAACTTTGATATTTTGAAAAAGGTTTTATAAAATTGAGGGTACTTTACATGGAGCCCCCGAACATTTTCAACATTCTCTCGAAAAAGGCTCGCAATTTTTTTAAAATTTCTTGTGAGCACAGAGTAAAATACAAATTAAGGTGGCTTAGGTCCTAATTTAAGGGGTAACTGAATTTTTGAAAATTCCAAAATTTTGAGTTTTTTCGGCGTCTTCCTGCAACTACAAAATTAAAGAGAGATTTTTCCTTCAAATACAATTTATTTTCTATAATGATTTCATTCGTTTAGGTCGTGTAAATTTGTTTGTAAGTTTTAGTAGTTTTCGCGGAATATTGCGTCCAATATGTGCAATTTGAAAATAAATTACAAAAACAAAATTTTCTCATAACGGCTCCAACTTTTTTCTTTAAACCTGTGCTAGGAATAATGGCTAATGTATTCTGAGGTGATACAAACGCTATATTGCTCTGAATGTGTTCACATTTAGACGAAATGGATCAGATCAGATGAAATTAATATAATTTCAGATAATTATAATCAAGTTGATAATTTCATCCATGTATTATTTATTGCTTTCTTGGAAGCAATTGAAATCCATAAAAGAAGCTTCCCTTTCTGAACGTGAACCTCTGATCTCCCTCCTCCAAGACTGGCAGTCGTTCACTCAACGCTTCTCGTCCGCACGCGCGCTCGCCCGCCGCTTGGGCCACCTGCTCGCGTGGGGCGCTGACAAATTGCGCGCGCGGCGGCCGCGACACCCCCCCACGCCCCCCACCTCCACCCACGCCCTCCAAAGGCGGCGCGGGCGTCGATCACGCGCGACTTCGCGCCGCGCCGCGCCGCGCCGCCCGCGCCGCAAGCTCTGCAAGCCGCCCTCAGGAGTCACGCCACCCCGCCGCGCCACCTGCCTGTCCCACCCCACTCCGCCTGCCTACCCCTCCCCAAGCAACCGCCCCGCGCCACCGCCCCCCACTACGGCCATGCACCCCCGCCGCCCCCACCCGCCACCGCCTCCATACCTTCGTATCTCTCACATCCCCCGCCACCGCCCCCAGGCCACCGCCCCCTAGCCACCGCCCCCCTCGCCACCCCCCTCGCCACGGCCCCCCTCGCCACCGCCCCCCTCGCCACGGCCCCCCCTCGCCACCGCCCCCATCGCCACCCCCCTCGCCGCCGCCCCCCTCGCCACCGCCCCCCTCGCCACCGCCCCCCCTCGCCGCCGCCCCCCCTCGCCACTTCCTGCTTCTGTAGAGTTCTCGCGGTCGCAGTCCCAGTAGCTGCCATCTCCATCCCGTTGCCTCCATCTCCACTCTTGCTCCGCCCTCCTCACCCCGCCGACCCTCTTTCCCACGCCACGGAGCCATCACGCCTCCACATCGCCTCGTCACTTCACTCCTGCCACCCACGCCACGCTGTGCCTCGCACTCCGCCTCACTTCTCTCCCCTCCCCAGCTCACGATGTTTGAGTCCTCAATGCCACCGTCTTCATCGGCACTATCTCCATCTGCGTTATTCCTGCGCTGCACCCGTCCCACCGTTCCTGCACTCGTTCCATGATGCAACGCCCCTCTCCCCCGCCTCCGCACCCTTCGTGTGGTCACCCTCGTAACCTCACTGCAGCCGTCCCCCCACGCCAGCGGTCTCGACGACGCCGCCTCTGCCCTCCATTGATTCATTGATTCGTGTTTCCGGGCGCGTCAACTACGTAGGTCATTAGTCCCGTAAGTGTAGTGCGTGTTTTTTTCTGTGGATATGGCGATCTTTTTCCTCACTGGATGGCGAGATCTGGCGCCGACCTACCGAAGACTAGCGGGGTTTTCCCCTCACCCAGGTATCTCCTACCAGCGGGGCACCGCCCCAGCCGGGAGAAGCTGTCAGCTCCCGACCGGTCTCCCGGCATGTGTGGTAGTATAGTGCATGTTAGTATGTGTGTGTAAGAGGAGAGGATAGGACAAGGAAGAGGAAGGAAAGATCGCGCGTGGTCCGTGGCCCGTTTGTTAGGGTACTGCTCCGGCATTCGCCTGGTGTTGATCGGAGAAACCACGGTAAACTACCGATCACAGCAGCCGGCCGCTAGAATTCTCCTCCAGACAGCGACTGAATTCGACCTAGGAGAAAAACTAGTGTCGAAAATCCTGCCGCCGGCAGGAGTGAAGCCCTAGGACCTCCCGGTCAGAGGGACTGCAGTGATATCAGGTTGATGCAGTAAACCATCTCTCTCGGTCTCTGCCCTCCATGCAGCTGCTGTTGTCATCACCCCGTTCCCTCCCCGTCGCTCCCCGCCCCTCCAGCCCTGCCCAGCCTTCCATCCCCTCTAGCCCCTTTCGCCCCCTCCTCCCCGCACTCCTCCCCGCTCTCTCCCCGCCCTCTCTCCGCCATCTCTCCGCCCTCTCTCCGCCCTCTCTCCGCCCTCTCTCCGCCCTCTCTCCGCCCTCTCTCCGCCCTCTCTCCGCCCTCTCCCCGCCCTTTCCCCGCCCCTCTACGCCTTCCTCGCCCCTCTCCGCCCCTCCCCGCTCCTCTCCGCCCCTCCCCGCCCCTCCCCGCTCCTCCATGCCCCTCTTCGCTCCTCCTTTTCCTCTCACCGTCCCTCTCCGCCTCCTCCTCCACCTCTCCCTGCCCCCTCCTCCACCCCCCGATCACCACCACTACTGTTGCCACTTTCCCCGCCGCCGCATCCGCCTTCCCATTCACTGCGCGCCGACGGAATGCTAAGTCGGCCCGTCGGCGTTGGCGGCGGCGGGCGCCTCGCCGCGCTGTGCCGCGCAGTGCCGTTCCCCTGAGTTTATAATACACAAAAGCGGCGGATAGAGTGACTCGGCGCGCCGCTGAATGCGCGCGCATCGATTGAGTGAACGAGCGAGCGAGTGGGTGAACGAGCGCGCGAACGAGTCTGCGCCCCCGAATCAGTCGCTCCGGCGCGGGGGAAACCCAAGGAGACCGACTCTCCGCCGTCCTGTTGCATCAGTCTTCCTCAGTGCTTCAAGCCAAAGCTTGTTCAACATTCAGTTCATTCAGATTTACAAAAGAAATGAATATATTTGCTTAGGCAGAAAAATTAAGCGAGAAATAAAAAAGCAGTCGAATTGTGTAAATTGGGTGCTTTTTTATTTCTCGGTTAATTTTTCTTTCTGAACAAATATATTAATTTCTTTTGTAAATAATAAACAATTTACATGTTTCTGGAGTGTTTCTATGCTTATATAATGCAAATTTTTGCCTAAAAATCAATTTTTCAAACCAACTTTTGAGTACTTATTGCGGCTCAACCATTCGCAATATCCGTGTAGTTTATTTGACAAAATATGCTTAGAATTATCTGAAGAGCTTATTTTCGAAGTTTCGACGTTTCCTCCCCGGACAACCAGTGTATGTGCACATGAAGCCGCTATACCTCACATCACTCCGCCACAGCTTGCGGTGGTACACCCGTATCTGCCTTTGGAGGGGAAGTGCGAGCAAAATCGGGGGAAGATTCCCTAGCTCGCAGGAACCCTGGGATTACCACAAGGACAGGAAGCTCGTGCGGGCGCGGTTTGACACGCCTGGTCTAAAACACTAAGTCTGTGATATTCGTTATATTTACTACTAATGTATGCGTTATTATCTGATACAGTTGGTGAGGCTTCTATATTGCTACAAAATCTATTTCAATGTTATATTCAAAATCTATGTCAGTGTATTTATTATTCAATGTGATTTGCTTCACTGTGCTGTACATCATATCTATTTTTTTGCGGTGACCGCGAAGTTGAACTGGGAAGAGCTGGCTGTGTTGGATAGTGCTGATCGTCGCTTAGACCTTTTTGTGTTACTAGCTGAGAAATCATCATCAGAAGAACGCTAACGAGTTTGCCCTGCGACCAGTTGGACAGTAAAGGTTTCTTGTAGTGTGTCCATGTTTCGCTGGCTTTTCGTGATCTATTGAGGGTTTGAGATAATTATTCTTACAATATAGATAAGTGTAACTCTGAAGTGAGATAATCGCTATTTAGTGTTATGACACAATTGACAGAAACCATTTCATAATTCGTTTCACTCGCGAGTTGGCTCTGATCCATAGATCACAGGATTTTTGTTTGTTCACAGTGATTCCTAACGTCACACGATTTTTACTGTACACAACGTTACCAGTGGACAGTTTAGGACGAAGACGAGAATGGAGCGCGAAATGTGAAAGTATCACAAAATGCAAAGACTTCCTCAGTATTTTTCACTCTTTCACTACGAATATGAGAGTTCCCATGTCCTGCCCATCTCAGATCCTCATCTAATACAATTTCCAAATATTTATAACATTTAACCTGCTGAATATTCTGCTTTCTCAAGCTTATATTTGATATCAGTCTTTCAATAATCGTCATTTGCAAGTGAAACTTTTTCGGATGCTACAAGATATGCCGTTTCATTAATATTGGCCTTGCTGATGCTCCTGACAAATACTATTTTTTAACCAAATCGTGGATAGTTTTTGAAAAGAAAAAATACTCCTTGTTATTGTAGATTAAAAATAATGGTATACAGTTATTTTGAAATATTTCAGATCATTAATGTGATGTAAATTACAAATAATACACTTTTTTTAAAAAAAAATGCATCAACGAGAGTCATTGAAGATATGTTATTGAATTTTTCAACAATAACAACAACAAAACATCGTAAAAGAATTATATTTCGAAATGCAAATTGAAACCGTTTTGGGATAATGAATAGTGAATTTCCTACCATTAAGAAAACTAGTGTGTGTGTGTGTGTGTGTGTACTTGTTTATGAATGTTAATAATAATGAAATGAAGTAAAATGTAAATGAATGAATCTATGAAGCAATCGGTATTAACAATTGACGTTAAAGATAAGGGTATCATTACATAATACGGAGCAATAATAGAAAGAACCACTGACATTTGGCTGTGAATCGAGATTTTTGGGAAAACGGTTGAATAATCTATGTAATATATAAATTGACTGGTACGAATAATGACTGAGTTGGACAGTAATAAATCGACCTGACAAAGCTCATTCTACCTTTCATTTCAAACATGGGTATAAATATTTTGGGCACCATACAAAATAGGGCTACCCGTACAAGGAAACATCACGCTATTAGAGGACATTCGTCACCTCCTTGCCAATTCTATCGTCATCGTTTTATCGCAGAATTACGATATGTGGTTGTTCAGAGGCAATCATTCGCACAAAGAAAGTAAATGTCGTCAATCAGTACTGTTGTCAGAGAAAGTAAAAAGAAATCATTTCACTTATTTACTTCATTTATTTGAAATAAAATAGTGCATAATTAATTTATTTAGTACGTATCTTGCACTCGCGAGGAAAATGTTTGGGTCCATGAGTGGTTTGGGATTTCCTGGATTGCTTGCGGGTGCAGAAGTGCTCTCGACAGAATACTAAACTAAAATACTTGAAAATAAATATTATCCTAAATGTAGATGTAAATACAACTTCAGTGTTATTTTTTCTTATCAGACTGAATATTTTCATATTTTATCGTAGAATTATTTGGTAAAAATATCTTCTTAATTTTTTAATGTGCTCCATTATTTGTCACTTTCTTGTGTGTTGTAATTGAATGTATTTATTTATTTTCAGTCCAAGTACATCTCTTGAAAGTTCACTAATAGCATTATTACATGAGCTCCAGCTACATATCATGCATCAATTAGCACACAACAGTACATGGAATATTCATTGGCAACGCAAGCAACACAGGAATCAAAATATGCATATATACATTAATGACATTACACACATTACTTTAAAATGTTTTTCATTATTTTCTAGTTGTTTGTAACATATCTTTTTCATTCATTAAAATAGTTGATAAATCTTAAGCAAGTTGGTTAACTAATTTTTTGATTTTACGAAAAGCGACATATACATGTTTCTATTTTCTTGGAGGAATATGAATATCGAAATTTTAAAATTTTTGTTGCATAATTTATTATATAATATTCAAAAGAGCTATTTTCGTTCCATTAGTTTCATAAATAGTTTTAGATAATTAGACTTGCAAGTGGATATATTTGGTTCTTCCCCTCGACACACTTATTGAAATATCTTCATGCATCATATCCACATACATTTTCTCCGTGAAAGGTAAAAACCGTTCTTGAATCGTGCCTGAGAAAATAATGTGATCCTTTGTGCCTTGAGTTGTGTAATGTTTGCCGTGTCGTTATGAGCAAAGAACTCTGAGCCTCGCGTAACGATGTCTTACGCCAGCGGTCTATATGTCCTTGTCCTGCAGAAACAACCTTTACGAATTCCCTGCGCCCTAGCACGGCCGCGCACAGTCACTTTACGAAACGACTGCAGAAAGGTCACCCGGCACGGGGGAAATTTCCTCACTTATAAATCCTGGCGAAGGAACAGCCGCATTCAGCGAGAAAGGCCTCAGATAAATATACTCGCGAATAAATAATAGAGAACGTTAAACTCTTCGAACGTTCGATGTATCGCACTATAGCAGTACGACGGGCCCTGAAAAATGACCTCTTTAGAAAGCGCGGGACAATATGGCTTTCATGGTACTAACGGTGCCTTACGCGCCGTTGGGAATGAAAAGGAAAGACAGGCAACAAACTCGCTGCGACGAAACAGGGAGAGTGAATTTTACACTGGTAAAACAAGGGATATGGAATTCAAGGTTTTTGAACTACTTGCTCTACTTACAGGTTTCATTTTGTTTACTTTTCTTTTTCCCTTCGTTCTTAACGGATTTTTTTTATCTTAGAGAATTTGTTGTTTTCCTCTTACCTTTTCCTTCCGTTTCTTCTGACTGTTACGCAATTTCTCTATATTTTAACCCTTGGCGCTACAAAGATTGTTTGGGAAGCGTGTAGCTAAAACTTGGTATATAGTGATAAAATTGGAACTAAGAGCATTGAGAAAGTAACAGAAAAATATCATAAAATATTTGCGTGATATTTCAGATAAGCAAGGCCTCGTTTGTCTTTGATTCCCTTTCCTTTGCGTCAACTGACTACGCCCAAAGAATTATTGGTATTTTTAAGTTGGACTCCGACATTATATTTCACGTTAATGTGTTGTCTCGAAAACGTTCTTCATCTGTAGACACAAAACTACGTAATTAAAAACTCATCGACTATTTTGTATGTGTACACATGTCTCCTGTGTGTCTCGCTTACCTAAAATTTCAACATTACAATAACCGCGTAATGAAAAAGACATTAATTTTTGTAAAACCTCTCCTGAAATTCTATCATACCAACTTCAAAGGCGGCAAATGAACCCCTCGCTGCTTGAGAACGCACTTTAGAACAACACAAGCAGCGAATTCGATGCAAGGCTCGCGCCACTGGGGAAAGGGCCGCAATACGAGACGCTAAAATGAGAGCGCGCGCAGCGCTTCGGCGCAGATAGCCCCGCGCCGTAAGAGGCCGCGCGCAGCGGACACCGGAAACTCCCGAGGGGCCACGCGCTCCGAAAGAACGCGCGGCTGCGCGCGCCCGCCCCTGCGGAGGCTAATGAGCGCGCATCCGCCCGCCCCCACCCACACCTGCGCTGGCCCCGCTCCCAAACCACCTGCGCTAGCCCAATTCCTCCCCACTCATCTACGCTCGCCCTCTTCCTCCCCACCCATCTGCGCTCGCCCCACTCCGCCCCACTAACCTGCGCTGGTCCCATTCCTCCCCACCCACCTGCGATCGGCCCACTCCAACCCACTAACCTGCGCTCGCCCCATTCCTCCCCACCCAATAGCGCTCGCCCCACTCCGCTCCACCCACCTGCGGTCGCCCCATTCCTCCCCACTCACCTGCGCTCGCTCCATTCCTTCCCACCACCAGCGCTCGCCCCACTCCGCCCCACTAACCTGCGGTTGCCCCGTTACTACCCACTCACGTGCACTCGCCCCATTCTTCCCCACCAATCTGCGCTCGCCTTATTCCTCCCAACCACTTGCGCTCGCCCCACTCCGCCCCACCCACCTGCGCTGGCCCCATTCCTCCTCACCCACCTGCACTCGCCCCACTTCGCCCCACCCATCTGCACTCGTCCCACGCCACCCCACCCACCTGCGCTCTCCCCATTCCTCCCCACCCACCTGCGCTCTCCCCATTCCTCCCCACCCACTTGCGCTTGACCCACTGCGCGCCACCCACCTGCGCACGCCTCATTCCTCCCCACTCACCTGCGCTCGCCCCATTCCTCCCCACTCACCTGCGCTCGCATCCACGCACGCACCCATCGCTTCCCCCACCTGCGTCCATCTCCATACCCACGTGCACCCACCGCCTCACCCACATTCCCCCCGTCCCACTCTCACGGGTCCACCGTCCCACTCACCTGCGTCTACCATCCCATCTACCTGCGCCCCCTCCCACATTCACTCCCCGTTCCACTCACATTAGCCCCCCGTTCCCACCTGTGTCTTCCGCTCCATCTACATGCGCCCACCGCCCCACCCCGTGTTCACTGCCACAGCCCCACGCGCACAGCCCCCCACTCATTTGAGACCTCACCGCCCACCCAACAGCGATCGCCCCCGTTCCACGCGCATCTCTATTCCCACGAGCGCCCACCACCCCACTCACCCGCTCATGCCCTCGCCCGCCTACTCCCGTCCTCGCACGCCGCCATCCGCCGCCACTTGCCACCGGGGGATATGGCTCAGTGCATCAACTGATGTCACTGCAGTCCCTCTGACCGGGAGCTCCTAGGACTCCACTCCCAACGGCGGCAGAATTTGCGACACTAGCTTGTCAGCTAGGTCGAATTCTGTCGCTGTTTGAAGGAGAATTCTAGCGGCCGGCTGCTCTGATCGGTAGTTTTCGGTGGTTTCTACATCAACACCAGGCGAAAGCCGGAGCAGTACCCTTGCAAACGGGCTACGGACCGCGCGCAATCTTTCCTTTATTGCCACCCCTTACACAGTACACACTTACACTTACACAGTTACACACAGTTACACTCACACAGTTACGCTTACACAGTACCATACATGACGAGTGACCGGTCGGGAGCATAGAGCTTGTCCCGGCTGGTGCCGGTGCGCTGCTGTGGGATATACCTGGTTGGGGAATCCCGCGTTAGCCTAGGGTAGGTCGGCTAGCGCGATTTCCAACTCGGGAAATGCCATCTTGCGATCCAGTGGGCGAACCGCCATCTCTCGAGGAAAAACATTCCTGGACCAACGATCTTAGCAGTAGGCACGCTCGGAATCTCTAATCCCTCATCTCCTCACTCCCTCATTCTCACCCACCTACACTCGCCCACTCGCCGCCAACCACCCACTCACAGTTCCACCCACCTTTGCCCACACACCTCCTAACTCATCTCGAGTGCTTGCGCACTCACAGCCCCAGCCACGTGTTCTTCGTTCACGGAACGAGTCGATCTGTCCGCGTCTATCCAATTGATCATGATCACCCTCCTAACAATCCAACGACCTTCCTGTGCCACACTGCTCACCTCGCTGACTGCCTCCACACCTGACTCTCTCACCCTTTTTCCTCCTCGCAATCTCTCCCACTCACCCATCTTTAGGGACATTCAATCTGATAGCCAGTCACACATACTTCACTCTCTCTTCTACGCTCTCATTCTTTGCTTACTGTCTTCCCGTACATCTGCCTACTGCTTGACATCTCTGCCAGCCCACATTTCAACCACTGATTTTATTCAAGCCCCTTCTTCCCTCAACACACCCTCTCATTTGCTCTCTGCTCTGTCTCGTATCCCTCTCTTCTAGTTGGTTTTCCATTCACTCTATTTTTTTTCTGATCTTAAGCATTGCACGTATTTCAAAGTTCCACAATATTCGGACAATCTGAAGCTACCTTCTGATCTATTTTTTCCCATTCTATCAAAACCCTCATTTTAATTGTCACATATCGTGTCTATTATCACACTTCGAGTGATCTCAGCCGAATGCACTGCAAGATTTCTTGCACATCACTCGAGCCCGAACATCTCCTTTAACCAACCATTCTCTTCACGCACCACTGGACTGATATCTCCAGTCTTCTCACTCACGCTCCCACCCACTCGTGGAGCACTTTCAAAACATGATGAGCCCCGGCTCACATCCACCTGTACCCACACATGCACTCCCCCCCCGCCCCCCCGGCGAAGTCCCGCACCCGCGTGCAGGGGAGGCTTGATGGATCGCCAGCCGAGCGCCCGGAAAATTGCAGACCTGCAGTGCATACAACACTCGATATTAATTTCCCAGGTGGACCATACGTCGGCGGTGTCCCGCCGGCGCCGGCGCGGGGGCGAGCGGAGGCAGGGGCGGGGGAGGGGGCGGGGAATGTTTTATGCAGGCCTCGGCGCATCACCGCCTCAAGGCAGATCTTGCTCGCTGGACGGCGTCGACCCGCCTCGCCCCGCCCCGCGCCTCCTACATCTTAATCACACTCGCCGTAGCCTCTCCCGCTTTAGCCATCCCAGATCCAGCCACACCTCTCGCAGCCACACTCGTCCTAGCCACTCCAATTCCAACCACAATCGTCCTAGCCACTCCAATTCCAATCTCACTCGTCCTAGCTATACCGATTCCAGCCACACTAGTCCCACCCACATCCATCTTGTCTACACCCGTATCGGCCACACCCGTCTCGGCCACACACGCCTCGGCCGCACCCGTCTCGGCCCCACCCGTCTCGGCCACACCCGTCTCGGCCACACCCGTCTCGGCCGCACCCGTCTCGGCCGCACCCGTCTCGGCCGCACCCGTCTCGGCCGCACCCGTCTCGGCCACACCCGTCTCGGCCGCACCCGTCTCGGCCGCACCCGTCTCGGCCACACCCGTCTCGGCCGCACCCGTCTCGGCCGCACCCGTCTCGGCCACACCCGTCTCGGCCGCACCCGTCTCGGCCGCACCCGTCTCGGCCGCACCCGTCTCGGCCCCACCCGTCTCGGCCACACCCCGTCTCGGCCGCACCCGTCTCGGCCGCACCCGTCTCGGCCCCACCCGTCTCGGCCACACCCGTCTCGGCCACACCCGTCTCGGCCACACCCGTCTCGGCCCCACCCGTCTCGGCCACACCCGTCTCGGCCACACCCGTCTCGGCCGCACCCGTCTCGGCCGCACCCGTCTCGGCCACACCCGTCTCGGCCGCACCCGTCTCGGCCGCACCCGTCTCGGCCACACCCGTCTCGGCCGCACCCGTCTCGGCCACACCCGTCTCGGCCGCACCCGTCTCGGCCGCACCCGTCTCGGCCACACCCGTCTCGGCTACACCCGTCTCGGCCGCACCCGTCTCGGCCACACCCGACTCGGCCACACCCGTCTCGGCCACACCCGTCTCGGCCACACCCGTCTCGGCCACACCCGTCTCGGCCACACCCGTCTCGGCTACACCCGTCTCGGCCGCACCCGCCTCGGCCGCACCCGCCTCGGCCGCACCCGCCTCGGCCACACCCGCCTCGGCCACACCCGCCTCGGCCACACCCGCCTCGGCCATCCAACCCACATCTGTCCCATCTACCGCAGACGCAGCTCCACCTGTTCCAGCCGCCCAGTCCCAGGTGCTCGTGCGTCGACTCGGCGCCTCCCCCACCACCCCGCCGCCGCGCCGGCGAAATGTATGTGCCCGTTGGCTGGAGTTGGGCCGCGCGAGTCTCCCTTCCATGCGTCAGCGCACCGCCCCCGCCGCTGCTTCGAGCGCTGCCGAGGCGCCGTGGGAAGGCGAATGGGCGGGGGCGGGGCAGAGATAGAAACCGGTTGGGGTTTCTGAGTCGGAGAGGACGCGAGATCGCCCTCGTTCATCCTGGCACGAAATCGGCAGCAGTAACAAATGAATTGTGAGCCATGTAAATCCTCGGCGAAGGTACAAGAACATTTTGAAGACAGCTAGGGGTGGATGCTGCGTGAGAGGTAGTACGCTCCTGGTTGCAACAGTTGGATCTCGGAAGGGAAAGAATAGATGAAGATAATACGTGACCGGGTTTATTTATGGAGTATTTTGGAAAGGATGGGCATGAGATACTTTGCTGATTAGTTCATTATTTTCGAAATCGCCATAGTAAAAATGTTAGAGAATGTACAATTAAATGCTAAAAGAAAATAAAGGTTCAAAACGTTTGTTGTCGTCCATGATGTATTTCGCTCTGTTATAAGTTCATTGATTTAGTTTGAAACATGAATACAGTGCAATTAGTTAACCCCGTACTTATTTTCACTAATACGCTGTGACGATAAACGATGAATTTGCTTTATAAGACATCACTGTCACAATGCCTTTTCAATTGGGTTCTGTTGGTAAAAATGAGCTCTCTTAGATGCGCGTCACCGATCCTATTTAAGGCGACAAATTTATAATTTTCTGTATTTTGCTACAAAGAAGTCACCAAGTGTGTATACAACCCGCATTTCTGTTTCGCTGTTCATGATCAATCCGTCATGTATACCTCGGAAACGGTCCGTTCTGATAAACTTGGAAACGATGCGGTCTTTAAGAATATCTGCATTAAGAATATCTAGACCCCATTGACTTGTTTCAAACAGTAGTCCTTAAAATGATAAAACTTTCGGAATCTTTTATCATTTCATTGGAGGATTCATTTCAGTTCTTCACGCGGGTGAACAAAATCATTAAACCTACAGAATATTAAATGCCTTTTTAATACTCTGTGCAATTCAATCCCAAGGAACTAGATATTTATTTTTAACCAGCTCATAGAATCATGTAATATGGAACCATTTATTTTTCAGATGATTGCATTGAGAAGTTGGTGATACACGTTTTTTCTTGTTCGCTTATCATTATATAAAAAATAATAGTACATGTATTTATGAGCAGGTAACTTCCACACCCTGGAGAAAAAAAAGAATAACAAATTTTCGTAAATATATACCAAAATGTCATTATTAAAATGGGAGTTGCATTAACGAATTATACTTTTCATTTAGGAAATCACGTTTCGAAACAAGCACGAAATTAGCAGCCAAACATGAAACGAATTAAACACGATATGGACCTCATCAGCGTTATCTTCAATAGGCGCCTCGCCTATAAATTCCCCTTCCCGAGCGCTGGTGCTAGTTACGTTCTGCCTCGCCACTCCTCGGCCAGAACACCGCTCGGGTGTGCAGGTATGGAAGTACGGCAATCGCAATACATTGGTTTATTAATGGAAAGCGCCCGGCTGCCGGGGCCCCGCTCCCGGTCCGCCTTCCTCTGCCGCCATCTCTATCTCCGCCGCGCGTGTGCTCCTGCTTTTCTTCTCTTTGACATTCTACTTTATTGCATCACGCTCTCTTTAGCTAGTACTACAACCTCCCGAATCATCATTTTGGCTTCTTTTCCGTCTGCCAGCTTTTGTGGGTTTGTCCGCTTTTTCTGGATCATTCCCTCGTTGTCATTTATTTTTGTGTCTCCCTCTTATTTTAACACTTAAGACTCCTTTCATGACTATTTACCTTTCACTTTCTCTGATTCTAAATCCAACTCTTCCACGTCATTGACCAAGTTTTTACAGTCTCCTTAATTTCTCCTATCGTCGTATTGCTATCCTGTGCTCAATTATTTCCCCCTTATCAAGTCCCAATTTCTTGTCAAGTTTCGCGTTCTCCTGTCCGCTTGCAATCACTACCGTAGCGAAGCGTGCCCTCCATCTTTCAGACAGTCACCGCCTCCGCCGCCGGTTCCGTGCGCGCGCGCTGCCGTGCCAGGCGGGCGGTGGGGGCGGGGCGAGGCGAGCGCCACTGCAACGCGCACAATAACAGCGGGTGCAATTAGCCGGCGGGACGGAGGCCGGTGTGTTCGCGGAATATCAGAAATTGCTTGCGGGGCGAAAGAGGCGGCGCGGCGGCGGCGGCCGGCCTCTGGGAGGGGCGCGCAACGCGACGACGCGCGCTCGCCCCCCACCCCCCTCGCCCCCGCCCCCCACCCCCTCGCCCCCCGCCCCTCGCCCCCCGCCCCCTCGCCCCCCGCCCCCTCGCCCCCCGCCCCTCGCCCCCCGCCCCCTCGCCCCCGCCCCCTCGCCCCCCGCCCACTCTTCCCCCGCCCCCTCGCCCGCCCGCTGCCGCGATGCGCATCTCCCGCCCCGCTCCGCCCCACACGAACGCTATCCACGCCCCGTTTCGGCCCGTCTCCGCCCGACCCACTCCACTCGCCTAGCCTGAACCGATCCGATCCGATCAGACCGACTGTATCCGACCCAACCCGACCCAACCCAACGCGACCCGACCCAACTCAACCCGACCCGACCCGACCCAACACAACCCGACCCAACACATCCCGACCCGACCCGACCCGACCCGATGCGATCCGATCCGACGCGACACGACACGACTCGGTCCGACCCGTCCCGAATCGACCCGACTCGACTCGCCTGGACCCAACTCGCCCCACTCACTCGCCCCACGTCCCGCCCCGCCCCACCCCGCCCCATCCCATTCCTGGCCACCCCTGCCCGACCCGACCTCTACAACCCATCCCGTTCCTATCCGGCACCTCCCGCCCCTGCCTGACCCTCCCCTCTCAGACACTCCCCATCTCGGTCCAATCCGACCACCAGTCCCGCGCCACCACGCCCCTGCCCGACCCGTCCCGACACGACACAACCTATCCCGTTCCTGTCCGACCCGCCTGGCCCGATCACGTGACGCGACGACCCTCGCACCGCCCCGCCACGGCCCGTCCGCCTCATCCCACCCCGCCCCCTCTTCCCTGCACTGCACCACCACGTTCCGACATCCACCATTCCACCGTCCCACCATGTTCCCGTTCCGATCCCCCCCACTCCGTCCCACCCGCCTCGAGCCTCCTAGAGACCCCCTTCCCATCCTCACCCTCCACATCCTTCGCCGCCCATCCCCGCTCATCACCCCCTCCTCCCTGCTCTTCGCTCCCCCCGCTACACTGATGCTGTCCCTGATTCGTGTTCCTCCACCAATATTTTGACAGCACTGCCTCTCTTTGCTCCGCCGCATTATTCCCTCTTATAACTTGTGTATGTTCCGCGTCGTTACAGGTTTGCCCGGCCTTCCCAGAACTCTTTCTTTTCGCGCTTGCAATTCAACTACTCGCGCCGCGACCTTCGCCACGCAACCATCTCACACTTCTTTTCCTTTTCCTTTCGACTCTTTCCCTCCCACCCTGTCTCTCCCCTCCTTTTCTCTACGTACTCAATTTCGCAAAATTTTATTGTTCTAGTTACATTTTGTATTTTCTTGAATCCATTCCAGTTCCGTTCTCGCACATTGCCGCTCCATTTCTTCTGTTCCCATTTCTTTCTTCCAATTTTGCGACGATCTCGACCAATTTTCAACATATCGTTTTATACCCCAACTCTTTATCCTACCTTCTTTGCATGTCCTCTACTTCCTTCCTCCTCACCTCACCGGCGTTTGTGTATTCGTAAATTCACCATTTTCACATCCACTTATTGCTAACCTTTAGCTTTTAATTTAAAGTAACGTCATCTTTCTTCACTCTTGCTCCTCCTCCTCGACGTCCAGGTAGGTGCCAGATCTCACTTTCTAGCGAGCGACAAGCACCCCCACCCACGAATGTATCGAAAGTTTTTATCTGTTAAGAGATTCCCTATTTGAAAAATTTATTTAATGGCAAAATATGTTCGAATAAAATCTGTCATTTTTAAAATGTTTGATATTAATGTAATAGTAAAATGTAATAGTTGATGTAATAAGCCATGAAGTCATGAAGTGACGTAATAGTTATTTATGTATCAAGGGCGTTAAGTAGATGTTTTTGCCCCGAGGGCGACTTCCAAACCCGAGGGCCTCTGGCCCGAGGGGTTGGAAGTCGCCTGAGGGGCAAAAACATCTAGTAACGTCCGTGGTGCATACAAAACTTTATGGTTTACTAGTTCGTTGCTGAATAACACAAGAATTCGAAACATTTTATAATATTTCTTGCGTCTAAAGTGAAAAGACGCATTGTAACAGTCATTTGTCAATATGACGTCAGATAAACAAAACAGAGTGTATATCTAATTTCTATTGCATAATCGTTATTGGACTGATTTGTTCGTACAAAATGAAAGAATATTGTGAAGTTCCTGTGGAAATTCTCGCAAAAGCTAACAAAACTATGGACAGTGGTTTCCATTAAAATCTTGAGAAATATATAAAACTCTTTATGGTGTATTTGAGATTTACCAGCGTGAATAACAGTGTAAATTGCGCTGATGAAACGGTACTTTTAGGTTATTAGCGCCTATTGTCAAACGTTATTTAGAATATGTCAAAACACCAAAAAATAACATTTCGAGGATGTTAGTCGATGTGCCTTATATATCTTATTACTATTACGAGTACCGCCACTAAAGAAGAATATAATTATGTCACTAAAAAAGATGGTACGTAACAGTGAAATGCGAGTGAATGATGGCAATTATAAGTTCACGGAAACATTTCAAAATTTCAATTTTCATATCAAATAAGCAAAATAAGGTTTATAACAATTTATTTTATTTATTTAAGCATTATGCCATTTATTTATTGTATTTGCTTGAATCTTAACTTTACAAAATCGAATTCATAACTAAGTTCTGTGTGTTGTGTTGGTATCAGAGCGGGCCATGAAGTATTCAAAAGGCCCTAGGGCATAAAGAAGCGAAAAGGCCCGCAAGGGTATTAAGTATACCGTTACGTGTTTTGTTTCAGGTCTGTAAACACACAGCAATGAACTAGTAAACCATAAAATAAATAATACAAATAAGTAAATAAATGAATAAATAAATAAAACATCCCCACCTCCCGAGATATAACCCGACGGTGGCAGGATTTCCGACACTAGCTTGTCAGCTTGGTCAAATTCAGTCGCTGTCTGGAGGAGCATTCTAGCGACCGGCTGCTCTGACCGGTAGTTTTCCGTTCCATGGTTTCTCCGATCCGTTCCGTGGTTTCTCCGATCAACACCAGGCGAATGCCGGAGCAGTACCCCAAAAAACGGGCCTCGGACCGCGCGCGATCTTTCCTTCCTCTTCCTTATCCTATCCTCCCCCTCTTACGCACACACACGAACATGCACTACACTACCACACACACCGGGAGACCGCTCGGGAGCTTAGAGCGTTTCCCGGCTGGGGCGGTGCTCAGCTGGTGGGAGAGACCTGGTTGAGGGGAAAACCCCGGTATTCGATAGCAGGTCGGCTCCGGATTCCGCCATCCAGCGAGGAAAAGGTCACCGCCACCTCCCGAGAAAAAAACACGCACGACACTTACGGGAATAATGACCTAAGTAGTTGACGCGCCCGCAAACACGAATCAATGAATCAATCAATCAACCGGGATATAACAAACACTTCGCTCATAAGATCAACGATCCTGTCTATTGACGCAAACGTCCCGTCTCCTTGACCTTCCGCGCCCCTCGTCGCAGCCCGCTGTGGCCCCACGCGCAGGATTCGCACTCTCGGATTATACGCGCAACACGATGTGAATGTTAATATCGTTAGTGCAGATTATGTGAAATGACGGATAACATCATTTACATACGCATTACGCTGCAACCGGCGGGTGAGGCAGGCGCGCCGGGCCCCGGGGCGGCTCACGGCCCGCCCGCCCGCCCGCCGCGGAGATGCACTTGCCTTCGAGTGCATTCCTCCGGGTGATGCCATGATCAATAGCCGGAATCAAGTGGGCTGCTTATCGGCCGCAAGTAGATTCACGTGTTAGGGCCGTCATGCTACTCTGCCTGCAGTCTCTGTTGGATGCGAATCCTCATTGAAGGTTAGAATCGTTGAAGGTTTTGTTAAAATATTCTGAATGAGGTTAATTATAACTTTGGCAGAATTTATTTTTGAAACGTGCAAACATATGAACTGTTTTCCCTGCTATTTAGGAATAAATAACAATTACAACTTATCTATGATGCCATCTTCAATATTCCCCCAATATTTCATTTACACGCTACGTAGGATTTTGAATTATAATACGTAAAAAAATATTTTTTCGTGAATCATTAAAATAACGTATTGTAAATTAAAGCCGCAAAATTATTTCTTCAAAGCCGAATACAGTGTGTGGCCTATATGTTCAGTGTGTCAACAATTAAGCTCGATTGCAAAACATAATATTCTTCTTGAGGAATAGAAATCTTCTAATACCAACTGGTTTTAGATTATTCAAATAAAAATATAAGTATTGTAATAAGAAGCATGCTATCAAATACATTTCCTTACCGCGATATATTAATTTAATGTCATTAAATATTCATTCTGATATAATGTAATACTTAAATTAAACCCATTTTGACTCCAATTTGGTCATTATTAAACTATTACGGAAAAAGAAATGTAATTTTCTTCTATTTGAACCAGAATGAACAATAAGCATACGTTCCTCTTGTAGAATTTTTTACCAAATTTACACCTCGTTAAACAAAGAATTTGTGTGAGCAATAATTTTATTATCCAAACGCCAGTTACATAAAGAAAGGTATTTCACAAAATTGGATTTCGCGGTTCCATCTCGTTTTTTCCAACGCGGTGCCCCGGCGGGAAATTGACGGCAAACGCAGCCCATTAACTGGACACATCACACACCACACGAACAATCGTTGGCGGCTACCGTTTTACACGCCTGTAACCGTGAGCTATTTTTCCAAATCAGCAGCCGGCAAGTCCCTCTTCCCGACATCCGCTCACACACACATACACACTCACCTGTGATGGATGCAGTAAGCGACGCGTTTGTCTCGTTAAACAACGGCATTTTTCAAAGGCCCGACGCGGGTCACAGAGAACCCGCAGCGAACACACGGGAGACCCTTTTGCGGTGAGAAGCCGGCGCAACCCTGGCGCCGCAACGCGCAACGCCAAACCGCTACCCTCCCCCACCCACACTCCGCCACCCGGGTTTACATTTTAGTACCCCAGGGCCGCGGGATTGAAAAACTTACGGCAGCGTGAAATTATACGAGTTATTCCCGTGTTTTGTTTATATCTAATGATGTTTGTCGTCGAAATCGAATAAAGTTTCTATGTAAAACGCGTTTCTGGCGATGGAAATTGCTTATTTATGACGCTAACATTTCCACTTCAAAGTGGCTAAATTATATATGAAAACTTTTCCGAGAACCTGCGAGTCCGCAAAGGAGAAGACTCACAAGAGATGATGATAACGGATGAGACGCTGTTAAGGAAGAGGAATGGGAGGATACCATGACGAGAGAGGTTTGGGGCTTCAAATGAGAGGAGTTGAATGAAATTTGGGGCGAATGAGTGTGAAGCGAATCATTTTTTAATTGTTCACGTCTTCACATGTTGTTGAAAGCGCTATAAACAGCAGCAGATTTCATTCACCTACTTAAAGGCTCGAGGCCACTTTTTTTGAAAATACTGTCAGTTTTATTCAAACACTCACAGCCGGGAAAACTCGCACTCCAAACCTTTCTTCAGTAGCTTCAATATCATCCCAGATGTTCAATCACAATAAAACAACAATTTTCGATTACGTTTTCCGCTAGTTCTTTGTAAGAAAATACTCAGAAATGTTTATTTGGCGATGTTTAACTCTTTCACGAAAAGCATCAAAACTGAACATCGCTCTGAATTACCCTCTTGCAATAGCGTAGTTGTTTTAATAAGATTTGTGAGACCTTAAAAGCATTCATTTTTACATACCGATTTCTAATGATGTAGTTTAACAACGTTTATTTAGGATTTTCGTACAGTAGTATTATGTGCAATTTCAATATTATAGCAGTACGTCAGTTAACTTCAATACTAAGATGTCTTTGATATTGGTGCGTTTTCTTAAGTCTCAGTGTGTAAAAGAGGAGGTTTGACATAACAAAATGGATATCAGAACGTGAAAAAATATTTCTATAAATTTACAATAGTAACAAAATAAATGTTCCCATATTGAACTCGAAACGGAGAAATCAATTTTCAACAGTTGCATGTTGCATTAAATATATTGAATTTCCCTCAATGTATTTTGTTTCAGTGAATCAGTGTGGCAGGTCATCGCAACCCATGTAAATGCAAATTTCTCTTCCTCAAAATAATATTGTCTTTAAAAAGGGAATACTTATCAGTCACGACAACGAAAGAATTTCATGAAGGATTAGTGTTAAATGTGTCGTATTTTGGATTTGTATTTGTATCATTAGAATACATTGGAAAGATTTATAATATCACACTCAAAATTCGTAATAATTTTTAAGAACAATATTATTTTCAAGAAAATATTTACTCTTGAAATTTTCTCTATTTACTCTATTTAAATGCCTAAATATGTAGTACCAAAGTAGAAGTATTAGATAAATTTAATGCTGTAGGAGAAAAGTAATCTTTGTGAGTTTTCTTTCGTAGACAGCTTGAATATTTTTATACACAACGAAACACATGGACAATGTATGTTCTGATTTCAAATGAAACGTTAATATAGATTATTTGTTCGAAAAAAATTCCAGTCTCTCATTCATTACCCAAACTACTTTGTTTTATAAATCCACCTTCCTTAGCAATAATATTATCGTTTTTCTATTGTGTAAAGAAAAACATTATAGTTATTTTTGTGCTTTCATTAATGTAATTTAAATCTAAATTGCCCTTTGAATGGACGTTGACGCTACGTGTGGAACTGCAATTTTCAAAACAATTATGAAATATACAGTACGAACACTGTTAGGTCGACGTTTCCAGGAATTCCTTTCATAAGTGCTACCACAAATAGATATAATTTACCTCATGTGATCATAACATTTCATAACATTATTTTAATACAAAGAAACCTTCCCGCTCCTTTTTTTACTTTTTTCCGGGAAAATATTTTAATTTCATAATTTCATAATTTCATAATTTCATAATTTCATAATTTCATAAATTACTTGCGTCTAAATAATCTTACCCAAAAAGAAAACACACAATAGTTCAAGTTTTATGCTGTAAAAAGTAATTATGTACCTACATTTTTGTGACTGCTTCACAAATGTTATTTTTTAAATGCCCAATAATTTTTCAGAAAATACGCTCAACAGCCCTCCGATTAATTATCAACTTTAGTGTTTCTTTGTATATTTATATTCCTACCATTTGCGTGGGCTTTTGTAATATTTCAATTTCGGAAATACGATTTAACGTCCGTAAAGCAAAAGGTTAAAAATACTACTTTAGGTGATAACGTGAATAATTTAGAGGTATTATATTCCTTGGGTCAGAAACATTTACTAAACAGTAAGACTCAACTCCGCAAAATTATAAAATTCGCTTGTTGTTTGAAACGCTTCCTAAATATCCAAATGAGTTCGTTAATTGGAACTTACAGCATCAAATTTTAATAATGCCGAAATAGAGGCCGAACGTCTGGCAATACTAATGGCAAAATAGGTGGCGCGTACTTCTTCCGCCACAAATGACACTAATGCCCCCACCTTCACGTTGTCCTCACCGTCGCCCTGTTACCGTCGCCGTCACTGTCGGGGTTACCATCGCCATCAGTGTCGTACTCACCATCACCATCACCGACGCCGCCGTCGCATCACCATCGTCCTCATTGCCAACTTCACCGTCGCTCCACACCGTCACTCTCACCGTTTCCTCGCCGACTACATCACCGTCTCCATCACCCATCTCCATCACCCGTCTCCATCACCCGTCTCCATCACCCGTCTCCATCACCCGTCTCCATCACCCGTCTCCATCACCCGTCTCCATCACCCGTCTCCATCACCCGTCTCCATCACCCGTCTCCATCACCCGTCTCCATCACCCGTCTCCATCACCCGTCTCCATCACCCGTCTCCATCACCCGTCTCCATCACCCGTCTCCATCACCCGTCTCCATCACCCGTCTCCATCAGCCGTCTCCATCAGCCGTCTCCATCAGCCGTCTCCATCAGCCGTCTCCATCAGCCGTCTCCATCAGCCGTCTCCATCAGCCGTCTCCATCAGCCGTCTCCATCACCCTCTGACTCCATCGCTCGTACGCTCACTCTTTCGACCCATCAGGTCGTCGAATTCACATCTCGCTCGTGCGTTCCTTGCCTTCCTTCGACAGCGTTTTTCTCCTCCGTTAAAAAACTCGCCATGGACACACCGCTCAACTCTCGTGACGCTGGCGACGGGCGCAGCGAGAGCAGGGCTGGCTGCGGGGATGAGGCGGTATCCTGGCGGGGGCGGTGTACGCGCTTAGTGTTATTAGCGGCGTTTGGCGGCTCGCCCGCCGCCCGCCGCCATCCCGCTCCAAACAACGGGGGAAAAGGTTGCTTAAGGGGTAAACATGTTTTACTCGCCAATTATGAGTTGAGCACACACGAGTCAGCACTTTTTCTCGTAGTCAGACACGGTTTCTGTAGGAGGAGTGAGTAATGGGCAAAACAAACTTGTGAAAGAATTTCAGGAAATTTTGGTTCTCCATTTTATGTAGTCCTTTATTCTGTGCAATATTCAAGCTTCACAACAATATTGTAAAAGCATTTTAGGTCTCGAAATTCGTTCTGTTTTTCGTACAGCCTCCGTCGTTCAATTTATATGTTGAACCAATTTCTTGCTGAGCTTTTGAGCGCTAATTTCAGCTTTAACTTGGCTGGGAATGCTCTTGGTTTTTCATTATTTTTAACGTTTAATTTACAGAATCAATGGTGAGCTATTAGCGTAGTCTACATTAAAAAAATCCTAAATCTACAAAAACCTTTGTGACGTTTCAAACGTTAGCATCCCTCCAACTCGTGTTTGTGCCCACTGTTCACCCTTACCCCTCCACCGCCGTCGACAGCCGACGAACGCGGCCGCGTCGCCCGAGCGTTGCAGATTGCAAATTCCGTCACAACGCGGGCGCGACGCGGCGGCGCGTGGCGGGGGGTGCGGAGCGGGACGGAGGGAGGGAAAAATAACGCAACTCTGGCGGATGCGGTTGGCAACGGACGCGGCAGGCACGCAGGCGCGCGCCCGCCCGCCCGCCCGCCCGCCCGCCCGCCCGCCCGCCCGCCCGCCCGCCCGCCCGCCCGCCCGCCCGCCCGCCCGCCCGCCCGCCGAACGCGCCGCGCTCAAACGATATTAAGTAAATCCCGCTTTGTGAAGTTCCCCAGAAGCAGCAGTATTTAGGCGCGGTCCCTGCCACGGCCGGCGCCGCATGTCGGAGACATCTCCTCCGCGTCCGTTTTGTTGCCGATCCCCGAGCTCTGCGACTGCCCTGCGACCTCGCTGCAGTGGAAGCAGCGGCCCTTAGTTAGTGCGCTCTAGTTCCGCACCTCCAACCACACGGACAGCAAATCCCGGTCGCGAATATGTAGAGAGCACTTTTAGCAGCAGGTTTCCTCAAATAGCTACTTTGGCAGGATTTTCTATACCAGCTTGTCTGCTAGGTCGAGTTCAGTCGCTGTCTGGAAGAGAATTCTAGCGGCCGGCTGCTCTGATCGGTAGTTTTACGTGGTTTCTCCGATCAATACCAGGCGAATGCCGGAACAGTACCCTAACAAACGGGCCATGGACCGCGCGCGATCTTTGCTTCATCTTCCTTGTTCTATCCTCTCTCCTTACACACACTAACATGTACTACACTCCCACACATACCGGGAAACCGGTGAGGAGCTTACAGCGTATCCCGGCAGGGGTGATGCTCCACTTGTGGGAGATACCTGCTTGAGGGGAAAACCCCGCTAGTCGACGGTAGGTCGGCGCCAGATCTCGCCATCCAGTGGGTAAAAGGTCATCGCCATATCCTGAGAAAAAACACGCTCTAGGACTAATGACCTAAGTAGTTGACGCGCCCGGAAACACGAATCAATCAACCACGTATCTACCTTAATCCGGCTTGTCGTTCCGCAGTTGCTGCGTCATCATTAATTGGTACACGAAATTCAATGAACTCTAATGATAAAAAAGCCTTCGTAATTTACCGTATTAATTTTAACTCGTAAGTGTAGCGCACATAAACAAAACTAGAGTGTGGACAATTATTTTTAAAGATACAGGGTGATTTAAGATTGCTCTCGACCTCGCTGCAATGGAAGTATGAAGAGGGACTTCTGTACTTCTGAGTACTCGAACGTCGAATCTTGGTTGCTCTGGGTGGAGTCTACGAGCTGCAAGGCGGTTGAGTGGCAGAGGTTTGGGCAGTTGTCTTCTGTTTTTCCGTGCCTCTTGTTCCGCAATCACTGATTTAATTTACAACCAGTAGCGCAACCGAAGGGGGGAGTCCAATGGAGCTTCAGCACTCTCACAAGAGCTGACGATAAATATTAAAGTCGAGTTATGATAGCTCATACTTTCTTGCATTAACCTTAAATTTGCATTTTTCAAAAATTCAGAGAGTACCACAAAAATGAGACCCGAGGCATTCTTTTAAGAATCTCTTCTTCTATCCGTGGAGGAAAAAAGTGAAGAAAAAATTTGGACCTGTTTTTGAGAGCAAAATTGTTTAAACATGACAAAAAACACATTTCGTGGAAAATTGCACGAAAACTACTTATGAAAAATTCGAAAAATCGAACATGAACTTATTTCTAAATTTAAAAATTATATTTCATTAAGGAAAAATTTTTATCTTCAGTATTGTAATTGTTGCAAGATGCCATCCAAAAAAGTGAACATCTGCAATTTTAAAAAAATATAGGATTTCAACGAACATGAGATCTGCTCCATTCTCTTAAGCGTCTTTGATGATATTCGAGGACGAAGTTTTGTAAAAAAAATGTTTAAGTTTCAGTTTCTTTAGTGTTTTTTTTTAATCCTGCCACTCGTTTGGTTATTGCAGCAGCTCAGTCATCCCATGAACTAAACCCCAAATTTTACCATCATATCCTCATATTTGAGAAGCACAAAAATATCACAGTGACAGATCCAGAAAAATATCGAGAGTGGACCATACTTTGGAAGGTTTTCTTACAAAACACATTTTAAGGGTATTCTTATTAAGTCCATTTAAGTTCCATTTCGATGGGTGTTATTTTTACTGAAAATTCATAAGATCATTGTTTCCAAATCAAAGACATATTAACTTTTACAAAGCTACGTGTAAATACTGGCTATCACTACGTATTTGAATTCCGTTTCTTTATTCTCCCTGAATCCGCGCATAGACTGTATCTACAATAGTTTTCGACTTAACTGTCTTTTTTATCATAACAATTCTACAATTGGTATTACTCTTATAGTCTGAGCACTAAAACCTCTTTCAATCGTATTTGACTCTCTCTTTGCCTCCAGTCCCTTGACGAATTCACCCTTATCTTTCATATTGCCCTCATTCTCAATTGAAGTATTTTTATCTCTTCCTTCGCCCGCAATTCCTCGTCCTCACTCTTATCCTTGACCGCGACCTCGTTCTGACCCTAACCTTGTCCTCGCCCTTGCCATGCGCCTTATCGTTACCCTCGCCCCCACCCTCGCCCCCGCCCTCGCCCCCGCCCTCGCCCCCGCCCTCGCCCCCGCCCTCGCCCCCGCCCTCACCCTCGCCCCCGCCCTCGCCCTCGCCCCCGCCCTCGCCCCGTCCGAAGTAGGCGTTCCGAAAGTCCTAATGAAAGCGAGCAATTCCATAAATAAGCGGAACGGCGCTCCGCGGAGAGCGGCGGCGAGATGAGGAACTCGCGCTGCAATATGCTGCGTCAGTAACGGCTGGCGGCAGCGACGGTGAGCGCGGTGCGAGCGCTGGCGGCGTCTCGGGGGAGTTGGTTGTGGTGGGGGATGGCTCTTGGATGGGCGGGGATGGGGAGGACGGATGAGACGGTGAAGATGGAGAGGAGGACGGCGGAGGTGGCGGGGAGGAGATTGGTTCGGCGGGAAAGGAGAGAAATGCAGGTAAAGTTGGATCGGTGGGGATGGTGGAACCCTCGTGGAGGACAGGAGAGCGAAATGCATGAGGGAAGTTGCATCGGTGACTGCGATGATAAAGGGAGGAGAGAACCGTGGGGATGCCGGCGACGGGGCTGGAGTGGACGCAAAGTTGGCCGAGGCGGTAGTGAACGAAGGTTTGATCTGCAGGGGTATGCCTCGTGCAGGACGGAAGATCGGGTTTCATGAAGTTGGCTGGTGGAGTGTGGGAGAGGCCAGGGTGTAAGAGATGGAGAGTGGAGGTGGCAGACACAAAGGCGGGAGGTAGTTGAGCGGTGCGAGCAACGTTGGCGCTCTTTGCGTAAGCCCCCGGCCGTGTTTCGCGTGAGTTTGTACCGATACGCGTTCTTTCTCTTTCGGCGCCACACTATGTTGATAATTTCTTTGAACGCGTTTTACGAGAAACTGCCACTCATTTCGGTATTAAACATTTTGTCGGGCAAAACTGGATACATCGAGGACGGACTTTTATTGCAAACTGCATGTTTTTATGAGATGGACTTTCTGAGTGTTCCGGACTCTTTTATTGGCCGTGTGTAAAAATATGGGCGAATGTACTGTTCTGAAATAAATCTTCTGGGTATTAACGGTCGTTCTAAATTGTGCCTTGGTCATCTGAAAACTAATTTGTCGTAACTATAGAACCGATAAGAGAAATTTCGTGAACTGGACTAATTTTCAGTACGATTGGTAAAACAGTTGCTTAATTCGATTGAAACAGGAAATTATAATAGCTACGCCATACTTCCTTGCCTTAATTCTGTTGTTCATTTGAATTTATCAATTCATTTTTCATTTTTAATATTCTGTTGATCTTGACCTCGTATTATAAATATAATGTCGTGAGAATCGTGACTAAAGGTCAATAAGTCTTTTTTTAACAATGCCAACGTTTCGTCCATTTATTTGACCTCCTTCAGGGCTCTAGCTACGAGTATGTTAGGCAACATATGTTATAAATTCTGTCATGATTGCCAACTGTATACAGTTGACAATCATGAACAAAGACACCACAGTTCCCGTTTGCGGGGGCAACAAAACTATATATTCTCAGAGAATTTATAACATATGTCGCTTAACATATTTGTAACTACAGCCCTGAAGGAGTGCAAATAAATGGCCGAAAGGTTGTCACTGAAAAAACAAAAGGTCTTTTATTGCTCTACCCTCACGATTCTCTACATTACTCTTGAACGCACTGCTGTTCCCGTTTGCCGGAGCAACAAAACTAATCTGTAGTACCGTAGGTCAAAAAAGCAAAGAATCTCAAAATCTAGCATCTGAAATAAAGTTGTGTGTTCGATATTTCGTGTTTTTTTGCATGGGTATAATTACAATTTCTATTGGTAAAGAATGCTTAAAAATATTAATGTCGATTCACGCACATTGCTTGGAATATAAGTTCGTAACGAACAATGCAGAACCCGGGCGTTAGAAGTTGGGTTCCAGTTTGAAGTTATGCAATTTTCATTTTTTAAATAATAACTTACGGAGTGAGAAATGTTCGCTTGATTGATAATGTGTTTCCGAGCGCAGCAACGGCTAGGTCGTTAGTCCCGTAAGTGTAGTACATGCTTTATCACGTAATGTGGGGTGTTTCTACCCGGTTGAATAGAGATCCGCTACCCTACTACACATCGGCTTGCGTGATTTTCCCCTCTTGGTATCTTCCATCAGCAGAGCATCGCCCCAGATGGAATGAGGTCTAAGTTCCCGCCTGATCTCCCGACGTGTAAGATAATGCATGTAATTGTAAGGTGTGTAAGTAAGAAGTGAGGACAGGACAAAGAAGAGGAAAGAAAGGTCACTCGCGTGTCGTGGTCTGTTTGTTAGGGTACTACTCTGGCTTTTACCTGGTTTCGATCGGAAAAATATTCAAAAAGCTACCGATTAGTGCAACCGGCTAGAATTCTCCTTGAGACTGCAGCGGTTGAACTCTGCGTAGCTCTGCAGCAGCTGGTACCAAATATCCTGCCACCGTCGCAAGTCGAATCCTACGATCTCGCGGTCAGAAGCACGGTGCTGTTACACCAGGCACAGACAGGGCAGTTCAGTGGATGTTCTGACCCACCTCTCGACCGATCGGGATGTCAGCACGGGTCTACCTAAATAACCGTACACATAGGTAATGACTTAAAATTGACATGACAGCTTTTGAAATTCCTTGTCATTCAGGACCGGATTCGATGGTATAAAGGTCAGCGTATCGGGTTATTGTACCCAAGATTGCGAGTTCAAACCCGTACGAAGCCGTAGATTTTTAAGGGCGAAAAAATCCTTCGTACGCCTTCCTTCGGAGGGGAAGTAAAACCGGCTGTCCCATGTTAGTGGATTTACTACATGTAAAAGATCCTCAAGCCTAAAAGAAGCCTCTGAGCTAAATTCGAAATCCCGTCTTTCGTCGCCCGAGATAATGCTTTCTTTCTCCGCTAGGTGAAAGGAGCGTAGCGAAATTTGCGTGACCTGAGTCTCGCCACGTAAAAATAAGGCACTAACTAACCATACGCGCCAAATGGCTGAGGAGCGCGTGTTGGCTGACCTGTTGAAAACCACAACATAACGTACTTCGCTTGGCTTCACGGCTTTACCTGTCGGGGTGGTTCATAGCAAGTGGTCACGTCGCGTTGCGCGGGCCGTCGGCGTCTGTGATCAGGGGCTGTAACAAATCTGTGCAGCGCCTTTGAGCAACTGGCCTCGAACAATGTTTCCTAATTCAATGTAGAATTAGATTTGGGGAATGAAAGTTTTCTTTCTGCCGGAGAGGAGGAGGAGGAGGTCGACTTGGCCGTCTCGTTAGGGCGGCATAGGGCATTGGAGCAGCCGCGTGTCCGTCCCTGGAGACAGTGGCGTAGCTTCAGTTGGAGTCACCTGGGGCAAAGTTAATGGTGTCGCCCCCCCACAAATTAAGTATGAAAATATCTATTGCTGCATTGGTTGTACATTATTTCATTAAAAATACAAACATATTTGCACATGTTATTTATTTATAATAAATTAAAAAATCTATGTAATTAGGAATATTTGCAATATAATTGCAATTAAATCGTAATCTATGTTTATGATTTAAATGTATACTTAGTAAATTAATATAAATAATTTTTAACTAAACCATAAAAATTATATAATTCTAACAACAATATTTTCATACTAAAACTAAGAAAAATAATTGTTAATATATAAAATTTTTAAGTAAATGTTTTAAATTACATAATTTCAACTATAAAATAATTTAATTGGTGTCAGCCCTAGAATGGTGTCACCCGGGGCGCGCCGCCCCTCTTGCCCCCCCCCTAGCTACGCCTCTGCCTGGAGACCGGTGGGAGGCTGCTGTAAAGTTCAGTGAAACAGGTTATTGGCTATTTTAGTGCAATAAAAGCCAGTTTCAATGTAAATGAACATTGTCATGGAACAATGAAAGAATCATTTTATTCGTACATTTGTCACAGGGATAAAACACGCAGTTTGGGTTATATTTACATTCACATGTGGAAATTAATTACGTAATTAGAATGAGAGTATTACGCATTTCTGTACGCTGTAAAAACATCTATTTAGTATACGTAGAAATGTTAATCTTTTATTTAATTCGAACATTCTTGTCAATTTACAGTATTATATTGTTCTCTCTGAAATGCTCCTTGGCATTTTGAAATATGAAACCAATTTTAATTGCTGTTTTTCAATACTTATGTAGTGCGCCATTTATGTAACCGGCCATTTCTGTATTGGATTAGGTACGATGTAATTTTATCTTTCTACATTATTTTGTTGATTATAAATTCCTCTAAATAAGACTTTTTTTCACAATGTAAGCCAACACGAAATAAGAGAAACTGTTGAGATTGCTCAGAGCAACAGTTGGTTGTCACAGCAGTTTCTCTGAGCCGGAGCTCGTGTGGTTCGAGTCGGTGGTGTTGTGTTAGTATCAAGCTGTACAGATATATTTAATTCAGCCGTTGTCTGCAGGAGAATTCCGGCTGCTCTGATTGGTAGTTTTCCGTGGTTTCTCTGATCCATACCAGGCGAATGCTGAAACAGTACCTTATCAAACTCGCTGCAGAAGGCCTTCCACACCTCATTCGTATCCAGTACTGTCCCTTACATTTATACGATACACCACCGCATGAATTGGAGATGAGTCGGTAGCTTCGAGCTTATCACGGCTGGGGCAACCCCTCATTGGAGGAGATACCGAAATGGTGAAAATTCCGCAAGTCGTCGTGTAGACCAGCACCGAATATCACGATCCAACGGATCAGGAACACCTCTCCCGACTATAACAAGCACTACATTTAAGACTAATGAGCGAAGTATTTGACGCGTATATCAATTTGGAGAAAATCGTGTGAACGGTTTAGGCACTAACGTTGACAACAGACGAACCGGGATACAGACATTTTGTCTTCAATCAATTTTTGGTATGAAACACCCACAAAACATGGATTATGACTAAGCCACGTATTAGAGGAATAATTTACTACATATATGAATAACATTCTCTTGCGGTTTAGCTCATTGGTAAGCGGACTCGCTTTCCGTGACCCAACCACGGGTTAGATTCCCTATCGGGCAAGAAAACTCACTTCTCAGGTTGAGAAGACCGGAATAGAGCGTATGGTGTCTTCGTGCAAACCACAAGTGGCCACGAGGCCGGGACGCTGCTGGTTATATGCCAACAGGGCCCGTAAGAGTGATGTCACGCCAACTACAGACAGATATGAATAACATTTATTCACTTTTTTGTTATCAGGACCCGTAAATAAGAGGTTTCCTGTCTAAAAATCGCCGATTTCTGGCGCACGATTACAATCTACTACCCGTTCTTAGCAATTGAAACGATTAAGTTAAAAACAGGTGTACATCTAAAGGTGAAACTAAACCGAGAGCAGCGTATCATACTTGTTCTGCTGATGTGATTATGTCGCTATTCGTCAAGCTGCGTTACGGCGGGCGGCAGTCGCGTGCCCCCAGGCGCTATCGCGTCGCGCCGCCCATTTGTTTTACGCTGTCAGGCCGTCCTTATCGCCGCGGCTCCTCTGGCCGATGACAGCCGGCGCCCCCACGCGCCCTTACGCCCTCACGACGGAATAGGCGGCGGGATGGAATAGGCGGTGGGATGGAATAGGTGGTGAGGGCGGAATATGTGGCTGGAGGAAAATGTGGCTGGAGGAAATGTGGCTGGAGGAATATGTGGCTGGAGGAATATGTGGCTGGAGGAATATGTGGCAAAGGCGGAATTTGTGGCTGGAGGAATTTGTGGCTGGAGGAATTTGTGGCTGGAGGAATATGTGGCTGGAGGAATATGTGGCTGGAGGAATATGTGGCTGGAGGAATATGTGGCTGGAGGAATATGTGGCGAAGGCGGAACATGTGGCGGGAGGAATATGTGGCGGGAAGGGATATATAGCGGGGAGGAATTGCATAACTTTCTCTCTACTACGTAAGCGGTAGCGAGAAAGTAAAAAAGCAACTAACATATGATTAACTATTAAATACCCTAGTCTTTAACAGTATTAGTAATCATTCTTCTGTATAAACAAAGAGTGGCTAAAGGACATATATAGTTCACATCTTCACCTGAATGTAGCGTGATAAATTGAAACCAAAAACTATCGTTAGCGCTCTTTTGCGCTGGTATCAGTTCATTGCTCCATATTCTACACATTATGAGGTAGTTTTTGAGGTAATTTTTGGCCATGACGAATATGTGACTGGGAGGAATATTTGGCGAGAAGGAATATGCAGCGGGGAGGGATATGTAGCGGGGAGAAATATGTGGTGGGAAGGGATATGTGGGGGGAGGAATACGTGGTGGGGACGGAATAGGAGTAGGGAAATGAATGGCAGCTTTAATTGGTGGCGGGGACGGAATTGTTGTCGGAAGGCAGAATGAGCTTAGATGTAAAAGTGAAATTGATAGAACGGGTGTAATTAGTGTATGGAACACGGAATGAATTGAGAACTAGCGGACGTGTGAGACGAAATTGGTGTGCAAACGGGGGCAGGAGAGGAATTGTTGGTTGAAGGGGAATTGGTGGTGGTGTTGGAGTAGACGGTAGGAACGTAATTGTCGAAAACATAACTGGTGGTGGATGCAGTAATTATCGCATTCTCCCCCTTTTTAATAAGTAGTCATTCACTTATTCTTAACGTCGACGTAGTAGGCAGTATTTTATTATGCTAATATTTTTTGTATTTTTGTGCGTGCTGCATTTGACATTAAGGAGGATTCTAACTGGGTTTAGTAATAATAATTGCATATTCTTCAACAAGCGTAGAATGATAGCTATTATTCACGAGTTGATGTTAACGACATAGGAGCGAGTGTCGGAATTTCTACGAGTGAATAATAGCCATTGTATGTGAGTAGAAAACTATACTTTCTCTACGACTTTGAAATTAATATTTTAAAAATACTAAATGAGAGACAACCTTACAGAGCGGCTTCAGAACACTCAATGTTCTGTGACCCTAACGAACACCAACTCGCATACTGTTTCGTCGTGCACTTGTCTTACGATAGTTGCGACCACCATGACAGAGCACGCAGCGCCTCTGTAGGGGACTGTGAGAACCTTCTAAGACGAATGTGATTGGTTGACAGCCATGCGAGAATAACATTCTCACACGGCTTGTGGAATAGGCATCATTACTGCATCCGAAAACGTGCAGAAATGTATACATTCTGCAGTAGTCGAAGAGAACATCAATTGTTTTGATTTAATACATGCTCCACAATTGCTACGTCACAGTCCACCGCCGTCTTCGAGCGAAGGGTTTCCAATGACAGATCGGGATCCGACACTCCAACCGCTGCCTGCCGCACACGGACATTCGTGCGATGTGTTGGCTCTGGCTGCGTGAAGTGTTTACGAGGAATGATTCTGGTGGGCGGGCTCCCACGCCGAATCCATTTCGGCGGGGCGCTCTCGGCCGCGCCCACCACGCCGCGAGTTGCGCGGATTAGACCCTCTCTGTCCAAGGCCATTTCGAGCCTCGGCGAGGCGCGTGCACTTCGCGGAAAAAACCGATATCCGCCGATTCTCTCCGATCTCCCTCTTTTCTCCCTCTGGTCACCTTCCGGTGTTCCACCTACCTTCCTCCGGCCGCCTTCCTGCCTCCCTCCGGCCTCCCTCCGGCCTCCCTCTGGCCTCCCTCCGGCCTCCCTCCGGCACTCCCTCCGGTCTCCCTCCGGCCTCCCTCCGGCCTCCCTCCGGCCTCCCTCCGGCCTCCCTCCGGCCAACCTCCGGCCTCCCTCCGGCCTCCCTCCGGCCTCCCTCCGGCCTCCCTCCGGCCTCCCTCCGGCCTCCCTCCGACCTCCCTCCGGCCTCCCTCCGACCTCCTTTCGACCTCCTTCTTCTCCGGTTGGATCCTCTCCAGCCTCCTTCAGACCCTCCAACTTTTCTCCCACCTCCCTTCGATCTCTTTCCGACCTGCCTGGGACATTCCTCCGTCTTCCCTCCGACTTTCCTTCGACCTCTCTTGGACCTCCCTCAGACCTATTGCATACCTGCTACTTATATCCCACTTGCATTCCCACCTGCAACCTAATCTAACACCCCTGGACCGCCAACCACTTTTATTCCGGTCCTCCACGTTTCGCCGGGTCCTAGTTGCTCCCCGCCTCCAAACACTTCTCCCCTCCCCCAACGCGGATTCGATGGTATAACGGTCAGCGTGTGGGTTGTTGTACCCAAGATTGCGGGTTCAAACCCGATCGAAGCCGTGGATTTTCAAGGGTGAAAAAATCCTTTGTACGCCTTCCTTCGGAGGGGAAGTAAAGCCGGCTGTTCTATGTTAGTAGATTTACTTGCATGTAAAAGATTCTCAAGCCTAGATGACGCGTTTTGCAAAATTCAAATCGCCTGTTTCATCGCCCGAGTTCATACCTTCTTCCTCCGGTAGTTGGTGAAAGGAGCGTAACGAAATTTACGTGGTCAGACGGAAGAGCGGGCCTCATGCTTGAGTCTCGCCACGTAAAATAAGGCATTAACTAACTAACGCCTCTGGAGCGCGCGCTGCCGCTCTCGGGCGTCGATCCCCGGCCATTAGGGCCGCGCGGCTCCGAGATGGCGTGGCTTCGGTCGAGCACTGCTTGTGCAGTTTCGCTTGCAATCACTTTTACGTTTCCGGGTTATGAATGAGATTTCCGGTATGAGCATTTTCGCTGCTATCGGATACGCAGGCGATTGGGTTGACGACATGTACCCTGGAAATGCGGATTAATCAGTTTATTGACATAATAGGCTAATTGGTAATTTCTAAGCGATGAGACAGGGCTTACACTGTGTGCTACAGAATTTACCTGAAGATCTATTTGTTTACATGCACTCTATTGTTAACATTTCTCTTCCTTACAACATTCATGAAACATGATGTGAAGACTTACCGTAAAGATGGTAAACATTTATTGAAAAGTCTGAAGATGAAGCATGTTTAAACTTCCTTCACAAACAGGCAAACAGGAGTTTTTGGCAAGCATCACACAGTTGTATTTTTTATAAAAACACTACTAACGGAGCCATGTTGGTTGCGACAGCTCTGTAGGAGAGCTTCAAGAAATTAAATGTAAGATGTGACTTGAGGGAGAAATGTTGCGGATGTAGGGGAATGGGGAGGGTAACGAGGAATTGGAATGGGGAATCAGAAGAGGCAATCGGAATGGGGAATGAGAAGGAGCAATGGTAATGGAAGGGAAAATAGGAATGAGCGGGGAAATAGGAAGGAGGAATTACAATGGTAAAAAGAATGAGGAATGGGAGGGGAATAGGAAGGAAGAATGCAATTCGGAGGAAGAATGGCAATGTGAGGGGAATGGGAAGGAGAAATTGGAATGGAAGGGGGAATGGGAATAAGAATGGAAAGTGGGAACGTGACCTGGGGGAGGGAAGTTGGAAAAGAGTTAAGAGAAAACAGGATAAAATGAGAAAAGTTCAAATCTGAAACCAATTTTAGAATGAAATTAATTGGTAAGAAATGCATGGGGATTAAGTACGAGAGCTGTAGGTGGAAATTTGGTATAATACATAGTTACGGTTGATTAAGCGTCCTTTTGGTTTCTACTAGATCTTAGTAGCAGGGATTCGTAAATATGTAATTCTAAATTTGTGATTTGGCAATTAGTGCAATTGGTGATTTCTCACTCTTTCTCTCTCTCTCTCTCTCTCTCTCTCTCTCTGTCTCTCTGAATGTGTGTGTGTGTGTGATGATATTATTCCTGCCATAAACGGCTTTTACGTCGTAATTTTTGTCATAAAATGCCAATTTATGAACGATTTCTTGCTATAAAAAAACGTTGTTTATTATGTTGGTAGAGGTACAAAAGCAATATTTCAGGGGACAGAAATATTTGCCACGTAGAATGATTGCCGACTTGAACGATAATACTTACGTTTTAAAACACAACAATTTTTCATTTTCAAGAGATTTTTTATATTTTAATGGTTGTTTTATATTTTTCATCTGATTCATGATTAATGTTACTGAAGTTTTTTCTGTAAATTCATTACCGGTGTATAAAGAATGAATAGTAAAGAATCGTAGAGTTAATGGACAAACCGCTGAACTTTTGTGAGTTGTATCTAATATTTTCTGTTTGTTTTTTGTGTTCTAGGTAAGAAAGAGAAGTCATTTCTGCAGAGGTGATTTCTGAAGTACTATTTGGTAAGTCAGACGTTATATTGAGTATATTTGCTTTAACCAAGAAGGAACGATCATTTGAATTATCAACACTTTTGTAAAATTATTGACATAACTGATGAAACATAAAAATATTGTTGATATATTGGTTGACTTTATTTAATAATATGATCATATGTGTGCTATTTATTGTGAAGAATTTATTGAAAAGTGGGGAATGTAAATAATTTGTTAATCAGAACGAAGTAAACATTTTTTCTCAAGCTATATTTCACTGCTACACGTAAGCAACATTGTAGTTTTCACAACGAATAGTTTATTATACCTGTACTTTTACTACAACCCTTATTTAAAATCTGAGTAAAAATGTCTACAACCTAAAGCACCCGCCTACACCAGAATTCCATGTTGTCTTAATAAGAATGACTTTTTTCTCAGCGTTTCTTTCTTGGCTTGTTTTGTAAGATTTAACACAAAGATATTAAAGCATCAAGTTGTGACGTTCACAATTGGCCTTAACACTCCTTCACACCGCGCCAGCAAAGTGCGTCTACGAACCAAAATGAGAACGCAGACTTGTGGGCATGAAATGCAACGCCAGACAGCCGCATCTCGTCAAGAAAAATGTACTAGGGCTGTCCAAAGGGAACAGCTTATTTGAGCTGTGCAGTGCGACCTACAAACTGCCAAGTATTCGATGCCTTGAGAGAATGGGCTGACACTTCAAAAACATTTGTGTGAAACATAAGTAGTCCATGCACCAGTTTCGTATTTCCTTGTGTGTTGCAGTTCTTAGTTTTTCACTGACACACCAATCTGGAAAAAGAGGGAAAGAGAGAGAAACAGTGAGTGAGAAAGACAGAGAGAGAGAGAGGGAGAGAGAGTAAAAGAGGAAATGCGAGCTCACAAATCCAAGAAAAGCAAGTTTTCTGTGTAAGATGTACGATCGGTTCTAGGAATGGAATTGTGTTATGAGATATAACAACATGACCATTTAAACTATGTGTCTTGGCCTCTGGTGCTGAAGTTACATCGAAGATTCGATAAAGGGGATTTTCAAATCCCCGAGGACTTCGCGTTATTTCTCACACTTGATTGTGTAAATACTAAGGTGATTTGATTTCTTACCATCTAAAAAGTGATAAAATAAAATACTTTAATGTGTATTTTGATCAGTTTAAAAGATAAGAAACCGATAATTGAATTCAAGACAAATTTGGAAGCAAATGAGTTCCAATAACCAAATTGTGTAATTTTAAGCACCTTGTGCGTTTTAGAGCAACCTGACATGTGGCTCACCAATATAACAATATATAAAATTCCAAGCAGCCGAGTTATGTACAGAGAAGCGCAAATTTCAAAATCGAATGGAATTATAATAGAACTTTGTCATATTGTTTTATAGAAATTTAACTTTCTGGTACGTAACATTGAAAATACCGAACAGTACAGAAATTCTAAAAGCAGGCGACGGGTTATTTCCTGATTCTGTCTCCACTTCGACTAATTCTGACACACTTCTGTGACTAAGTTCGCCAAAACGCGGCATGTCTAATCTATCTGCGTATCATTTCATGATATTCGATTTTTAAGGTATGACCCAATAGTATTAGTGATAATATACGAATAATTAAACCATACGTTTTCAGAAACACATTTTGTCTTATTTAGTGCGAATGAAGCACCGCATTCACACTAATGAAATAATTAAATAGTTTACAATTTAATTATCATTAAGGATTTTAATGCTGCATTTCTAAGGATTATAATGCTGCTTTGAATAATATTCACTACCCACGTTCCTCTCACATTACTCAGCAGTAATAATTACATCTATTGCGGTCGCAATAACAGCTAGCATCTTGATAATAATGAAGATATCTGCAGCACTGTCATAATCGTTTGTCATCCTAATGTTAATGATGTGCTAGGGCGCATAATGAAGATGATAATTAGGCTGCCGTGAGTGCCAACACGAAGAGCTAATTACGAAGGGAGACAGCTCTAACGCTCCCATTGCCTGCTGACACAACTGAAACGGTCTCTTTTTATCTCTCTATTTCTTCCTCAGAAAGTTACATACATGGAAACAAACTAGTCACGGACAACAAAAGTTAGTTTTTAATGTATTTTAAAACATATTTGTCTTCTTAATTGTTTCATCGGATAGCTCAGGGTATTTGAATAGGTTGTGTTCAATAATTTTTTTTAATTTATATTTTCTTTGTATAACAAATAGTGTAATTTACGTGAATTATTAAACAGAAAGTTAATCTTAAAGGACTAAATTTACGTAAAGAATTGATCATAGGTTCTTTTTTTCCGTTTTAGTTGACTACGCGAAAAAGTTGAGTATTGTTCTCCATCGTGAACGTAGTGAAATTAGGTCTGTATTAATAACATTAAGACCAATGAATTTGGATGATAGAAGAACCAAATGACCTATCCCTCCCGCAGAAGCGATATATATTGTATAAAGTATGAGAGGTACCTGTGGTATCCACCCAATCAGAAGACAGCTTGAGATTACGCTCCACTGAAGTGAAGGAGCGCACCCCCTCCCCTTCCCTTCACCGGGCGGCGGGGGATAAAAACCAGAGCCCGGCAGCGGAGCGGCCCTTCTAGCCAGGGCCCTGCAACTCTCCATCAAAACCGGGGACAAAGCTCGAAGGTGCTACTATGGGAGACGCTAGTGGCACCGGGTACAGGATCGCCAACATCCGCACCTACAAGTTGGCTAAATTGTGAAAAAAAAGAAAAGTGTCTTCTAAATGTTCAATTATTCGTATTATATACATATAAGAAACCGCTGAAGAAAGCGCGAACATGGACGCCATCTTTTGTAGCATGACGCGCCTGCTTGAGCGTAATGCGAACCTACGTAGCAGCCACACACATTTGAAGTATCGTTGGCAGCAGATCGTATTTTAGTTCCTGTAAGACGGTGCTGCAGGAGAGTGCGCCACTATACAAACTGGTCTCCACCATATTATATGGAAGTTGAAGGGCCCTGCTTGTAGCTACGTTAGTCGCCTGCCGCCATGGACGCTACTGTTCGTGGTGACGAGCGCCCGATCGTGTCGGGCACGTGAGGGACGAACGGACTAGGACGGAAATCCGTTCTCCGGAGACATGGGCACCGTGGGTGCTTCCCGCTGGCCTTCTGTGGCCTGGGTAACAGCTTTAAAATGAGCTGCCACCGGCGGACACACCACTCGCCGCGCCGTGATAACATGAAGGTTACCAGCAGCCAGCCGTCTACCTGTGCCTACTTCAAATCTGGACATCGGGCGGCAAGGACGCCGCCTTGATAAATTTTCCTTTGTTTGTTATGTACTTTCTGTTGAGTTTATGTATAGTTGTGGCAACATTAACCTAATTGCTAAAAGCGTGGTGTCAGATCGAAACCTGATCCTGCAAATACAACAGTAATAAAACCGAGAGTTATATAGTTTTTTAAGTTACGTCGTACTAGCAATCGGCTTTCCGCTACGTGGTTAAACGATAATTTTGTGAATATTGTATATACGTATATTTGTATTTGGAGTTTTAGAGTCGGATAAATTACTTTTGCCAGTTACGTGTTTATTTATTACTCACGCTTGGGAGAGAGGAAGACATGTGGCGAACATGTATTCCCGTCACTGCACCTAGCTTACTTGGCCTGCCTGTGCTTTTCCTTTCGTCACTCAAATATAGAAACTTACATAATTTTTATTAGAAACCTAGAGCTTCTTTCCCCAGCAGGGTCTCTTCCCCCCTTCGCGGCATGTAACGGTTAGCGTACCGGACTCTCATATCAAAGTTCGCGGGTTCAAACCCGATCGAAGACGTGGATTTTTAAGGGCGAAAAAATCCTTCGTACGCCTTGCTTCGGAGGGGTAGTAAAGCCGGCTGTCCCATGTTAGTCGATTTGCTTGCGTGTAAAAGATCCTCAAGAATAAATGACGTTTCTGAGCTAAATTTAAATCTCCTGTTTCGTCGCCCGAGTTAATACCTTCTTTCTTCGCTAATTGGTGAAAGGAGCGTAGTGAAATTTGCGTTGTCAGACGCAAGAGCGGGCCTGATGTCCTGAGTCTCGCCACGTAAAACAAGGCATTAACTAACTAACTCAATCAGGAATCGAACCCGGAATCGCCTCACAGAAGGCTAGCATGCTGTCTATGACATTTTGTTAGTATTAATTCCCACAATTACGTTTACGTTGTCTTAACATTTTCCCGGTTGACAGCTGAAATCGTAGTCTGTACCGGGAGAGATAGCTCAGTGCATCAACCTGATGTCACTGCAGTCCCTCTGACTGGGAGGTCCTCTCCCGACGGCGGCAGGATTTTCGACACTAGTGTGTCAGCTAGGTCGAATTCAGTCGCTGTCTGGAGAAGAATTCTAGCGGCCGGCTGCTCTGATCGGTAGTTTTCCGTGGTTTCTCCGATCAACACCAGGCGAATGCCGGAGCAGTACCCAAACAAACGGGCCACGGATCGCGCGCGATCTTTCCTTCCTCTTCCATGTCCTACCCTCTCCTCTTACACACACACTTACATTAACATGCACTACACTACCACACATGTCCGAAGACCGGTCGAGAGCTTACAGCTTGTCCCTGCTGGGGCGACACTGGCAGCTGGCGTTGCCCCGCTGGTGGGAGACACCTGGTTGACGGGAAAACCCCGCTAGTCGACCGTAGGTCGGCACCATATCTCGCCATCCAGCGGGGAAAAGATCATCGCCACCTCCACTCTACACGAAAAAAACACTCACTACACTTCCGGGACTAATGACCTAAGTAGTTGACGCGCCTGGAAACACGATCAATCGTCGTCTGTCTTTGGGAGCGTCACGGGCCGAAAAGCACCGCCAGCGTCACATCAGCAGACTCTCCACGACCTTCCGCGCCAGGCGCAAGTTGGCCACCCCTGCGGAAGCTCCCAATTGTCGCGGGCGGCGGTTAGGAAAACATCTCGCGCGGAGGAGGCGGCCCCGCCCCCGCCCCTGCCCCGCTCGCCGCACCGGCCTGTCGCCGCGCCCTGTGACGTCATTTATCACCGCCCTGGGCGGGTGCGGCGCGGCCCCACCGCCCGCCGGCCCGCCGCAAGCCTCACATTAACATTTTTCTCCCGGGAAGTAGCATTAATTCGGAAGGGAGCGCCCGCGAACGTCGTGGCTGCGGCCAGCGGGCGGGGGCGGGCAGAGGGTGGCGGTGGCAGAAGCGGACGAGAAAGAGGAGGTCTTGGTGATGAGAGCGGGGCAGCTTTTGGAGGAGGTGGCGGAGGCGAGGGTGGAAAATGTGGTCGTAATGGTGACGGCGCGGGAGGAGATGGTTGCGGAAGAGGTGGCAAAAGTTGATTGATTGATTCGTGTTTCCGGGCGCGTCAACTATTTAGGCCATTAGTCCCGTAATTGTAGTGCGTGTTTTTTTCTCGGGAGGCGGCGATGATCTTTTCCCCGCTGGATGGCGAGATCTAGCGCCGAACTACCGTCGACTAGCGGGGTTTAGTGCTAGTGTCGAAAATCCTGCCGTCGTCGGGAGTGGAACCTAGGACTTCCCGGTCCGAGGGACTGCAGCAATATTAGGTTGATGCACTGAGCCATCTCTTCCGGTAGGTGGCAAAGGAAGTGGGTGAAACACGTGATGGTAACGACAGTGACGGGAGAGGTTTATGTGGTGATTCGCGGGGTAGGGACAGTGTGGTGAGGGGAAGTAGTGGTGATAGTGGAGGCGAGAACAGTGGCGGTGGCGGGGGCAAGAGGAAAAAAGTGAGGGTAACTGTGAAGGGGTTGGGGGGTGGTGGCGAATTAGGTGGCAAAGGCAGGGCTGCATAAAACGGCAGTATTGGGGACGGCGAGGGGGAGGTTATGGGAGAGAGAGCAGAGGGAAAGGGCTGAAACTATGGGTGGTAACGGTCACGGGGATGGGAGCGATAGGAGAGGCGGCAGCGACTCGCAGAGGTGGTGGTGGTAGTGGTGTTGGTGAGGGCAGTGGCAGACGCAAAGGCGAAGACGGAGGCTGTGTGTCGATTGTTTACTTCGTGTTTCCGGGAGCGTCTAAGGTAATGTCCCGTAAGTGCAGTGCAAGTTTTCATGGCTGTGGTCTTTCCGCACTGAATGATTAAATCCGGCGCCGACGGTCACGCCCCCTCTGTCGGGGGAATTCCTCTTCAGGAATCTCCCAACAGCAGTGTGCCGCCTTACCCGGGACGCATGATTTGAATTTGCACTAGATTTGTGAATGAGGCTTCTTTAGAATTCTCTGATTGGTCAGTGATGGCGGCGCCGGAAACTCAAGTGCCAGCTAATAACACGTCTCGAAAAAAAATTCCGACCTCCTGAGGCACTTTTGATTACGTGCATTTTTTTGTTGACGTTTACGTTGGAGCTGAATTTTGCCGTTTTGTAAACTAACGTAGATTAGGCAAAGGTTATATATAAATTGTCTCGATTATAACATGAAGTTATTTGAATGATTGTAATTTTACAGATATTTTTTCTCAAAATTCACATTTTGAGTGAGAGAATCTGCTATTTTATTATCAAAGTGAGGACAACTCTAAAGAAAATCGAAAATCCGTCGGTACTAGAACTGTAGAACCTCCCGCACAGCGGTACTCCGCTGTCATCAATTGATGTCCTGCGCCATATAAGTAGATGCGATAACCGAAGATCAAATAAGATATACTCTGAATTCAAGACTCTATAATTGGAAATAAAAACCTACGAAAATTATTTATATTAATCTCCCTATTTTCAATTATTCTATTTTATAACTTTCTAGGAATATTCCTCTACATTTTCACAAGTTCGAGCCACCTAACATTTACATTATCTTAAACACTACCATTTTGATTAACATTTGTATTATATGAATGAATTAATAATACCCAAAATATATTTGCTCATTTAGTTCCCAGGGAACCCCACCTGTTCTTTTACCTTTTGTAGTTTGCATTGAAACAATTAGAAACGTTATTCGTCCATTAACTCTTGCTGTAGCAGTGTATCTGTGGCAGAGGCAGAGGTGAAGAGGGAGCTGCGAAATCGGTATAAGTGGCGTGACAGAGGCGGAGATGGCAAGGGGGTAGGCCGCCACGGGCAGAGCCTCCACTTCTCTTCCCCCATCCCTCCTCTCCTTGTCCTCTGAGCCCCTCCACGCCAGCGGATGCCCCGGAATCCGGCTGCGTCGCCGACCCCGGCGGACCCCGGCTGTCCCTTCGACTCGGGAGGGCAGGCTAGTTCGCCGAGACGACACCAGGGGCGCGGGAGTCGCGCGCGAGGGCAGCGGGTCTCGTCGCCTCCGGCCGGATCGAGAAAATGTCAGCCAATAAGGGCTATTTCTGCCGTCGCGGAGCAAAAGTTGCTCTGTATTTCACGGAGGAAGGAGGGCGAGGGTGAGACGCGAGGACGGGGGTGAGAGGGACGGGGAGGGGAGAAGAAGGGAGGTAGAAGGGTCGCAGAAACCGATGGCGATAACGGGCGCAGTAAGTCAGAGGAGTTTAACTAGACTTCCACGGTGTCGTTTCGTTATCTGTACTTTTTTCGTTTATTTGTCCATGACGACATGAGAGGTCGAGAGACGTTCGTTTAAGGTTTTGTTAACCCTTAAGAATTTGCTAACAACCGTTAAAAGTTACGTGCTGTAAGATTTTGCGATGTTCAATTGTCGCACTTTCTTCATTTTTGCATCATTAGTGAGGAACTAGTTTAATACGTTAAAAACACATTATTCGAAATTATCTTTTCATTTACCTCACTAATTAGTATCTGCAGTGTAAGGTGTACAATACAAATAATCAATTTCTCTATAAGACATATCAGCATGATACATTCACTTTCGATTTTGAACAAATCAACATACAACAGATGTGTATTAAAATTGTTATTTTATATTTGTTTAGACATAATTGCGAATTTACTCGTGTACGAGTAAAGTGAACAGACTGTTTACGAACGCATAATATTGTATAAAGTTGTGTTTAATACTTCTTCTCCAATGTAATTTATTCGTTGAATATTACTTAAGAAACATGTCCTATGTTTCTTGTCTTTGTGTATACAGTTTCGATATGCAACTGCAATGTTACATATCTAGTCCATCTTCGTTCCATTATCATCTTCTTTGATCAATAAAAACAATTAATTAATACAAAATGTTATGTTCCTGAAGTACCTCTGTGACTATTCGGGATGTCGAGGAGGGGAATGGGTGGGGCTTCTCGGGATTGCGGGGACGGGAGAAT
Organism: Acheta domesticus; assembly: GCA_031308135.1. NCBI lineage: Eukaryota > Metazoa > Arthropoda > Insecta > Orthoptera > Gryllidae > Acheta > Acheta domesticus. The sequence continues at coordinate 122,836,115 of JAHLJT010003656.1, read as the reverse complement.
TGAGGGGTAGGGAAGTGGTTGGTGGGGGATTGTGAGGTGGGGGATGACGGGTTGGGGAATTGGGAGGTGAGGGATTTCAGGGTGTGGGGGGTGCAGTTGGTAAGTCGGGTGGTGGAGGATTATGGGACGGGGAGATTGTGAGACGGAAAGCTACGGGGCTGGTGAATGGTGCGGAGGTGGATTGCGGGGTGGGACTGGAGGGTGTGTGATGGTAGGGCGAGGGATCATGGCACAGGGGATTGGATTGCGAGGCGGAGGATTCCGGGGGTGGGGGTGCTTGGAACGGTGAGGCTGGGAACGGCGGGGCTGGAGCGGCATCGGCGCATTGCGGTGGCGGAGTGCTTAGCTAGGCAGAGTGCGGCCCGGCCGGGCTGGGCCAGGGGGCCTTCGGAGGGGCGTGGCGGAAGGGGCGTGGCGGAGAGGGGGCGTGGCGGAGAGGGGGCGTGGCGGAGAGGGACGTGGCGGAGAGGGGCGTGGCGAAGAGGGGCGTGGCGAAGAGGGGCGTGGCGGAGAGGGGCGTGGCGTGTCGTGACCGGGCGTGACGGTGCGGGGAGGGGCCGGGGCTTGCGGGGAGGGGCGGGGTGCGGCGTTGCGGTGTGTGGCGGGGCGGGGCGGAGTGCTTAGCTAGGCAGGGTGCGGCCCGGCCGGGCTGGTCCGGGGGGCGGGGCGTGGGCGGGGCGCGCACCTGCCCGCCCGCGCGCCGGGGCGACGCGGCGGCGCGAGCACGTCGGGTGCAGCTGCGGCCGAGCGTAATTCACAATCGGCCCGCGCTATTGAGAAGGCGGCGCCGGCGCCGCGCCGCGGGCACCTGGGCTGCGGGCGCAGGCGCCGACAGGGACAGCGCGAGGCGCCTGCAGCTAGAGGCAGGTGATGCGGACAGAGGGAAGGAAAGGGATGGGCGGGGACACGTTGAAGGGAATAGACGCCTCATGTGGAAAAAACAGGAAGTGAAGATGAAGGTGAAATGTGACAGAAGATGATCTGTAAGAGATGTGGGGGCAATGCGTATGATCGAGTGTGATGCAAAGAAAAAAAAATTGTAAAGATATTTTCTTGTTAAATTGTTTCTTAAATGAAGAGAAATCCGTGATGTTCCCCAAAGTTTGATATGAGGACGAGATTGTGTTGATTTTCCTGGTGTAATAGTAGCACTCATAGTTGGTATCATCAACGTCGTCGTCGACAACGTATATGACGCCTTGGTCGGGGTTGTGGTGTGCCCAAATAGCCAGTGAAATAGAGAGATTAGTTTCGTCCATGTCTTTTTTTAACGTGGCGGGACTCGGGCCATCAGGCCCGCTCTCCCGTCTGACCACGCAAATTTCCCACGCTTCTTCATCCATCTAGCGGAGAAAGAAGGTATCACTCGAGCGACGAAACAGGCGATTTTTGAATTTAGCTCAGAGGATTCTTTTACGCTTGAGGATCTGTCAACTGGAGAAAATCTACAACATGGGACAGCTGTTTTTACTTTCCCTCCGAATGAACGCATACGAAGTATTTTTGTACGAAAGATTTCGTCGTTCTCAAAATTCCACTGCTTCGATCGAATTTGAACCGGAAATTTGAGTTCAACAGCTCGATACGCTAATGGTAAGAAGTCTAAAGTAATCTTAGGTCGTGACGGAAATATCCAAATAGTGAGCGCTCGCCGGGCGAAGCGACCTGAGCGTGGGCCCTAGTCGGGCTGCTCCTTAAGGCCGCTGTACAATAGCCCGCGAACGGGAACGCGAAGGCGAGGACGGGAACGGGAACGTGAGGGACGTGCGCTTCACAGTAAACGCCAACGGGAAGAGGAATAGCACTTTATGAATCTGTAGCGGCAAAAACGAGTACTTCAGGAAAGAGTTGCTAAAACCAAAGCTGCGCTACTGTGTTCACTCTTTGCTTTCCCATCTGTCAGTTTTTTGCGTGGGCTCGTATGAATAATGAATACTTTAACAAAGAATATTAATTAAAAAAATAATTAATCAGAATGAAAAAATGCAAAAATTACTAAGAACTTATGGAAAATACAACTAACGAAAATTTTATCAATAAACATACAACTTCAATGTACTTATACGGAACATAAAAATGGATTTTGTGGGAAATTTTAATTCTATATATTAATATGAATTGAAAACGAAAAATACTGAAATCACTCAAAAGAACTAAAACATTTCAGCGCCTCAAATCCTAACCTTCTAAATTCTAACTAAATTCGCCTCAAATCCTAACCTCGCAAATCCACGCTGTAACCTCAACACCGCTCCAGTCCAGTTTCGCGCGCAGGCCGCGCGCTCGATCAGCTGGAAAGCTTCGCCTCCATTTGCTGTACTCTCATTGGTCGAGAGGCTTCCCGTTCAACCGGGCCGAGATAAATGTTGACAATCTTTCGCGTTCCCGTTCCCGTCAAGCTTCGCGTTGCCGTCGCGTTGTGAACGCCTGCCTGAGATGTCCGCCTTTCTACTTTCTTTACGTTCCCGTTCGCGTTGCCATTCCCGTTCACGTGCTATTGTGGAGTGGTCTTAAGGGACGTGGCGGCGGCGTTGCGGACCCCAAGGCGCCTCGTGGCAGCGCTCGCCTTCGCGGCGGCCGCAGCGCATTCAGAACACCCGGCCCTTCACCTCGGCGGCGGCGCCAACTGCAATTCCCGCCTGGGGGTGAGGAGAGACAGACCCGAACTCTAGACGCCGCTTCCAAGCGCCTTTCTGAAACGAGTGTTACTCAGAAATTTGCTTCTTTCGATCCTACCATTCAATCTAAACGTTCCGTTGTGTAACGTCATTTCATTATCAATAATAGCTGACTTTTCCGTCATCATCATTGTAACTGGAATATCTAAGTTCGTGTTCAACACCATTTATACTTATCAGCAAGGAACGGTGTAAATTTACAATACGAAGGACATTTTTTCAAGATCCGATAGGCTATAAAAAAGACAAATTCAGATAATAAATGATTTCATTACTAAAAGATTTACAATGTCTTACCTTTTCTTTCATAGTCACCATGAAGTTTGAGGGATTTGTCATAACGTGAGTCAAGCTTTCTTATACTCTCTTCAAAGAAGTCCTGTCGCCAGTGAGCTCAGGTAGGTCCTCACATACTCTTGAAGCTCGTCGTTGTTAGCGAAGCGCTGGACCCCACCCACGCCTTCATTTCCAGAAAGAGGCGATAGTCGGTGGGCGCCAAGTCAGGACTGTATGGCGGGACTTCCCACTTGAACTATTGGAGGAGCTGTTTTGTCATATTGGCACCATACGCACGTGCGTTATCGTAAATCAGAACCCCGGATGAACCCCGCCTCTTCTTTTGTTTTGTAATATTCTCCGGAGGCGACGTAGAGTCTCACAGTAAGTGTCCTTTGTGATTGTTGTTCCCTGTTCCATGAAATCAACCAGCAATACACCTTTTTTGTTCCCAAAGCACTGTTGCCATTGTTTTCTTTTTGGTCAAAGTTTGTTTGAATTTCTTGGGTTTGTTTGGGGAATGTGTATGTATCCATTGTTTTGACTGCTCTTTGGTCTCAGGGTTATCATAAACGAGCTTCAAGACGCTGTGAGGACTTATCTGAGGTCATTCGCGGCTGATTTCTTTGAAGAGGGTATAGGAAAGCTTATCTGACGTAATGACAAATGCATTAAGCTTCGTGATGACTACGTAGTAAAATAAGTAAGACATTGTAAATCTTTTAGTAATAAATCATCTTGTGTCAATTTGTATTTTTATAACCTTTCGGACTTAAAAAATAGCCCTTGTAAATTAAAAATGTATTCTAAAATTTTTGCATAAGTAAATATTTTTCTCTTTGGGTTACTTCAAAATAGCGGTTCTTAGACTTCGTTTAATATCGCAAGAGGCTGATAGTATGTTATTTTTGAGTGGTTTAGGAAACCCGTTCATAATTGTATTGGACTCACAAATCTCTTCCTAGAATTTTTCTTCAAGATAAATCTAATCTGTGTATTAAATTAGGTATTACATGATATCTTTACTCTGTTGCCAATTTGTCAGTTTTTACTTTCAAAGTCACCTGATTTTACGATCCAGTTTGTTTCGTTCGTTAATATTTCCATTATTATTTCAATGAAGTATGTTGCCAAATATTTCATACGTTAGTTAGAACAGTAAATTCATTATTATGGTTTCAGTACCTAACCTCTGCTATTCTTGATTTTAATAAGTGATTTGGGAGATATGGTATACATATGTTATAATCACAAATGCTTACTGGCAAATGTCGAAATACGAGGCGAAGAAAACTAGGAACACGGAGCAAACCTGCTCTGAATTCTCTTTGTTCACATTTCACTTGTATTCAATACAATATTCTGTTTCCAATTTCACTGCCCATTATACTCCTCGTGCGTTGCCACTGGCTCTATTCCGAATCATCTCTACCGCCGCGCCAGTCGAACCCGCTGCAACATCCCCTTCCACTGCCCGTCTGGGGCTCCTCGGGCCTCGTTGGGGCGCGAAGGCCGTTGTGGCCTCGGCCCAGCTAACGCTCCCCACGCAGAGCAGCGCGGCGCCGGCGCTACGAGGCTGTTAGGTTTTATTTCAATCAGGGCGCGAGAAAAGGCCGCTTGCCCAATGCTCGGGTCGCCGAGCCACCTCGCTGGCCCGCCGAAGGGGCCACTTCGTCTTCAAGGGCATCTCCGCCGCCCACATACACACTGCTTCCTCCACCTCCACTCCCACCTCCAACTCCGCTGTCGCCACCCTCGCTACTTCCGTCCCAGTACATACAACCTCCACATTTCCAAGATCGTTACCTACAGCCTCCAACCCCGACACCTCCAACCTCGGCATCTCCAACCCCGACACCTCCCACCCCGACACCTCCAACCCCGACACCTCCAACCCCGACACCTCCCACCCCGACACCTCCCACCCCGACACCTCCAACCCCGACATCTCGTACCTCGACACCTCCAACCCCGACACCTCCAACCCCGACATCTCGTACCTCGACACCTCCAACCCCGACACCACCCACCCCGACACTTCCAACCCCGACACCTCCAACCCCGACACTTCCAACCCCGACACCTCCAACCCCGACATCTCGTACCTCGACACCTCCAACCCCGACACCACCCACCCCGACACTTCCAACCCCGACACCTCCCACCCCGACACCTCCCACCCCGACACCTCCCACCCCGACACCTCCCACCCCGACACCTCCCACCCCGACACCTCCCACCCCGACACCTCCCACCCCGACACCTCCCACCCCGACACCTCCAACCCCGACACCTCCCACCCCGACACCTCCAACCCCGTCCCCATCATCCCCACCCCTTACAACCTCGACACTTCCAAACCTGACGCCTCCAACGCTGACACCTCTAACCTCGACAACTCCATTCCCGACCTCTCCAATCCCGACAACTTCATCCCTGTCCTCTTCAACCCCATCACCTTGAACCCTGACACCTCTTACCTCGACACCTCCATATCCACCTGTTCCAAACCCGACACCGCCCCCTCCTCCAGCGCTTTCTTCGTCTTCAGCTCCAGAATAACATGTACATCATCACTACCTGTGACCCAAGTCTCTTTCGCTCTCTTCTCGTCTGTTATTCCCTTCACCGACTTCCTCGTATCCTTCACCTCCTTCTTCGCCGCTACTTTCATCGACTTCTCTACCTCTACCACCAATTCAGCTATCTACATTCATGTCGTCACGTCTTCTGTCACCATCTCAACGGCCACCTTTGTAACCACCATCTCCACCACCACTACCACCACGTTTCTAACGTAGTTGTTTGTGGCCTCTTCTCCATCTCCACAGTCCCTGCCCGCCGAAAGGCCTCCCCAGTGTGAGAACAGCCGTCTAGAATCGAATGCGGAATTTCAAAAGCCCCGCCGCAGCTTTGATGCTTGGCCCGCCTCGTAATGGCTCTGGAGCTGCAGTTTTAGGCCGTTGCAGAGGGAACGACTATTCGTCGGAACTGTGTAATCAAAATGGAGGAAGGTGACTCCGTATTGCCACGAAGTACTCGAAAAAAGTGCAACAATGGCGACGACAGTTAGTACTGGTACAATGGTTTCCGCTTTGGAATTCTATTGAATGAAGATGGAGAAATGGTGATGAACATTCCAGAGAAATCTGCGTTAAGAATGTGATTGAAAACGAACTCCGAAATGTTTTTTTAAAATAATAACAGTAACCATTAACTTTTAACAAAATTTTTTTCGTTCTTCGTTTGTTAATTTTCATCGCTGCATATTATGGTTGTTACATAGTAAAGATTTAATTTGTTTTGATAGAAAATGATACCGAAATATTTTGTGTGTACATACAAATGCATAAAAACTATTTTAAATCTTTTCGTTTCATGAAAATAAAATAGGGATCGTGATGCTCGTATATCATTCTCTCGTATTTTGTTTAAAAACCGTCATCTCGTGTCATAAATTCACGGGAAATACATTAAAATTTCTAAACTCCGAGTATACTTCAAGAAATATTAATAGTCACAGAAGATTAGAGTGCTTTTTGAATGTTTTAGTTAACTTGTAGACCAATTGAAAAAGTCTTCCTGATTGTCAATACATGGCTGTTAGTAAAACTTATCCAATTTTTTTATGACAATCCTTTATTGTTGACCATTTACACACAGAACCAGATAACAAAATGAGATAACAGTTCCGTTATTAAGGAGTGATGATATTACAAAACACTTTACGAAACGTTGTGTTCTGTGTGTAAATGGTGAACAATAAAGGATTGTCATAAATAAAATTGGATAAGTTTTATTAACAATAATAATCACCAATGTTTTGTTGCATTGATCTTAACTTTTTTTGGTTTCATTCCCTTGGAAGGAGAAAAAAGAACTTCAAAAGAGCGTTATCGAAACATCTGTTGCGGACGCTACGAGGACACATGTCTCGCTTTCCCCTTCCGAGGAACGGGGATCGCGTTCGCCTGTTGGGATTTGCGTTTGCGATGTCTGCACTCCTTTCGTCTCCAGGTATCGCGCAGACGTTTCCTGCTGCCTGCCTTGGTTGCGTGACCGCCCTTCGGAAAGATTTCCGTACAGGGGAAGATTGCGCGTCTCATCTTTCTCGACGACTGCGACAGAAATACGAAGAGCTGCAGGGTTGCTTCGGCTCCCTTTTTTTATATCAAAGGGTAACTACCGTTTTTACTAGGTTCAGAAACATAACTATCGACTTTTGCTGAAAGCTGAAAAAATTGCTTGAGATATAATTTGTTCGTGTATTTTTGCATAATGTGATATACCGTAACTTACTTTAGTACTCTCGTGCAAATGTATTTTATTAGTAACATAATGCTATTTTAGTGTGTGTATGTTGCTAGAATTCCGTTGTTAAAAGAGTCTTTTTTGAAACATCGGATTGGGATCAACAAGAATGGTTGTGTAAACCAGTGACCCTTGAAATCTATTTGCGAACAACAAGTGTTCGGTGGTTATTTTTATGAAGAAACGATGTGTTGCAACTGCTGTTCACTTGGAAAATTTGCTGTTGGGATTTTTAGGCTTTACTGGATGAGCTTTTCTTGAGATAAATAGTTTCTTTCTGCGTTTGTTTAGATGTAGCAATATTTATTAAATAAATGAATGAGACATTTCTTGTGAATACGTAAACCGACCATAGTGAATCGGAGGAACTTCTGATATCGAGAAAATTACTCAAATAAAATATTATAAATTCCTTATACTCATTCAAGAGTCTTAACTCACATTCCTTGTGAATCTGTTCAGAAAATTGCAATAGATGTTTTCTTCAGAGACCGGTTTTCTAATATTTCACTTCATCTTTAACCGCTTAATGTGTCCATTACCTTTGGAAGCTAGATTTCTAAAACTATGGTACGTTTATTAATTTCCCTATATCACAATTTTAATCGGAAAGTTGACACAACTCATGTATAAAAATGCGTTTATCATTCTGAGTAAAACGGAGATGATATAGTACCCCTTAATTATACGATCAAAATATCATGTGATTATTAGAGTTTTTTCAATGGTTTCGTCCTCAGATGTTTTATTTTCCAGAAAACGAGCCTTCATTGCTGCTTCTCGTATTAATTAAAAATAATTAATAAATAATTACAGATAATTTAACCCAGTACATTGCCTATATTGTAGCTATACTGCGAAGAAGGATAGAGGTCGGCAGCAAAACGTCTCAGAGCGACCACGACATCTGCGCGGGGGGGGGCGATTCAGCGCGTCTAGAAGCTGTAAGACCGTGTTGCCCTTGCGCAGGACTGCTGACGTCAATCTCCCTCAACCGCTGAACGCAGAATAGCTGCAGTGCATGTGTCATCCTAGCGCACACTATTTGAACTTGACTAGTAAAGAAGAGGGTTCAGTAAAATGAAAATTTTCAACGGGAAACTGATTGGGCCGGGAGAGGTGTCGCAGTGCATCAACTGATGTAACTGCAATGCTTCTGACCTCGAGATCTAAGGATCGAGTCCCAAGGATGGCAGTATTTTCGACACTAGCTAGATAGACAGGTCGAGTTCAGTCGCTGTCTGTAAGAGAATTCTAGCGGTCGGCTGCTCTGATAGGTAGTTACCCGTGGTTTCTCCGGTCAATATCAGGCGAATGCAGGAGCGGTAACAAACGAGCCACGTACCGCGCGCGATCTTTCTTTCTTCTTCCTTGTCCTGTCCTCAATGCTTACGTACTCACTCTACCAGTCAGGAAACCCCTTCACCCGACGGTAGGTCGGCGCCGAATTCACCACCCAGCGGGGGAAGATCGCGGCCGCCTGCCACAAAAAACACATGCACGACACTTATGGGACTAATTACCATAGCCGATGACACGCCTGAAATCACTAATCAATCAATCTGAAACCGACTGCCCCGAATTTCCTTAAATGACAAGAGTCCACATGAACTTTTTTTGTCAGAATAATTAAGGGACGCCTTGTGTATCTGGTAAAAAGGAAGACGCTGAAAGACTGTTGCGAACAACTTTTTTGTGAGATGTTGACAAAGCACTGTGTCTGCATCGCGCAGAACACAAAAAGAAAGCTCTCCCGTTGAAATCAAAGCAGCTCCCGCTCGCGCGCATCATTCTGAAGAAGCCTCCGCTGCGCGCCCGGCGCCGGCAGCCAGCAGCCAGCAGCCAGCAGCCAGCAGCCAGCACGGGCGCGGCGCCGACGGCCCAATGACCTCGCGACGGCCCGCGTTTTAACCCTGCCGTTATTTACGTGCCGTTACGTAGTAATTACGCCCGTGCTCATACGCCCTTCTCCGCCCGCGACCTTCGCCTTAATTAAATTGTGTATTCCCCCGCCGCCCTTTGCCACCCTCTGCAGCTCTCCACCCCCTTCTCTGCCCTTTGCAACCGCGCTCCGCGCTCATTCGGGCACTCACCAACTCGCCAACCCGCCGCCTCCCAGCTCGCCTGCTCACTCAATCCTCCACTCGCCCAGGCACCTTCTCACACGGCAACAATGGCATTCCCGCAAAGAACCACCCAGCCATCAACAAACCCAGTGACCCACCTTGTCTAACCACTCGCCAACCTAGCTTCTCGAAGCGAACTCTGCTCATCGCCAATCCAGCCACTCTCTGATCCAGCCACTTTCCAATCCAGCCACCCACAAACCCACCCAGTCACCCACAAATCCAACCAACCAAATGCCCAGCTACCCGCAAATCGAGGTAAAACACAAATACTTTCAGCAATAAAACCAGCCACTCGCTCAGCCAGTACCCAACCACCCGCCAGGCCGCTCCCCCTCCCCACCAGATCACTCATCCCCCCACCAAGCCCCTCCGCCCACACGAACCCGCATACACGATGCGACTCACCTGTCTTACCTACCTACCTGCCCGTCCGCCCTCCCTTCCATCCTCCCGCTCATCCACGTACGCTTGTCCGTCCTCTCCCGCCCACCTGCAGTGGCTCTCTCCCTGGTTCACGCAGGGGTCACCCGTCTGTGTCCTCCCACCCACCCCTCCCCGCCCCCTTCCGCATGACGTCAGCGGCGGGCGGGCGGGCGGGCCGCCGGGAGGAGCCGAGTCGGAGCGCTGGTTTGTTGTTTCCCGGCCGCGGGCTGCGGCGCCGCGTTGCAGATCAAACGGACTGCGGCCGCTGCCCTGCCGGCGCCACTCGCGGCCGGGGCGGGCGGGGGCGGGGGAGGGGGCGGGGCGGCGGGCGCTGGACGCTCCCGTGTACGGGAGAGAGCCGTGTGCTGGACGGGGCGGCTTTGTTTCAGAGTGGACCTTCTCGCGTTTTCTTTGCCTTGTCACTGAAAAGGGAACGCGAGACACATTGTTTTCATCACAATCATCAGCACTGTCCTTCTTCTTCTTCTTCTTATTATTATTATTCCTCTATATCACGACTAAAGATGTTATGTGTCGGCTGAATATAATATCCACTCCAGGTTGCAACCAGCTATCTAAGGAGCAGATATAGGGACTGCCGGTGCCTCTACAATACTTTGCGCAAAATGTGGGCTGTTCCAAATAAAGCGATTTGTTTAACTTCCCACTCCTTTGAATTACCTGGGGGTTTAATTTAGATTTCCTGAACATTTTTTGTGTCTCACATTTCATGCATCAGAAATTCAGTGTCTTTTGTCATTCTGCGTGTCTTGCGTAGTTTTTATTAGTTCTGTCATAGTTGTTGTTGTTATTATTATTATTATTATTATTATTATTATTATTATTACTATTACAGTTTTGTTTGTCCCCATTGATCTACTACTGGAATTCAATAGTATTCTTATAATTTTGTTTTGTTCTTGTGTCTTTATCAATATTCATGCATTTTTTATGCTTCTAATTTCTTTGTTTTTAACAAAATATATAACTTACCAAATGCTGAATTTCATTTAAATAAACTTTTCGTAATATCTTCAACAATCATTAGATCTTGGTTGTACTTAATCTATTTAGATATAATTAAAAATTGTTGTTTCTTTATCGCCCACTTTCTCAAATAACTCATTAGGATTGTAATACGTGTTGTGAAATTTAATGTGAGCTCCCCGTTAAATAGTTTTCCCTCCTCAAAATGTTTTAAACTTATTCTAGCACTCTCTGCTTTATTTTTGGCGTTAGTTACAAAAGTTTCGAAGGCTTTTTCAGTATATCAGTTACTTTATTGATGCGATTAGTGAAGAATGCGTATTATAGTGTTGCAACAAAGAGTATCTCCGTTTACGAACGAACTTGCATTAAATATTTTTACTTATCATTGCCATTTGATATTAAATTATCAAGAAAGAATTAAAATAAATGTTGGAGAAGAAATATTACTTGAAATCGAGTAAATACATTTAATATTTGAATTTCGAATTTTAGGTTTGATATCAAATTACTAATAAAGCGTGTCTGATAGTGTGATGACCCTTTCATTTCGTTATCGAAGGACTGCTACTATGAGTTCACTGATTGAGAGGGAATTAATACTGTGAACGATCAGGGAATGCAAGCCTGCGGCTTTTATTTGAAAAAAAAGAAAGAAAAAACCAATGAACTTTCATTTATCAACGTCAGTGCAAGGTTATCGCATTCCAGACTGTCGAAAATGTTGACTCTGGTTTGTGGTAACCCAAAACGCTATTGGTCATTGGTCATACCATTGATTGTGTGTGAAAGCATGCACTGGTGAATTGATAGGTATTCCAACAATGGAGAAACGAAATTTTATTTTAAAATTTAGAAAGTGCAGATTCACAGTAAATAAAAGTATAATATAAAGTTGGATGAGAAGCTTATAATGCGAAGAAATCAATTATAAATAAAACCACTCTGATACGATCACATAAGTAAAACAATGAGAGAGTGGTAATTGAATTAAAATTAAAAGCAACAAAATAGAAAAGAGTAAAATTTATATCTTCGAAGCTTGTTGTTATTATGATTTTTATGAATTATACTTTTCATACATCTGTACAGTTAATATTAAAAACTGACTGTTTACCTTTGAACATCCAGGCATATATTTTTAGACATTGTTTTGCTCGATTTTTAACCTCTACCGCCACCATTTCTACTTCAGGTAGTTTCGGTCACCTCCGTCTCAGCGCCGTTTCCACGTAGGCAAATCAATAAATAAGTCGCAAACATGTGTGTGCCGTATACCATTTGACATTTCGCGCGCAAGCTTCGCCAGCAGATGGCAGCGTATGTATGCTTGTCGGACGACATCTCGCTGGCACTCAGTCAGTCCGAGACTGTTAGTGCACGATGGCACACGTGTTGCATGAGTGTACACGAGAAGAACAGCGTGCAATTGTACGTTTTTTGTAGGTCAAAGGACTGTCCACAGTAGAAGTGCATCGTGAAATTCGTTCCGTCTACGGTGACAAATGTTTCTCACGGAAAGCTGTGTTCAATTGGATCTAGACATTTAACCGTGGAAGAAAAAGCACCAGAGATGGGTAGCGTCATAGGTGTCAACTGCAACCACATTGCAGCGTGTGGATCAACACATCTGTAATGATCGGCGTGTGGTGATTGATGACATAGTGCGTGCTGTAGGCTGTCACATGGAACCAAATGGAACATAGTGCATAAGCAGTTGCAGTTTCGTTAAGTTTGTGCATGGTGGGTGCCCCGCCAGTGGACTGAACACCACAAACTAAACAGTATGGGCCTGTCCTTGTAGCATCTCACTCAGTACACAGAGGAAGGAGAGGACTTCATGGCACGAATTGTTACAGGGGACAAGTGTTGGGATCACCACTTTCAACCCGAATCCAAACGTTCGTCTATGGAATGGAAACATAGCGCCTACCCAACAAAAATGTTCAAGACGATTCCATCGGTCCGCAAAGTTTTGTTCACAGTGTTTTGGGACATGCTGGGAGTCATACTGCAGAAATTCCAGCCTCATGGTGAAATTGTGAATGCTGCGTCATACTGCACCACTCTGAGGGAACTCCGACAGGCCATTCGCCGCAAGCGACCTGAATTCATATCAAGGGGTGTGATTCTTTTGGATGGCAATGCCCGCCCTCACATAGCAAGACCAACGCAGGAGCTGTTAGGGACATTTCATTGGGAATGCTTGAAACATCCACTTAGACCCCAATGATTTTCATCTGTTTTGGTCCCTAAAAAATTATTTGGGTGGTCGTTATTTTGATACAGATGATGCCGTAATCTGTGAGGTTATACATTGGTTGCGACAGCAACCAAAGGACTTCTTTGCTGCTGGCTTTCAAGGACTTGTAATGAGATGGGATCAGTGCCTGAATGTACAGGGTGATTATGTGGAAAGGTGAAATACATTTCAGAAAGTAACCTTGATTATATTTGCCTCAATTCCGTTTTGCGGCTTATTTATTCACTTATCCTCGTACACCCACCACTCGTTCTTCCCGCGCGGTCGGCCTCTTTCACCACCACCTCTTCCACCGCTTCCAACTCAACCTCAATTGTTGAGTCCGCCTCCTTGGTTCTCACGCCTTCAACGTCTCTGTCGTCTTCTCAGGTGCTCCTGTCTCCTCTACCGCCTCCGCCTTCCCCTTCCCCTCCGTCTTCTCCAACCCCACCCCCCACCTTCACCTCCGCCGCTTCAGTCTCAACCGCCGCCGCCGCCTCCGCCGCCGTCTGCTAGAAACGGCCTCCAGGGCACCGTCCGTCAATTACACAGCCGCGCCCGCTCCGCCCTGTCTCTGTCCTCGCCGCCGCGCCCTTCGTGGCACTTGCCGCTCGACGAGTCCCAGCGCTCCGCCTAGCACCCCCTCCCCGCCACCCTCCCCGCCACCCCCTCCCCGCCATTTTCCTCCCCGCCACCTTCCTCCCCGCCACCTTCCTCCCCGCCACCTTCCTCCCCGCCACCTTCCTCCCCGCCACCTTCCTCCCCGCCACCTTCCTCCCGCCACCTTCCTCCCCGCCACCTTCCTCCCCGCCACCTTCCTCCCCGCCACCTTCCTCCCCGCCACCTTCCTCCCCGCCACCTTCCTCCCCGCCACCTTCCTCCCCGCCACCTTCCTTCCCGCCACCTTCCTCCCCGCCACCCCCTCCCCACCACCCGCCTCGCTGCCGCCTCGAACGCTGCCCCCTCGAACGGTCCGCCCGGCGCGGCGGCGTTCGCCCAGCTGTATTGTCTTTCGTGGAACACGAACCTGTTTTTTTTATATATCTCGGGATAGAAATCGTAATATAATGGGTACATCGATCAATTAGGCGGACGCGCCCTCTGCCTGCGTCGCGCGGCCCCAGCCACTTGACCGGAGGGCGTCGCGGTCAGCGCTGCCAAGCGGAGGACGGCGAAGGTCGAGCTGGACCGCGGCTGAGGGATCGCGACGGCTGTGTTGCGTTGCACTTCCAGACGGCGGCTTTCAGAATTCGTGCGTGCTTTACATGATTCTTATAAGTAGGGGGCTGATTTTGATGAACTAAAACATCGCTAAAAATGATCAATAATATGCTCTTGAAATGATTTAAAGTGCCCTAAAATCAAAGAAAATGACGTAAAAATGTTATCAAAATCAGTTCGGATTCACAACTCAAGTTGTTGGATTACGTTACTGATCGAGGCTTCTTCTATTCGTTCAAGTGAACTCAGATTCAAAAATGTTGCTTTGGACTGTTCTTTAGATCTTTAGGTATCCCGAAATCGGCTGAACCGACGGTGGCGGTGATAGGCGTCACAGGAACACCTTAGGTTTCATACTCACAACGGCTGTCATTACAATTTCTGTGCGAAGAAATCGAATAGACCACTCAGGAATTCTGTGGAGAAATTGTTGCTTCTCGTAAATATTATTTGAAGAAAGCACCATTAAAATAATAATAATAAAATCGATCAAATCGGCGAAAAAATACAGAAGAAATGACTGAGAAAGGTAAAACATGACTTATTCAAAATAAACGAAAAATACAAAAAAGATATAAACATTTTTATTTTCTTTTTGTCACGACATAAAATTCATTTCTATTCCAAACGTCGTTGTTCTAAAGCGAAAAGAAAAAAATAATATTTCATTAAAATCCTTACCTACTTATAAGTATTAACTGTTAAGAGAAACAGGAGTATATACACGTGTCTCAGAGCAAATGTTACAAACTTCTAGAGGAAGAGGGTTCGAAAAAGTCCTTTCATTACCAATGATCATGTGTTGGGAAATTTGATGCAACGAAGTTGCACCTGAGATATTTCCCCACGATTTTTAGGCAATTCCATACGCTCCGATGTTCCGCAGGTCACGTCCTTAGGTAGTGAAGGAGATTTTCGCGTTTGTACAGAGGAGGTTGTCTAAAATTCTGGGGCAAACGCCTCTTTTATTCGAGCATAAAGCAAACAAGCTGTATATGCAATTTCTCGGTACCTGCTCATAAGCAAAGGAAGTGTTTCTAAATGCCTTAGAAGTTTGTAACATTTATTCTGAGTCAGCTGTATAGATGCATAATCTTTTACAATAAGTAATTGCTCAAAACTTACATTTCAATTAATTTTGGTTTTACAGAAAAAAGATGAAATCTTCAATGCTTTCGTCACAATTACAATCACTTTAGTCAAATATGTACATTCCCAAGAAATCATAACTACGAAAGTTAAATTCTGTACCACTCTGTCACGGGAAAAAGATCGAAGTGTGTTGGTAAGCTGTTGTCTTATGTCTAGAAGTTTTTTTCAGAAATGTTGTGTTACGGCAATTTGATTATGAGGGTAGGGTAATTAAGGGACCGTTCTTTTTTCACAGCAAGTAGCCGCTTGACCGTTTTCTGGTCCTATTTCACAGTGAAGTGCAGGGAATTGAGCTGAGTACGAGTACATTGTGTAAATATCACCACACATTCACATTAAGTTGCGGTTAAAGCAAACCAGAAGCAAGACTGAGATCTTGTTGCTCGTACTTTGATTTGATGAGCTGCTTGCAATTTCCTCCTCTGCACTCGCTACTACTTCTCTCGCCCTCCCCCCCGAACACACACACACACACACACACACATCCTGAGCACGGCTTTGCGCTGCGCCTCGTACTTTTGACTCTCGGACTGCAGCAGCACGCCAGGCGGCCGCAGCGACGGTGGGCGGGCGGGGGCCGGATGGCCGGAGTGGAGTTGGAGGGGTGAGCGAGTGGGGGGGGGGCGGTCGGACGGGCGACCGGCAGACTGCGCGCGCCCATCTTGAGGAAAAAGTTGAGAGAGCAGGCGGGCCGGCCGGCCCGCGCACACGGCAGCCCGGGGGCGGGGGGATTAAAAGCAAGCTGCAGGCAGGAGGTGGAGGTCGAGAGGGAAACGGCGATTGAAATGGATGGAGTGGATGAAGCGAAAATACACAGAAAGAGGGGAAGTAATAATGAAGAAGAAGAAAAAAGGAGGAAAGGCAGAAGTAAATGTGATGACAAAGAGAGTAAACTATTTGAGTTAGAAATTAGGAGGAAGTTGGCGTGAAGAAAAACAAGAAGAAACAGAGGGGAAAGACAAATTTAGGATTGAAGATAAGATGGTACTGTAGGAGAAAGGCATAACGAACAACAATTAGAGGACGAGGTCACGAAAAGGTGCGGGAGAAAGATAATGTGGTGAAGGCAAAGGTACGAAGGGAGAATGAAGGAGGCGGAGGTAAATGTAATAGGGCGAATATGAGGTGGTGGTAACAGAAGAAACAAGAAGTAAATAATAATATAGAGAATGAGGTGGAGGTTGAAATAAACGTAGAAAGATAGACTAAAACAAAAAGGTAGTGGCTGGCGATGAATGGAACGGTGGTAAAGGAGGAGTTGGAAGATTTGGAGAAGACGGAAGTGGCGGAGGGAGTAAGACAGCCTGATGGAAGACGAACAGACTGAGGAAGCGAGGTCATTGAAGGAGTGGGCGGCGGCGGAAGTTGACGTAGGTAGCGGCGGCGTTATGCCAGGGGGGGCGGGGGCTGTTTCAAGGAGGACCTCCGCGCGGGGGCGGTGCCCCACGCGCTGCCCGAGGGTGCTCACAAGCCCCCCTCCCCCTCCGCCCCCGCACTGCACCGCGCTCGACCCGCCCGCCGCGCGCCGGCAGCAGGCGGAGTTTGAAGCAAAAGTTGCTTCCTGCCGACGCGGCTGCCGCGCCCGTCGCGCGGGGGGGGGGCGAGGGGGGCGGGGCCGGCCGAGAAGCGAGTGCCTGCGGAGGAGCCTTGAGCCGCTAGAGAGAGCTCGGGCGCGTGGAGCGGGCTAAAGTACTGCGGCGAGCTCTACATTACACGGCCAGTTAATTATTTTTCTGTTTCTGCGACTCGACCGTCCGGTTTTTTTTTCGCGGGACAAGATGCAACGCGGCCCTGGCGGGGGGGGGGCGGTGCACAAGTTTGGGGCCGCGAAGTTGAGCGTAGGCCGTGGAGCGTGACGCTCCGGGGCCGGGAGAGGGTGGGGGACTCGGCAACCGTCCGTCTCCCCGAGGGGGCGTGGTCGCGGCGAGCGCGTGGCCTCGGGTGACGCGGAGCGTGGGAGCGTCGCGGTGCAGGCGACCTCTCCCCGCACGGCCCGCACTTGTGGGGTTTATTACGAAGACTAATAAAGTGCGATTTTTCTAACTCTGCCCCTCAAGCCTCTATGGCTACGATGGAATATCACTAGTCATTTCGCGTCTTTCTTGGTCGTGCCGCTAGAAGTCGCATGATCGCAACGTCAATGAGCCGTGGATTTTTCTAACTCTGCCCCTCAAGCCTCTATGGCCACGATGGAATATCACGAGTCATTTCGCGTCTTTCTGTGTCGTGCCGCTAGAAGTCACATGATCGCAACGTCGATAAGCCGTTGTGGGGTTTATTACGAAGACTAATAAAGTGCGATTTTTCTAACTCTGCCCCTCAAGCCTCTACGACCACGATGGAATATCACACGGCATTTCGCGTCTTTCTCGGTCGCGCCGCTAGAAGTTGCATGATCGCAAGCACTGCTTGATACGGTCGCGATCTTGCAAGATCTAGCGGCACGAATCACGAATAAGAAAGACACGAATTACCGAGACGTATTCCACTGTGAAGACGGGCCTTGAGTTGCGAAGTTACAAAAATCGCACTATAGACTTTGTTTTTAAGATCTCTAAAAATACTTCGGTAAGAATTTTCTTATTTTCAAACAGGATTCTTTTGGTCTACAGAAATAGTACATTATGAAACGATGATGTAACAATGGGTATTAATACACGAGTGTGAAGTTTGCGATACGCTCGTATTACATTGTTATATTAATACCCTTTACATCGAGTTTCATACGGTACTTTTTCTACGACTTGTATACGTTAAACTTTTACATTGAATTGTTTCGTTGCAGTTGACATTGCAGAATTCAGCCAAGGCCACCTACTGAACAGCTGCCTTTGAATGCTGCTGCAGGTGGCTGTGGTTAGCATTCCGCTTGCGAGGGAGTACTACACTAGACAAATAGGATCAAAGTGAAATTATGATCCAATTTATTTTAAATAATATTCCACGAAAAAATTACTAATAATAAAAGAAATTAAAACTGACAAGCATAAAATAATATCAAATGCTATTTTAATGTACACAATCGGATGAAACATTTTCTAGAACGATTCTCAATGATGAATCAAGTGCCAATACTAGTTTGTAAACTTCTCTGTGATTGGTCAAGAACCTGTATCATAATGAAATTTGTATCGTAATGGATATCATTATGCAAGTGGCTGCAGCCATCAAATATCACCATTATACCATGGTAGAAGAAAAAAGACATTTTGAAACACTTAAGGTATGGTAGAGTCTAAAACAATTTCAGTACATTTTCCTCTGTTCAAAATTTAAGGCATCCTCACTTTTATAGCTCGAATGAAAATATGATGTGTAAACGTTTTACTCCTGTAGAAACAAGATGCTACATGGAAAGATAGACGTGAGAATGAATGATTGGAAGAGAATGAAAGAAAAGAAGGGAATGGTTGACAAGAATACGTATAGTAAGAAGAGAATGGAAAAGTAAGGAAATGGACGAAAAGAAAGGGACAAACGAAAAGATGGGAACGAAGGAATGGAAGGGAACGAAGGAATGGAAGGGAACGAAGGAATGGAAGGGAACGAAGGAATGGAAGGGAACGAAGGAATGGAAGGGAACGAACTGTTTCATAAAGTATGGCTTGGTCGAATTAAACTTGTGCAAAGTGAGAAACGTGAGAAATCATATTTTCAAACCGCTTTGTTGACCACAATTCCCACATTATTCCGAATTAATTTAATATTCTCACCTAATATTTTCCCGCGAGACCTCGGTTCGCAATGCAGTTCCTTGGCGGGCGCCAGGGCATTGCAACTCCAGCTTGTGTCGCAAGCGGTGATTTCGTAGTTCACTTCGTAACTGCAGTTCTCTCTCGCACGGTCTGCTACTCACTGCCTGAAACCGCATTCTCCCCACGCGCCGGCGAAATAATATACAGTGTGCGTTGGTTGTTCAGCGAAACAGTTTAAATTACGAAAGATTCCCTGTTACCATTAACAGATTTTATGGTGAATTTTCACACTTCCACATTATCAATTTCCACAAAATGATGTTCTTGTGAAGACTTAAATTAAAATGAAATGAAATAATTTATAATTTTAAATAAAATACATTCAAAGGTCAAATTAAATACGAAAGCAAGATTTTCTCAAAAACGGCTCGAATTTTTTTCTTTCAACTTTTGGTAAGAATAGTTCCTAATGTACTCTATGAGATGACATAAAAGTCATACTGCACTTTTTTTTGGTTTTCAAAAATTATAAAATTGTAATTTTTTTGACTTCTCTCTCACGTCGTTAATATTAACATTAGCGGTGATTTGTTCACATTATTATATTTATGTACACATGTAATTTAAATAATGTTTAGTAAACTTTGTCGAAAACTCAACCGTTTTCTTTGAAAACTAGCTCAAAATTCCACATTTTCTGGAACACTCAAACGCCAATTTCTCTTCAAACTTTTCAAACGGATAGTACTAATTGCACTCTTTAATATGACGTAAAGTCCATTTTAGGGTATTTTATCGTTTTTTTTTAATTACACAAATGTAATTTTTTTGAAAGATCTCTCACACCGTTAATATGCACAATTTCAGCAATTTGTAAACACTATTGTTTTTGTGAGTTGATGAACTTCAAATGACTTTTAATGATAGTTTTCGAAAATTCAGAAATTGTTTGTGAAAAAGAGATTCAAATTTCGCGATTACAGTAGCGCTTAAACGCCATTTTATTAAAAAGGCTTCAAGTCTGTGAAAGAAAATTGCCATTTAGGACGAAGTTTTACTTTTTTTTAATATTCTTAAAATAATATTTCCGTTATACTAATAGGAAACCAAAAAAATAATAAAATGTAGCTTGGGCGGCGATAGATGGCAGATGGCAAGAAAATGTGAAAGTCCGAATAGCTAACCGAGACCAAAGGAAATAGAAAACTAACACGGGAAAGTCTTTGTCATTCTCTATTACTACTAGTAGTTTATTTTTAATATATTTTTATTTGCAATCAGTTTCATCAAAATAATGTATTAAGTTGATCAATACGATTGATATGATTATGATTTTTTTTTTCATTTTTAAAACTAATGCTTCACAGGTATTTTTCTTTTGGGATTCTCCTAAATCAAACCATTGCACGTCATTGTTTCAAAGAAATTAACAGATCTCATTTAGGTTTCAGTTTTTCAAAAGCATTGTGCAATAGCTGTAAAATATCATTTATTTAAAAAGACGATATAAAATCAGAGAATAAATAAAGCTATTTATTTTAATTCATTATTTATGAGTGAGTAATGAACAGTTTCGGTTATGCAAAATTAATGGGTTTTTTAATTTTGAGTTTTTAGCACATTGGTATCAGTAATATTCCAAACTTCCTTGTGGCCATAATGCGTACATAATTAAGTTTGGGAGTTTTCCTTACCTATCGCATTCTCATATGAGAATGAACTAAATATTTGCATGTTGTAGAAATGGAGCATCGTGAACAGTAAACAGTGGAACGCATGTTCGGCAGTTTTGCATCCAGGCATATTGTACCTATGTTCTTATAATAAAACAAACCGTACATATACCAGATCAAATCTTACTCATACCTAATTCATAAAATGGACCCGAGTCCCCTCCGAAAATACTGAGATTATTTTATTTCTATGGCTGACATTCTTGACGTAGTACATGAAGTGTTGCTGCTAGAATTGCCATTTTCTCATTTATTATCACTTCTTGTGATTATCAAACGTATACAATTTTCATCAATCTTCCACCATCATGATTCATCACTTATTAATGAATCGTCACCATCATCGCCCTTTCAGTCGTTCTTCCCACTCAGTGGCGAGACATGGACTACGACTGTGACCGCTAACTACGACAAACTTAAAAAAAACAAACTCGAAAATCGTTTCATCCTATTAGCATTTCGACCCCCACCCATGACTAGTTACGACACAATAAAGAGGTAAAACGGACTTAAATTCATTCCTTTAGCATATACGACAACGCACGAAAACGAATTACGAAAGCCACTAATAATCCTAAATCTACTCCTTTCCTTTACCCCACATCCCTAACAACCCACCCCAAAATATAAAAAGACACCACCCCTTGATATCCTTCAACTACCCCCGACTCGCACTTACTAAAATTCTTACAAGGCAAATATAATATTCACCTAATGAATAACATTTTGACTAAAGAAAATACATTAAGCACCAGATAGATCCAATTTCTTTATTAGGAACTCAGAACTCTACTTGCTATCATGTTTGGACTGCCCCCTTCAGTATGTTGGACAATCCAAGAGAAAGCTACAGTTGAGAAGTAATGAACCCAAACGCAATATTAATGAACCTATCAATAAACAAAATTCTTTGGCAAAACATAGAATACAAACGAACCACAATATAGACTTTCAAAATCCCAGAATTCTCGCCAAGGAAAACAGTTACTACACAAGATTAACAATGGAAACATTAAATATCAAAACTCGTGAAGTTCTAAATTCAGCAATATAATCAAATGTTATAACTACGACTTAAGTTTCGACATGAATCTCTACATGATTTATGAAATTTCATCCATAAAAGAGGTGACTATTAGTACAAAATTAAAATCTTTCTGTATTTTGTATTTATTTATATTTACTATAATTAATAGTATTATATATAATATAATGTAAAAATTTCTTTGTTTTTAGACCTAACTAAATCAAGGTCAACATGTATACTATGTAATTGACGATTATGTACCTAAAGATGACGGGAAAACCTCGTCGAAAAGTGGTACGAACACGAAATAAAGTATGAAATAAATCACAATTCTCATATGTTTCTAAAACCATGAAAGCTGTGTCA
The DNA here is from genome assembly GCA_031308135.1 of Acheta domesticus. Lineage (NCBI taxonomy): Eukaryota > Metazoa > Arthropoda > Insecta > Orthoptera > Gryllidae > Acheta > Acheta domesticus. The sequence goes on along the minus strand of JAHLJT010003656.1, from coordinate 122,813,875 downwards.
AACGTAGGGATCCTTAACGTTACGATAAACTAACTCCACTCCCCCATTAACGTACTCACCCGAAAAATACTTTTAATTACTACAACTTTACTTACACTCCGAGACAGACGACAACGCTTTTACTTACACTCCGAGACAGACGTAACGACAGTTCAACGCTTTTAAACTAAAATCCCACAATATAGACAAAGAGAAACAAAAACATAAAGTCCTTGTTTCCATTACCCTAAAAAAGCAATAAATAAGTAAATAAATAAATAAATAAAACTATTTTTGTTCTAATTTCCGCCCTACACCCACTCACCACCCACTCCTCACTAGAGAACCTCCCCTGTCCCCATGTCATCCTTTCCCCTCCCTTCCTTTCCGGCCACCTTTTATAAGGGGGAAGGAAGGAGATTTTTAATATTTTTACAAGTCTCATCGAGGTAATGGCCACCTTTGCGGATAATGCTCATTGTAGACGCCGCTTTTAAGACTAAAACCGGAAACATGCCACAAGCGTTGCCGTCACCGCCGTCCGCAGCCTCTTCCCCTGAAGCCACAGAACGTGCACGCCCTCCGTGCGGGCGGCGGGGAAATCTCCTCGGCTTGGCCCGCGCAGCATATTGCCTCGAGCCCTCGCGCGCTATTTTCTGCTTAGTCCTAGACGTCCTGCTGGGCACGGCGTAATAGATTCCTTCCCTGGGGTTCCCGGAGTTGTTCCTTTTCATTCGCGCCCCCTCTCGGCTACCTCGTGAATTTTCTGGCGGCCAGCTTTCTCGCGAGCGCGTTGGCTTATTTTTTGTGCAGCGGCGTCTACCGTGATATACAAAGAGCGCGCGCCGGGACCGCTGCGGCGAAGGGCGACGTTGCGTGGAAGTGGTCTGGGAGAAGGGAAAATTAAGAAAACGGAGGAGGACTGGGTGGACAGGCAGATACTTAGAGGAAAATCTTTCGAGAAGAGAACGATGTTTTGTGGGAAGATATCAGCGAGAGTCTGTTGAAGAAGTACTGGTGGACATACGTGCGTGTGACGACGTGATGAAACCTATAAGGAAGGCGAGATGTGATAAAAAGTACTGGCAGATACTTAGACAAAAATCTTTTGAGAAGAGAACGATGTTTTGTGGGAAGATATCAGCGAGAGTTTGTTGGAGCAGTACTGGTTGACATACGTGGATGTGACGACGTGATGAAACCTATAAGAAAGGCGAGATGTGATAAAAATTACAGGCAGATACTTAGAGGAATATCTTTTGAGAAGAGAACGATGTTTTGTGGGAAGATATCAGCGAGAGTTTGTTGGAGAAGTACTGGTTGACATACGTGTGTGTAACGACGTAATGAAACCTATAAGAAAGGCGAGATGTGATAAAAATTACTATGGTTAGCAATAATGAATTTTCAGGAAATTGTGATTGGAAATAGTTGAAAGAACAGTGGAGACAGTGACGACGTGAAAATTAAGTCTGTGAAAGAGGATAGAGGGATGTCTAAAATGCTAAAGAATATCCACGGTGAGAGAATTCTTTTTTTTTTTTTTTTTTTGTTTGTTTGTTTAAGGTCGCATCAACTACTCGGTCATTAGCAACCACTATTGGGAGTAACGTTATGACATGATGATGACACGATATGGTGATGAGAGAGGGTGAAAGGACGAACACATACAACCATGCCCGAGGCGGGACTCGAACCCGCGACCCCACGGTCCGAGACTACTACGGCACTACTGCCTTAGCGGTCTCGGCCACGGGGCCGGCGAGAGAATTCTTTGTTTTAGTGATGGCGGTGATATTTAGGGCGACAGTAGGAGATGGTGATTTAATAGGTGACGGTGATTTTGGAGATGATGATGATTTTGAGGCGATTGTGGTTTTTAATGGGTCACTGGTTTTATTTAACTCGGGAGTGCTCGCAATAGATCTGTGAGATCCAAGCCACAAAAGTTTTATGTTCCTGAACTATTGCGATGCATTAGCCGTCTAATATTTCATTTATTCCTTCATTGTACTTTTGTGAGAACGTCTGGCCTTCTATTTTTCTCCTTTCGATGAATCGTTTCTCTTAAGCATGTTGAAATTTGATCGCTGCGCTGCGCGATATGTGTCAGATACGTTACGTGCACTGCCGTAAGCGGTACGTGTCATGGCATTTTCAGCCGTTTCTATGACAAGAGCCTATTCAGAAAATGTAATCATTTGTATTATCTAGAATCGAGTGTCACAATTTCTTCTCAAAGAGAAAGAAGATATGCAGGAGACCTCTGTAGGATAATGAAAAAAAAAAATGCGAACCTTGCAAAATGGAAAAAAATAAAGAGTTCTAAATATTTTTGTGAAAAATGTAAAATACATGTTTGTTTATAATACGCCAAAATCATTTATGAAAATTGTATTTAATATTATTTAATAAGATAATAATATGTTTAATGATTTTTGCGTGTACTTTGTCAGTTTTTACCTTTTTCTCCGTAAGTGTTCAGACAAGGTTTGTTCAGTGTATGATTCATTAACGACTGCATTAGGCGATATGTACAAACTAAACAACGTAAGTATTTCAGTAAATAGAACTTTAGATCATTCGCATTCACAAAACGTTGCAGCTACATCTGAGAGATACTTTGCGGGCACTCCCGGATTAATGACAATGGTTATTTTAATGAGATGAATGATTCTGCTGGCGTTGGTGATTTTGGTGCCGAATGTAATTTCGTTGCGATGATGATTTAGTTACATCTGGGAGTCGGTTGTGTTTTTGGTGTCAATGTTGTTCTAGGGGGCAGTAGTGCTGCTGCTGCTGATAGTGATAATGCTGATGATGGAGGTGGTGGTGGTTGCATATGCTCTTGGTGGTAACATTCCTGCAAGTAATGATGGTTGTAATGACGCTCGCGTTCCGCGTAAGTGCTCTCTCTGTCTGAATCAGTGAAAAACTACTGATTGACAGTGACTATTCACTGATAATGTCAGTTATAACCCTGCCACTGTCAAACAGTGAATTGAACTGAACAAATCAGTGAAAGTCGAGTTCATTTCTTGAATCAGTGAAACTTCACTGTTTGAGTCAGTGAAATCTGTGACAGCTAATTGAACCGTGAACGACGCGAACGACTGAACGATCAGTGAGCGATGATGGCGCGGCACTTTTTATCACTGACGACCAGTGAAATGCAGGCGGTCATTATGAAAAAGTTCGCATATTCGCTGATTGTCAGCGAAAATTCACATTTCGACTAAAATATCAGTGACTTCGGATCTCACTGATTGAATCAGCGACAATTTCCCTGATTTAGATTCGGAGAGTGTGTGACGCTTCGGATGGAAGATCCAACGGCTACGTGAAAGCACTGGTCACGACGACGCACGGAAATCCCGGCCGTCCACCCTGGAAATCCCGGCTGGAGAAGCAGACTCTTCTGCACCTGAAACCTCATCGCCCGCAGTCGCAGCCGTGAAAAAAAATCCCGCTTGCCTCAACAAAAAAGACTCGAGCCGCATAGGAAGCGCATAATCAGAACGCGCCCGCCGGAACAAATGTGCTGATGATGATGGTGATATTGATGATGGTGATATAGATAATGCTGATGATGGAGTCGTTGGAGGTGGTGGTGGTGGTTGCATATATTCTTGGTGGTGACGTTCCTGGAAGTAATGATGGTTGAAATGACGCTCGCGTTCCGCGTGTGTTACGCTTAGGCTGGAAAATGCAACGGCTGCGTTAAAGCACTGGTCACGACCCACGGAAATCCCGGCCGTCCACCCTGGAAATCCCGGCTGGAGAAGCAGACTCTTCTGCACCTGAAACCTCATCGCCCGCAGTCGCAGCCGTGAAAAAAAATCCCGCTTGCCTCAACAAAAAAGACTCGAGCCGCATAGGAAGCGCATAATCAGAACGCGCCCGCCGGAACAAATGTGCTGATGATGATGGTGATATTGATGATGGTGATATAGATAATGCTGATGATGGAGTCGTTGGAGGTGGTGGTGGTGGTTGCATATATTCTTGGTGGTGACGTTCCTGGAAGTAATGATGGTTGAAATGACGCTCGCGTTCCGCGTGTGTTACGCTTAGGCTGGAAAATGCAACGGCTGCGTTAAAGCACTGGTCACGACGCACGGAAATCCCGGCCGTCCACCCTGGAAATCCCGGCTGGAGAAGCAGACTCTTCTGCACCTGAAACCTCATCGCCCGCAGCCGCAGCCGTGAAAAAATCCCGCTTGCCCCAACAAAAAAGACTCGCTTCACGTAGGAAGCGCATAATCAGAACGCGCCCGCCGGAACGAGCGCGCTGGCGACACGCTGCGCGACGCCTTTGAATCACGCGCACGGCTTTCAATCCGACATTCACGCGTCCGTGGCGGCGCGCGCAACGCGGCTACGGAATGAGAGCGCCGACGCACGCACCAGCGGTGAGCGCATTCAAAGACAGCGCGTGGGAAAAGCGGACGAATTGGTGGATGTTTCATATGGAGTGCAAGCACGTAGATGTGTTCACGAAAAGTATTGTAAATGTATTTCGATTGTTTCGCAAAATACAGGTTGTCCGGGGAGGAAACGTCGAAACTTCGAAAATAAGCTCTTAAGACTGTTCTAAGCCTATTTTCTCTAATAATCTACGTGGATATTCCGAATGATTGGGCCGCAATGAACACCCTTAAGTCTTAAGAGCTTATTTTCGAAGTTTCGACGTTTCCTCCCCGGACACTCAATGTATTACAAACTTAAAGGTCGTGTAGAGGGATCTATGATGGTTGCTTTTGGCCAATCAACGTGTGGTGAGAGATTTCATGTAACGAAGCGTGATCGGTGGTGTAACGGTTAGCGTATCGGGCTGTTGTGCCTAAGTTCGCTTGTTCAACCCGACCGAAGCGGTGGATTTTTAAGGGTGAAAAATTTCTTCCTTCCAGAAGGTAAGTAAAGCCGGATGGCCCATGCTGTAGATTTATTACTCGTGAAAGATCCTCAAGCCTAAAACAAGCCTCTGAGCTAAATTCAAAATTGCTTGTTTCGTCGCCCGAACAATACCATCTTTCTTCGCTAGATGGTGAAAGGTGCATAGCAATTGCTTGGTGAAACGTAAGGGCAGGCCTGATAGCCCGAGTTTCACCACGCAAAATTAGGCATTAAGTAACTAACTAACGAAGTGATTTTCACCTGATTGTTGAACAACTTCTCGTGCACTATGGTTCGGCAGGTCACGTACTGACGGAGTTTGATATTTCATATACTTATCACACACAGATGCTTGTGAAACCTCTCACTGCTGTTTTTTGCAAAAAAAAAGCGATATCCAAAAGAAATTTGAGCCGAAGCTAAAATTCTCTTGTCTTGCTTCTGGTCCTAAATCTTCAATGGCTTCCTATCTTCGCATGTTTTTCTGAGTTATGACGAACTTTAAGAAATTTAATTATTTTCTCAATAGTTACATCAGATCATCGCCTTCCCAAGCCTTTGCGCTCGTCAGTCAATTCCTTCTACCGCAAGAGGGAAATTCTGTAGCTTATTTGTTGTTGCAGTTCTTTTCCAATGCATAGGAGGGAACCTTGGTAAAGAATTTTACCAAATAATCTCGATGCTTCTTTTATTATAAATATCTTTAGAGGAAACAATTTTCCGGTGTTAGTTAATGCCTTATTTTACGTGGCGAGACTCGGGCCATCAGGCCCGCTCTTCCGTCTGACCACGCAAATTTCTCTACGCCCCTTTCACCACCTAGCGGAGAAAGAGGGTATTATCTCGGGCGACGAAACAGGCGATTTGAATTTAGCTTAGAGGCTTCATTAAGGCTTGAGGATCTTTTACATGCAGTAAATCTACTACATGGGACAGCCGGCTTTACTTCCCCTCCGAAGGAAGGCGTACGAAGCAGTTTTTCGCCATGGTTTCGATCCACGCCTTCGATCGGGTTTGAAACCGCAATCTTGGGTACAACAATCCGATACGCTGACCGTTATACCATCCGAATCCGGTGTCTCATCTGAAATGCTATTTTATTTTATTCTGTGCCCTGAACGCAGACAACGTGCGTGGGGGGTCGTTCCACTGTGTCGGTGCGTGCTGCCGGTGGAGTGGGCGGGGCGGCTTTTTGGCAGGCCGCGCGTCCGGCTGCTGCGGGGCTTTTTCGCGTTGTTTATTGTAAAAAGCATCGGGACGCCTCGATGCCTCTTCACCTCCACGCGGCCACATATTGCGCTTCGTTGGGCTTGTGGCCATCTTCACCAGCTGCTTTCTGCTCTTTAGCGTTTATCGCCTGGTCCCAAGAGGACTTCATGTAACATCGTGGGGGGTCTCACTGCTCACCATTTTCACTTGTGACGTTATGTTATCGGATGTGTCTTTAGAGAATTCTAGAGAGTATAGAGAGAATTTCATTATACATCTCGCTGTGTTTTACTGCTAAGCTTTGTGTGGGGTTCTGTTTTCTATTTGCTATAGTTTTATACATAAATAGCACGAAACTAGAAAAAAATGTTTACTTCACATTTTTGACAAAAACTGCAATATATCTATAAATATTGTTTCGATAATAGAAATTTTTGTGCAAAAATGGAACATTCAATTAAGAAATGGATGGAACATTCAGTTAAGAAATTCAGTTAATAAATGGATGAAGAAATGGAGATCAGTGAAATGTTGAAATAATTAGTATAATTTTGATATAATTGAACGACCAATAACAATTTTTCGAAAATTTCAGAAGGGATCATTCAAGCACGGATGAGAAGCATTTTGTGCTACATTTAAATATATTTGTTTCTTTCCTAGATAAAGTTATAATCTACAATTTATAGAATGAATCATCTAATTATTTCAAATATTTTGAAAGGTGTAATATTTTAGATTAAAAGTTGCGATTAAAAATGTCATTTGATGGTAAGTCCATTTAGTTTTCTCACTGCTTAAGGGTGCAGCTGACTAAATGACTCGAACTAAGATAATTCACAAACGAAAGCAGATAAAACGATTTGAAAGAAATACTTGAATTATTGAATTTGAAAGAAGTATTTGAATAAATTAGAGTGTAATAATTCTTGAAAATTAGGAAATTGTAAATTTCATAATTTTGCCCTTCATAACAAACTACGTATTTCAAAAATTCAATTTCTAAATGAAAACAAGAGACACTGGATGAAGAGATGAAGTTCTATTACTACACTAACTGTATTTTCCGAAAAACTTCTGTGAATTTTGCAATAACGACATCGACGCATGGATACTTTAATTTCAATTCGAAGAAAAAATAGACAAGAATCGAGTGGAGAAAGGAGAACAGAAAAATAATAATGTAGCCAAAGAGCAAGGAATGCAGAAGAAAATATTAATCACATTGCCACCAAACTTAATCCCATACATTTTCATTATGGTATATTCAAATGGTATTTTCTGCTTTTCTAAATTACATGTTGTTTTCTCTTTATGCGAAAGTTAAATATGACTTTTATGAACATAAGATTCACTTCTCATTACGTGGCTTAGAAATTTATTTTAATAGATTTTTTTAGTGAAAGTTATTGATCGCGATACGAACTCTGGAAACTGCAAACTTTTTGGAATTAAAGAGCTCCAATTAATCCAATGTTGTTCTAACAGAAAATATCTTTAATTGTCTAAAACGTACAAATGTTTCTAAATCCGGAACTTAAAGAAATTACGCAAATGCAAATTCACAAAAAATATTGAACATGAAAATTCACGTCTGCATTACATGAAACATTTTTTTTTATTCCTGTTAGTCCCTCACTCTATTCCGTACTTCAGTCGTCCTGCCCCACACATCTAGCTTCCATCGCCAGTCACATTTTGCCTGTCCCTTCCCTCGCTTTACGCACATGCCGCTGCGCTGGTTGTGTACGGAATGGCGGCAATGCGTGAAGCGGCGGAATGTGCGTATGCGAGTCATGTGACGCATGCGGTCGGCGGCACGCACTGTTTTGGCAGCGCCCGTCGCCGCTCGCAGTCACGCGGCGACGGAAAACGGCCGCCCGCGTCTCTGACGCGTCTCGCTCCAATAATTTCATTGGAGGTTGACCGCAGGTTTGATGATGATTGGCTCTCTATCAGCAGTGTCTATTTTACTTTCTCGCGACCACTTACGCAATAGTGAGGTAGTTACGAAAAACCGGCGCACAAAGGACGAATTTTCTGCAGAGAAACTTTTATTACAGAGCTCTGGTAACTAAAGAGTGCATAAATACAGTTGATAAATTTAGAAAAAAGAATTCCCTAGCACGTGATGTAGCCAGAATCCCTGTTTTATGGGTGCTTAATACCGAAAACCGAATGACGACAAGACGTGTTTGTCCATCCGCCCTCTGTCCTGCCTATCTGTTCGCCCGTTCGTCCCTCCGTCCTTCTGTCCGTCTGTCCGTCTGTCCGTCTGTTTGTCCGTCCGTCCGTCTGTCCGTCCGTCTGTCCGTCCGTCTGTCCGTCCGTCTGTCCGTCCGTCTGTCCGTCCGTCTGTCCGTCCGTCTGTCCGTCCGTCTGTCCGTCCGTCTGTCCGTCCGTCTGTCCGTCCGTCTGTCCGTCCGTCTGTCCGTCCGTCTGTCCGTCCGTCTGTCCGTCCGTCTGTCCGTCCGTCTGTCCGTCCGTCTGTCCGTCCGTCTGTCCGTCCGTCTGTCCGTCCGTCTGTCCGTCCGTCTGTCCGTCCGTCTGTCCGTCCGTCTGTCCGTCCGTCTGTCCGTCCGTCTGTCCGTCCGTCTGTCCGTCCGTCTGTCCGTCCGTCTGTCCGTCCGTCTGTCCGTCCGTCTGTCCGTCCGTCTGTCCGTCCGTCTGTCCGTCCGTCTGTCCGTCCGTCTGTCCGTCCGTCTGTCCGTCCGTCCGTCTGTCCGTCCGTCTGTCCGTCCGTCTGTCTGTCTGTCCGTCTGTCCGTCCGTCCGTCTGTCTGTCCGTCCGTCTGTCTGTCTGTCCGTCCGTCTGTCCGTCTGTCCGTCCGTCCGTCCGTCCGTCTGTCCGTCCGTCTGTCCGTCCGTCTGTCCGTCCGTCTGTCCGTCCGTCTGTCCGTCTCTCCGTCCGTCTATCCGTCCGTCGGTCCGTCCGTCTGTCCGTCCGTCTGTCCACATGTGAACAACGCTAATGGCTAAACCTTTCAGCCGATTTTCCCAAACTAATATTCACCCATTCATCTGGCTAATGTCGCTCTCCCTTCAATTTGTTTTCATTTTTCATATAGTATCAAAGGCTGAAAGCCTGTCCGATGAGTCTTGAACTAGGACGAAACGCTTTTGCTACCCTAACTGCTCATCCTTTGGGTCTCTGCACTAGGGTCACCCTGCACGCACACTTGTGCGGTAGGTGGATACGGCACCACGCATCTATACCAGTTTTCTCGAATAAGAAATGATGAGAGCAGTTGATAGTAATACCCATTTTCTACATCCACTGGTCGTTGACCGAGTGAGCATAGGCCAAGAGGCCGACTTTCCGGGTCGCTTTCGTCTAGTGTTCGACTCTTCAGACGCGGACTTGAACAATATGCTCTGTAGGTTCGTACACCCGATGCGGCAAGTAAGCTACGGTTATGCAACGATGTTGCACCGAGCAGGCAGCGACGGTGTTACAGAGAGGAAGAGACTACCTCGTGCAAGAACACTAGTCAACGGTAGCTAGCCGTGAAGCATGTTCTACGCATTTGTGTTCATTGTCAATTATTTTAATTTTGTGTGGTTCTTTACATGAAGCTCCTGGAACATTTTATAAATTTTCAAAAAAAACAAAAAAAACGCTCCGTCTTCGATTAATTTTTTTGTGGAATAGTATAACGGATGTTTAATATTTCTTGCAGGATTCATGTTCGTTGAAAATCCAAATTTTTCGAAAACTGCAAAAGATGATTCCGGAAGTCCGGAGAAAAGATGAGACGGACATTTTGGAAAGACCCACTTTTTCGGTATCAGGGGACCCCAAAACGTGTATTTCCGTTGAAATCTCGAAATCGATTCTCCGCAGCATTACATAACTTTCCCTATACAACGTATATTACTCCGCATATACGTACGTATACGGGAAAGTAAAAACGGACGAATAGACGTTTTGTCGTAAAGCAAATTTTCGGTATCAAGGACCTATTAAACGTGTATTCTGACTACACGACGTGATTTCCTAGGAGTACATACGAAGTTATTAACTACGTATAGCAGTAGACACAAAAATTCTCCCATTATTCCTTATTAATAACCCACAAAACGAGGTTTTTCTTTCTAAAAATCGCAGCACTTTTTTACAATGCGAGTGCATTCTAATACTTCTCTACACTACATAAGTAATATGCGACAAAGTAAACACGAATATTGCATATTTCCACTAACTATACCACATATTCTAATACAGTGTCAAAAATACAACTAAGAAGAAAATATGGTTTGTCCAATGATATTAAAAGATTACTGAATGACAATTCTGAAATTAAAAAAGTAATGAATTTTTTACAAGAAATAAACATGTATGATCTTAGATAAACCTTTAAAAATATAACTGTGCTTGTGATAGGTAATTGAAATATTCCACCAACACAAAATAGGAAAACATATTATAATATAAAGTGTTCATAATTTTTGTACCAATTTTGTACTAATTGTGGTCGCTCATGACCTAGCAGTTCATGCGACCTTAATAAATAAAGAATTTAAAAAAAGTAAACACGGCGCCAATGTAGTGACACCTTGTTTCAGCACACATGGCTCACCGTTTTCACAGCCGCAATGGGCGTCTTAGACATGAGCCTCTTCCGCTAGAGATCTGCTCTGCTGTGGAACGCTGTGAAAGTGCGAAGGAAGATATTAATCTGCAAGAAGGTCGTCGTCGGGTCCTTTTAAGCGTAATGAAATGCGCAGTTGGCGGTAGCGTGTTGCCTAATTAACAAAGCGTTTCTGTTCTTCGCGGATTTTAATTGTTGTTTTCCGCGGCCGTGCGGCAATTCGCGTGCCTTTCCTTACGAGAAGGCGGAACGCCTAGCGCGGGGAAGTTTTACGAGATGTAATTTTTGGAGATTGCTTTCTGGCTGTCGGCCCTTGAGTATATGAAATTTACGTGCGTGCCAGCGATTTTCTGGCATTTTGTTTCTCATTACTTAATGAAGGTTGTGATTCCGAAATGAAATTTACTTCTTTTTAAATGAAAATTTAAACGTGTATTGAAAATTTTGAAAAAAAATGAGGTAGTCACCTATTAAGAAAATATTTTTACTGTCGAGCCGTAGTTACAGTTACAGTTGTTTGATAGATTGCTGCCTTAGTTATAGTTCCTTAGTGTTTGCTTAGTTATGATTTTAAATTAATTTTTAGTTTGCCGAATATGTAATGAATTCGCTGACTTTATAAATAACTGTAGTGTTTTAAAGTAAATAAAATATTAATATGTATTTCAGGCATATAGAGAGTTTTTTCTTTAAATCAGGCACTCTCAAGGGGGGAGGTCGATATCAAACCCTTGGAAGTCAATGAAATTTTAAGGTACCATTGAAGATTATGGTGTCATCTGGGGTTTAATAGTCGATGAGAAACGGACTATTGATCGGTGTAATCAAGGTCAAGATTCAATTGATTGCAAAACATACTAATGACGTTGATAATTAACTGTTTTCCAATAGAAAGCTACAAAACATCTAATGATCAAATACAATTTCTTTATTTTTTTGTGCTCGTCGTTCATCCTTATGATGTTTAGAAAACTCAAGAAATAGTAAGTATGTGATGACATTACTCTGTCTCGCAAGAAAATATTATCAGCGATACACTCTGCATAAATGATATAGACAATTCATAAAATCTGTTTAAAATAGACAGAATTTTGTTATCATTGAACAACAATGAAGATTACAAACTACGACTACTAGAAGCTACTCATGCTCAAATTAGTAAGCGTCTCCCAATGTAAATAATTGTTAATATATTTACGAAAATATTGGTATCGTGTAACCTTTTCTTTTAGTCATTTATGTGGAATTCTGTGTGTTTCTATTAGGTATGCAGTATATTATAGACAAAACGTAAGAGAATGATCGATGAAGCAAAAAAAAAAATAAGAGGGGCCAATATTGGGAATTACCAAGAAAAATATTGAGAATTACCGATTTAAATGACCAAAGTTTCGGAAATGTATATTTCGGTGTAATCTGTTATATTCGCCCACAATTGAATCCTATAAAGTGTTAAAATGATTGTTATCTTGCAGTAAAATGGCCGCGAGAGAAAGGTGTGGGGAGATGGATAAAAATATTTTTTTACATATGTTCGAATGTAAATAAAATATTTTATTTACTTATATAGTCGTATATCATTGGATCTACAACTGTTGATCTGAACTGAACACATTGGTTCTATTCTGGGTTTTTCCTATAGAATTTTCATTAGACTTTATTACTTCCCTTTTATTATTTTAATTATTACTTTATTATGTGAGGCTACGTTTTTGAGCACACGCAGCTCTTTCCGTAGAACAATCGTCAATTAATATTGCTTAATATCCCAGTGTAAAGGATGAGAATACGCTATAAAATGACAGTTCTTGTTCTTAATAGTAAACCTTTACAAGTGAAGGGTTATAATAAATCTGCGGACAAAAGAAAGTGACAACTTTAATTTTGTATGCATTAATATCTTCTCAGGGATTCGTTCAGGATATTCTACAGTATCCTCTTTACAATCGATAACACAATAGGATCGCTCGCACCTTGAAGAATTTATTGTCATTTAATAGCCTCGCACACCTTCAGCGGCTTCACATACTTCGTGCCTTCCGTTTCGTCCGTCTCCTTCCGTCCTTTCTTAACACCTCCCTTCAGACGCCGCCAGCTGCGCGGCGGAGTTGGCGCCTCGCGTGTCCGACCGCCCTTACACGCCGCCCCGCCCCTCCCCTCCCCTCCCCCTCCCTCCCCCCGCCCCCTCCCCACCCCCTCCCCGCCCCGCCCACGCTTTCCGCCTCTCGCTCCGCCCTCTAACGAGGCTGTTGCTCCTTCTCCAATTGGCAGCAAATCGCCCAGTAGCGCCTCCGGCTCCCGTTCCCTCCCCCTCCCCTCCCCTCCCCACCCGTCACCTCCCCGCCCCGCCCCTTCGGGCGTGCTCCGATGCGGCGCGCGCCCGCTCGTCCGGTTATTTCGTGTCAAAAGTTCGCGGAATTTTTTTAATGTTGCCGGGGCTCGCTTAACAAGCCGAATCCGACGGAAATTGGCGAAAAAAACGTAATTTATCACCTACGCAGTTTGATCCGACGTGCCGCACCGCGCGCCCTGCCGGTCGGGGGACGGGGGTGGGAGGGGGAGAGGTTGTTTGTTGCCGGATGAACACGTATCGACCGTGACCTATCGATATTAGAGGCGACGTCACTCGCGCGAGCGTTCGGCTCGTGTAATCGCGCCTCGGGGCGGGGAGAGTAAGGGGGAAGGGGAAAGGGGGAATGTGAAGGGGGAGGGCAGGAAAAGTTGGAGGTGAGCGTCGGCACGGAAAATATTTCGTGGGTGTCCTGTGCTTGTAGACGTGTTTCTTGCGACGCGACGATGTTTCTGCAAACTGTCTGATCAACGAAGGAGCAACGAGAACAGAAGGAGCGAACGGTCCACTTGAAAGAGGAACGAAATAAAACTTTTTATGAGAAAAATAACTATCCACTTTCAAATTATATGACTGTTGTGTTCTGAGAATAAATTATGTGCGTAACTAAATTCAGCTATTTATATGTACTCTCTGTGTTCGCTTTATCTCCTGTTTTAATGTTGGCTCAAGTGCACTGGTGGAAGAAACCGAGTTATAAAATGCAGAAATAAGTTTAATATTTTACTTTCATACGACTGTAAAGTATTTTTTATCAAAAACAAATTGGGTAGTTAAAATATTAGTGGCAAAACAAAGTTGTCAAGAATGCAAATACGTTGATTGAGTATTTGTTCTTTTTTTTAAATTTGAGAACTTTATTTCTTTACGATTATGTAACAAATAAAAATTCTTAAACTTATAAATATTTACTTTATATCATTGGATAGATGTTTGTTATTGTATTATTAAAACAGTAAAATAATATCTTAGAAAATCCAACGTTTATATCAGCTATTTATTGTCACGTTTGTCACAGAGTTATTTTACATTTACCAGCGATTTACGTGTAAGTACGTGCTTCTTCACCTGGATCCAATGTAGGTTAATTTCTTATTCACGTAACTTTGCCGATAACATCCATCTAAACTGCTACTATTGTTGGCTCACTAACTACCACCTTGCGGAGGAAGGAAGAAAATAGGATCACAGGGCGTATCGCTGCACTTTACCTCACGCGACCCAATGGCATTCCTTACAGATAGCTGTGAGTTGTTTTTTTCCAAAGGATTAAAAGAATTACAAGGCTTTGCTTATAAACGTCGCGAGGAGATGCCAGAAGGTGAGGTTAAATAAACTTTTAAATAATTCTGTGTACTATTACAATTAGCTAATTTGATCTCATACATTATTAACATCTTAATTCAACTACAATTGTTAAAACTCAGTGTATATCGTAGTCAATGAGTAATTATTACTGTAATAAGAGATAATTGATTTTTTTCTGCCCATGTCCTTGGAATCTTGGACTATTATTTTGCCCAGAATGATTTTAATATCGTCACTAGTGACTTGCAGCGTCAAAATTGCAACTAAACAAAACCACACAAAGTAGTTTTCCGAAAAGTAGCACGCTCACTATTCAAGCACAATAAATACAAAATTCTATACATAACTGCAATACTTTTAACATTTTAACGAACAGACTTTACAACTGCAGTAACTCAATAACGTAGTGTAGTATATTCACTACATTGATTCTTTACAAACCAAGAATATACAAAATAACAGTTTTTTTTAGTCTTGCTCTCACACGACGTCAGATGCAGTGACGGACTGGAAATGAGAAATTAGGTGACATTACCCTCACACCAGGGGCACCGATCCATGAGTCGGAGTTCAAAGTAGAAGTCCCTGCAGTTTTACTAAGACATCTTGATTTGCCAAAGTTGTGCAATGGTGCATGACTGAAAGGCAAGGAACTAAAAAAATATTTATGTAGAATGTAAAATACTAACTGGATGTAAAAACAACAGTTTTTATTAATACAAAAAAATTCCATTATACCTATTGATTTGCCATTTCAATTTATGAGACTGCAGTTCCTATTAAAAGTTTCATTTTGAATGACAATAAATAAATCAGAAGGGCAAACTTTCAGTGGGACAGGCAGAGTTTTGCATATGTTTTTTGGAATATAAAAGCGCCAAATCTAGGTAATTCTTACAATTATCCTCATACTGAAAGAGCCATTTTTACCATCATTTTTAAATGCAACCATGCCATCATTTTTAAATGCATTACCAAGGAGGCGTTGTGATAAATATTATTTTAGCAAAACTTAATTTGTGAACTTTCATTCATTTCTGTTCATAATACTGTCAGCTCAGGCAACACCAGATGTTTTTGTCAGTAAGTAATAAAAATGTAAAAAAATCTTCCGATATCTCAGAAATTCATTGGGCTTGATATTCTGTTTTCCATGATATATGTTTATGAACTAGTCCAGTCGGAACAGAAGTTATTGTTAGTTTTCTGTTTAATGTTAGAAAGGCGATTTTAACCGCCTGGATAATAAACTGGTGTGTATACAGCCAGAATCAGTAAACGTGCGATTGTAATTTCAGCGGTAGTGTATAAATAAAGTAATGTAAAGGAGTGAACATTTCTATATTGTAGGCAATTGAAAGTTGCAATATATTATAATTTAACTGTTGCAATTTGAAAATATGTTCGCGTTTAATTTCAGGAAATATAATATGAGAATTAAGATGAAAATTGTAGTTCTTCAAAGTCGCATACCCATCTCATACATATTAAGACGCAAACGCATTGGGTCGTGTGGCAACTGCGGCACACCAAATGAATTTTGGGACGTAATTTTGTACTTTGGTGTTATATTTACGTGGTCAGACGGAAGAGCGGGCCTGATGGCCCGAGTCTCGCCACGTAAAATAAGGCCTTAACGTAACTAACTTAACATATTTATCTGTAAGAAGTATGAACCTCGCATATTTTATTTTTTGTCTGTTGAGGCAAAAAATCTGACGTACTTTGAATGTGTGAACTTCACATTCAATGTTACTTTGAATGTTAAAAACTGTTTAACTGATTTTGAGGTCGTAGCGGTTCTATTCTCATAAACTGGGATGTCGACTGCTTTACAATATTCTATCGGTAACGAAGCGAGAAGTGCAGAATTGCGGGCTCGCACAACGTGGCGACGTGACGACCGTCGCTTATTCAAAACGAGCTCTTATCGTTACGTGAGCAGTTTCGTCTTCACTGCCACGGGCAGCAGATAGCGTAACGGACATGCAGACAGATAAAACCTTGCGGTCTGTTTTTATTAAACGCGTCACGACACTTTTATACACCGTAATGTACAAAGTTGGAGTGGTTGAAACTTGCCTTTCTTTTTTTTACCTCCGTGCGGCAAAACATCCAATCTTGGCTTCACGCGCTAGAGGTAGTTAACGGTGACCCACTCGGAAAGGAGCGCGTCGGAGCGGGCAAGCTCACGGCGCACTAGTTCAGTAGTTCGCCCGGCCAATAACTTCTGAGTTTATAGTGCTACTCTATGCGAGTGTATTTCTTGTGTGTTTCTGCTTGTGGATGGGTTTCCGTTTATGGTCTGGTCTTGTACTCAATTGCATCTGGGAATTTGTAGGGGCGGTTTTCAACATCGAGAAATGAAATGAAATTTCTTGTTTTATCCAACGGTGAGCTCTGACATAAATTTTACCGTCGTTAACGATTCATTTTGAAACGTTATTTAAATTAGTTGAAAAGTGGTGCAATTTATAATTTAGGAAGTGCTAGTTTTTGTACTGAATTCGAACTGAAAGTACTGAAATTTTAGTTTCTTTCACATATGTATTTAATTCGTTTTTCAAAATGTGTCCATAAATATGTGATTTTAAGCCTGATTAGGATAATATCACCACGAAGTTCATCTCATTTTATAAATATATTGTATCCAAAACGCTATTAGTTTGCTAGTGCTAGTTCATCATCTCTTGATTTCAATACAAACAAGTCACAAATACGGGAAGAAATTAGAGAAATACTAGACTTAATTAGTACTCATTTACATGCTTAACTTTTAACTAATGTGCAACCGTACCTTTCGTGAAAATTGAATGATAAATACGTTGAGTAATCGTCTCAGTGCTTTTTAGCACTATGATCAATTTGCAGATTAAGAATGGGTTTTAAAAATGTGTATATTTTTGGAGTAATAAATTATCCAAACGAGTTCGGTAGAACTTTTTCCATTATTGGGATTGTATCATAAAGATAACGGTTTATCAACACGCCAAACGCAAGTGCGTGTACTTTCCTCATTAGTAAATAGGGGGTGTTTCGAGCACGAGGCATGGAATTAAAAAAAGCAACTGATATGGAGAGGTTTTTGAAACATGTTTGACTCATTAACTTTAGTAAATATCATTCTTTTGTGAATAATTGTTTTGTTACACTTCATTTTGATTAAATTGTTCGTTGTCATAAATACGTGAGCAAACGTTATTTTGGGATCATTTACATCATTTAAAATCATGATATTTAAAATAATTTATATTGTTTCAAATTTAAAGAATGAAGGTGTCTCCGCGTAAGTGATGAAATATTTTTTTTAGTTTATATATTTGCAGTCTGTTACAACCGAGTAGTAGGCAATGTTTTGACAAAAATAAGCAAACATTTGACAGTTTCACAATGGCATATGAAGGAACTGAGCATTTATGGTCCTGCATAGTGTCCAAAACACAGGTGTACTCAGGCAGGCAGGCCGTGCTCCCCCGGAAAATTTTGAAAAGGAACCCATAGTCTTTAAGAATAAACCATATTGTATCCGTTAATATGATTAACTCCTAATTTTTCTCCTTTTTCAACCTAAACATTTGAGTAAACAATGCACACAATTGGGAAAGAGGCACTCCAAACAATCTGGGAACCCTATAAATGATACAGCACGATACCAATTGCGTTTATGATCTGAATCATTGAAATTATTTCATTTTCCTTGTATTATATTTTCATTTGCTTGTATATACGTCGTTTGTAAAACAAAACAACACTTTAATAGAAAAGGAGGCACATTCGGGAACAAAGGGGCCCAGAAATATAGTTGCCTTCCGTCTTCTTTTAGGCTGCGCACGAGTATGTTGAAACTGATGGTACGGTGTAACAGTAACTGATAAAAGGAGTCCGTCGGCAATGTCATACTGAGGTGGAAGGATGAAGTCAGTGGCATACCTTGGGGATACCGTCTCAAAGTCTCGTCCCAATTAGCACGACTCAGCCACACAGAAACGGGGTGATGAGCAAATGATTGATTACTTGTGATTTCGGGACCGTCAATGGCTAAGGTTATTAGTCCTGTACGTGTAGTGTTTATTTTTCCGCGGGAGAGTGTATCTTCGCCGATAGTGTGTACCTTCCGCGGTATTGTGTATCTTCCCCGCTGGAAGGCGAGATCCGGCACCGACCTACCGTCGGCTAGCGGGTTTTTTTTTCAAACAGATATATCCCACTAGAGGGGCAAAGCCCTCCCACACCCAGGGCAAGCTCTAACACGCAACACTCACCGTGCTGGATACTCGGATTGACTTGAGATTTCACCAGCTTGTTCAGCACCTTTCAAAACACCTACATACAATTTTTTACGTGCAAGTAGTGTTTTTGCGATAATTAGTGTTGGGACCTTTCTTGACCTTACCGACCGTGGAAGGGCGGAAACGCTGCTCGCCGCTGGTTCTGCGGACGTTACTCATACACCGCGCCTGCACTATCGACCTGTCGGCAAGGTCTCAGTTACTTGGATGGCAGGCGGGGTGACAAAAATGGGTGTTTACTTTTCAGATTCAGATAGAACGAACGCGCTTGGAAATCTGACACCGGCTGATAGACGCCGCGTAACGTTCCTAGCTCTGCCGAAGCAACGGCTCGCCCGCTGCGGGAAGCGCGAAGGTCACGAAAGGTCCTGATACAAAATGCCTATAAAACACTATTTATAATATTCCATAGCACTTCAAAATTTGCGTATATAGGTTTTGCATGGTGTTTATCAGCTGGTGAAATTTCATGTCAATCCGAGCATCCAGCACGGTGAGTGTTGCGTGTAAGCACCCGACGGGTCACCCGCCATTTGTGGTAGTGTAGTGCATGCAGGTGTAAACACGTGTACGTAAGGGGTGGGATACGCAAGAAAGGGGAAAGAAAGGTCACGCGAGGTCCGTGGCCCGTTTGGTAGGCTACTGCTCGGGGATTCGCCTGTTACTGATCTGAGGGACCACCGAACGAACCGATGAGAACAACCGCAAGAATTATCTCCCAGACAGGAGCAGAACTCGACTTAGCTGTCTAGCTGGTGTCGACAATCCTTGCACCGCAGGGTCTGGGACAGAGACATTGCAGTGAAATCAGTTGCTGCCCTGAGCCACCTCTACCGGTCGACGAAGAATAGTTCCGTCGATGTCGCCCAAATCGGGGAGAGAGGGCCAATTGGCGCCGTGGAGCGTGACATTGGACCTCTGAATGACGATAGCAGAGCAGAGGGGGGAGAACATATGAAACACGTTTCACAACACAAAAGATGGGCGACATCGGAATGCAGTGCTGGAATGAGCGTAGTATCTGCAAAGGATTAAAAGACAAAAAATTCGAAGGGAATTCATAAAACAAAGTCTAACTAGAACAGTAGATCAGAAAACAAGATAAAAATGTGCGAAAACATGAGCTAAATGGAATAAAATTTACAGTAGATATTGAAAGGAAGTAACAAATAAGAACAAGCGCTGAAAGCAAATAAAGGTAGTTGTTTGCAATTTAGATTATATGATAGGTAAGGGAATCTATTGAAATTGTTTAGATCTATGTTAACTATTGACAGAACTGTTAATGTAATTCTTGATTAAGTTTGCATGAGAATACAGGTTGTTTCATTACGTATTGTAAGAAAAAGATGAACAGATGTTGTTCATCAGTACGATATTCTCACTTGACTCAAGTAACATAAAGCTTTTGGTTGTAAAAACGTTACAAATCTTTGAAAATGCTTTTCCTCCAACAAGTCAAACAAAATCCAATTGCTAGAATTTTTCATGAATTTCTTTGAACCTATTGCAATGCACGTAAATTTGAAGAATATATTTCACTCCCCGAAAGAAATACTTAGTAGTATATTGAAGTTGAAATCGGTTTCACATAAAACAGCCAGATGGAAATGTTTAATAAAAAACAGTCGCGAATTCGTGTAACACAACAACAATCCACAGAAAACGGCTGCCAACTTGCGCAGTGACTGAATAACACACTGCGACATGAATTAACCTGCGGTCACCGCCTCTGTTAATACACTTCCACCCACAGAATGCGTCGGCCGAAAATGGACGTAAACACCAATTTCGCCCTAAACGCTGTCCATTGACCGACGCCTCGGCGCGTGGGCGACCGCAGCGAAGGCGGAAGGGCGCGAGGACGCGAGGACGCGAGGACGTGGTGGGCAAGAGGCCGGGCGAACGCAGCCACACTGTGTGACGAGGGAAGGGAACGGCGGAAGGGTCGTCAAGTGCTCATTTATCTACTGCCACCATTTCGCCGCTCTTGCCAACTCCGCGGACACTGGACCGGGAGAGATGGCTCAGTGCATCAACCTGATGTCACTGCAGTCCCTCTGACCGGGAGGTCCTCTCCCGACGGCGGCAGCATTTTCGACACTAGCTTCTCAGCTAGGTCGAATTCAGTCGCTGTCTGGAGGAGAATTCTAGCGGCCGGCTGCTCTGATCGGTAGTTTTCCATGGCCTTCACGATCAACACCAGGTGAATGCCGGAACAGTACCCTAACAAACGGGCCACGGACCGCGCGCGATCTTTCTTTCCTCTTCTTTGTCCTATCCTCACCCCTTACACACACACACACTTACACTAACATGCCCTACACTACCACACATGCCGGGGGACCGGTCAGGAGCTTACAGCTTGTCCCGGCTGGGGCGGTGCCCCGCTGGTGGGAGATACCTGGTTGAGGGGAAATCCCCGTTAGTCGGCAGTAGGTGTCGCCAAATCTCGCCATCCAGCGGGGAAAAGATCATCGCCACCTCCCGAGAAAAACACGCACTGCACTTGTGGGGCTATTGACCTAAGTAGTTTACGCGCCCGGAAACACGAATCAATCAATCAATCAATCTGCGAACACTGGAACCACCACCTACACCGCCAACCCCGCTGCCACCGGCACTGCCATCGCCTGCTTTACACTCCTTCGCCTTCCACAACATCAAAACCAACGCCACCACCGTCAGCATCACCGTCATCGTCACCGCTATCGTCACCGCTACCGCCATTGCCACTCAATTTTCATTGCCACTGTCACCATCATGTCGCCGCTACCGTCATCTCTACCACCACCACCAGCGTCTGTCACCACCATAGTCGCTGCTGTCGTCTCCGTCACCACCACGATCACCGCCACCGCCGCTGCCTCCATTGGAAACCATTTCTAACGCAGCTGCCGGCCGGGCCGTTTTGGATGCTTGCGTTGCGAATGGCAATAGCGGCGTGGAGGCAAGTGGCGAGAGGAAAGGAAGAAGGAAAGGCTGGGCGGCGGAGGGGGCGCGAGCGACCGACGGACGGCAGCGGCGGTCGCAGGCGAGAGCGCCGGACACCGCTGTAATGGGAGCAGACACCCCGCACAATAATTTATATTAGCTTTAGATAATGAGAGCCCCAGTGTCAATATTTGGACAGCGGTGTCGGGCGTCCCTGGCGACCACGCGCGACGCCGACCTCTCGCCCTCGGGCGCCCCCCCTCCCCCTTCCCCCCACGCCCCCGGCCCCGGCGAGCCCCGCGCCGCTTTCACAACTCGCCCGCCGGAGGCGCTGAGAAGCTCTATTGACAGTTGCGAAACTCAAACAAGTGATGGTCGCGGTACACATCTCCGACTGGGCATAGCTTTCTGGATATTGTTGAGTAGTTATTTAGATTGTCATGAGTTAAAGGGTTTAGATTCAGGAGCAAAGGTGAGCTGTCGTAATCGCGTTTCTCGTGAGTGTGAAGTTATTTTCAATTTTAATTTTTTCAAGTAGTATACCATATCTGTGAATATACCTGTGAAATTATTGATAATTTTTAACGCAGGGAATGATTCCACTTTGTTTTTGTTTCACTAAAATGAAAGTTCACTATAATATCGTGTCAGTATTGGCTTTTAACTACCATACAATATCGCTGTGCAGTGATTGAATGTGGAATCATGAAAGGTATGCTAGATCGACAGGTTTCTAACATTCATCTATTTTCCGAATGTCCTTTCTAAAAATCCTAATTATGTCAACATAAAAGCGCAAATCGAAGTTTCCCACTTAATTATAAAACAATTATATTTGTACAATAGGTGTGGCTGTCGAAATGAAATAAACAATCTTGGGTGCGTGGTGTTTGCATGCAAAAAGCAATCAATTTCTGTCAACAAAGCAGAGTGAAATGCAAAATAATTAAGTTACTTCTGAAAACATTTTTCACGTATTACTTTCACACAATGCTGACGGTGGATTTTTAATGAAGTGAGACGCGTTTGCTGATAAATGAAATATGTGACAGTGAAATAAATTCAGTAGGGTGACAATATGGAAACAAGCATCGACAGAGGTAATTAACCCGGGAGAGGTGGCGCGGGGTCTTTTGTGACCCCACGTATATTTGTTTAGCTGCAGTTGCCTAATTTTGCGAGTCAGAATCTTTACACTTCACATACCTTTCACCACATTCTTTAACTTTTGTCTGAAATTTTTTCAAAATTTTATATGTAATAATTTATCTATAAATATTTGTGAAACCAATACAAACACCTTAAATTTCGTACTTTTTCTACGTTGTATTGATTGGCTTTGAATCATTTTCAAGAAATTGTTTGTTCTTATGTGAGACAATGTTAAAAAATGAAACTTACTGAATTTTCTGATACCTTCGTCGTTGAAATATTCAGAAAAATGTAAATGGAGTAACTAAATAAAATGAAAGATAAATGATTATTTTGCCCTTTTATTTGTTTCAATTCCTCATTTGCGTGTTTGCTTATAATAGTGCATTATGTTTATACGACCTTAAAAATGATTGATTATTATTAAAATAACTAATTTCGCACTTATTTCTTGCTAAATATAATTTTATAAAGAAATAGTTTAAAGAGGTCAGAAATGACCCCGCGCCACCTCTAACGTAACTCTAGCAAACGTCACCTCTCCAGGGTTAAATGACCCCCAACAGAAGTAGTACAAAAACATAAAATATTAATTCCAAAACTATCTATATTCCTATCTTTGAGACATCGATTAAACTTCAGTTTTTAAAGAGTCTCACTAACTTACATGTCTTTCACTTTATTCTCAATATTTTAAATTAAAACCAAAGATGAAAAAATTCTGGAAATATTTTGATTCCTTTTTGTAATGCAAAATTATTCCAATTTTTTTCATATATTTCCGTATGATATAAATTTCATATATTTCCGTGATATATCAATAACATTCAAATGCGTTTTCTTTTACTTTTTCGATCTTTGAGTGCAAAAATCCATTGTTTGATGAATGAAGCCAAATACTTTTAAATAGTGATAATATTACAATCTTCTTAAATCAATGCTTTAATATATTTATCCAAAATCAAAAATTGTATATTTCGGAAATAAAATTGAGCTGAAAACAACATTTACACATCAGCATATATCAATTCATTTCAATATATTCCTTCAAATTCTCAGAAAGTTTTAACGCAATAGTAGGCAGGAGTAGGTTTACACGGTTGGTGAGCATGTAGGCATTTTACAGTAAATCTTGTTATTTTCGTAAATTTTATTATTTTCAATACTTTATCGTACATCAGATTATATACCCCCAAAACTATTGTCATTACCACGACAACACTAAATGCAGTTGCATTTAAAGAAATTTATATGATTTCTTAAATGAATTTATGGTTTGAAAGTAATGTCTCCGATAATAGTTAATTTATATAATATTTAAATCCATAGAACTCGATGGCCAGATTTGATTCTTTCGGTATGCCTCATTTATGTATGTGTATACAGGATGTCCAGGGAGCAAACAACTAAACGTCGAAAATAAGCTCTTAAGACAATTTTAAGCATATTTTGTCCAATAAATTTTTTCGATATTTCGAATGTCTGAGTCGCAATCAGCACTCGAAAAACTACTTGATGTGCAAAAATGTGCATTCCAGAAACATTTAAATACTCCAGAAATATGTAATTGTTTTTAAGTTACAAAAGAAATTAATGTATTAGTTCACAAAGAAAAATAAAACACAGAAATAAACTAGTGGTGCTACAGAATGGCACAGACTTTCCCGTCTTAGTTTTCTATTTCCATTGGTCTCGGCTAGCTATTCGGACTTGCCACATACTCTTGCCAGCTCCATCTATCGCCGCCCGAAGCACATTTTTTTGACATGTTCTTGATTTGCCGGTTGAAATGCTAACCTATGGATATTTAAATGACCTTTTGTTCAGTGAATATATGTATGTTCTATACATTGCTACACAGACAAAAATAATGATTATCAAATTGATTTGGTATAATTTCTAAAAGTCTAATTTGTAAACACAAACTCTCCTGAATAAAACATCTATCTTACCACTACCACCATCTCGTAGTCCACCAACAATGTAGTGTTCAAATATCCCTTACGGCATTGTTGCGCAAATTTCAATAAAGTTTTTGCGGATTGCTTGAAAGAAATACATCATACATTGAGAATACAATTGTAAATTTAACAAACATTTTTTATAAATTATTATAAAATACTATTCTTCTTCGACGTATTAATCTCGTCGAATCCTACTTGCTTTATAATCGTCCTAAATATAAAAATAACATTAGGCGACTAAGTTTGAAACCCATTTACTCTACAAATACGCATATTTTGGAAAAATTCAACATGATCTTATTTGAAGATGTTTTTCATGAGCATATAGCATTAATAAAAACAATTGTATCTTCACAATTTTACCTGTAGGAAGACGCCTAAAAATTGTTGAATATTTTCAATTTTCGAAAAATCAGAGTTTTAACCAATATGAGACCTGCTCCATTCTCTTAAATTACATTCAGACAATCCAACAATAAAGTTAGTGAAAATTGTTGGCGCAATTTTTTTGAAAAATTTGAAAATGTCCCAGAGGCTTCGTGTAAAGTACCGCCAAAATTAAAATATCGATTTCAAATTCAAGGGGCCACGAGATCAGTCAGATCGATCGGGGAATATTAGTTTTGGAGAAAATCGGCTGAATGGTTTAGTCGCTAGCGTTGTTGACAGACAGACGGATGGGCAGATGGACTAACATTTTGCTTTCAATTGGTTTTTCGGTGTCAAGTACCCACAAAATAGGGAGTCAGGCTACACCACGTGTTAGGAGATTTTTTTTCTTAATTTAGCCACTGTATTTATCCCCTTTTTCGTTATCACGGTCCAGCAATAAATTTTTTTCTGCCGAAAATCCGCCGTTTTTTCTTGCAGCATTAGTTAACTTTCTCTATACTACGCATAGTACTCCGTGTATACGTTTGTATATGAGACAGTAAAAAGCACCCATTTTTCACAGTCCAATTGATTATCATCGTTAGTGTACATTAGTGTCGATTATCACTAGTTTGTGCGTTGTCGCCTCTAAAAATGTATTTTATATTCTGAGAACACGCTTTTAAGACATGAAAATAAGATTATGAAATTGTATAAATAGGCAGAATAAACACCAATAAAAGGTTTCCTATATACAGTACTTTTACTTTAATTTAAATTGCTTATGTTTATATTTATTTCAATTCATTATTTAAAAATATGTGTATTCATACTTTTAAAACAAGTGCAGGTACAAAGTATGGATTATCGATGATTTTTCTTTACAAAATACGCAAGTAAATTTCTTTATAAATATCATAAATTAAAACTTTATAAATAAGAAATAGGCACATAATTTTATCACAACACTTGCGAATGATTCATAATTCAATATTGCAATCGACATTAATTGTCCTTTCCTGTTCTGACGCAGATTGCACCCTGAGTAATTCTATGTATATTTCCAGCAAATTTGAACTTTAGACTGAATTTCTGATCAGATTTCTTCTCGAGTCCATTCTTTTCTGTTTCAAAGAGGCATTGTAGCACATTAAAAGATCAAATATTCAGTTTTAGACTCTAATAAAATATGCGCTCTTAGACTCTTTAAATGCTTAGTCTCGATATCGTTAAGACATGAAATTTATTTTTGACACATTTTCAATGTATTCGTTGCAAGAGAAAAGCATATGTCTGAAAATATTAAGTCTGATCCCACCTATTCCATTATACAAATTAAGGATATAATTTCTTTTCGTCAAAGACAAATACGGATCACATTCAAAATACTAAAATTTTCAAACAAGTAGCAATTTTGAACGTAGTTTGAAAGTTTCAGACAAGTAGTAAACAATTTATTTGGTCTTGAAATATCGAAATATTTCTTTCAAGCCTGATGACTATTCCAGATGGTAGTTATTTGCTATCGACAGATGTCAGTTTATTATGAATTTTTTTCTTGTGTGGTTGAAAAAATAAAAATACCCGACTAGGTCTGTAAGCATTGAATGATAATTCTTTTGAATATCCTATTCATGTCCATTGGTGAGGAAATGAAAACTTTATTACAATTTTGTTTACAATTTACATATTTTTTTTCAAGACCAAGCAAATACAAAGAGCCATGATCGACTGTATCTTTTTTAAACGCTTCGCTCCCTGTATTCACGACTTGCGGTAGTGAATGAAGAGCGGGTTTCATTAATTTATTTATGTTGAATTCGCTTGTATTTGTTTAGATCAACCTCGGATGAGTACACTCCAGCGAAATTTGGTTCGCGCTCGAGCTGACAGGCACAGAGGGGGAGGGCCACCTATCATTTCAACAATCATCGCGCGGAAAGCAGGGGGAAAAGTTTGACGAGCGGGGTGCGTGACGCAACACTGGTGCATTGGCGCAGCGCAGCTGGCTCTGACGCGAGCGAGCGAAGCCGCCTGCGCCTACGCGCCCGCTCGCGGCGAGTTTTATAAAGGTAATACAGGGTGTCCGGGGAGGAAACGTCGAAATTTTTAAAATAAGCTCTTAAGACAATTCTTAGCATATTTTGTCTAATAAACTACGTGGGTATTCCGAATGGTTGGGCCGCATTAAGCACTCAAAAGTTGATTTGAAAATTTGATTTCTAGGCAAAAATTTGCATTACAGAAGCATAGAAACACTCCAGAAGCATATAAGTTGTTTATTATTTATAAAAGAAATAATAATATTTGTTCAGACAGAAAAATTAAGCGAGAAATAAAAAAGCACCCAATTTACACAATTCGACTGCTTTTTTATTTCTCACTTAATTTTTCTGTCTGAACAAATATATTTATTTCTTTTGTAAATAATAAGCAACTTATGTTTATTGAGTGATTTTATGCTTCCATAATGCAAATTTGTGCCTAGAAATCCATTTTGCAGACCAAATGTTGAGTGCTCATTGCGGCCCAACCATTTGGAATATCCACGTAGTTTATTAGACAAAATATACTTAGAATTGTTTTAAGAGCTTATTTTAAAAGTTTCGACGTTTCCTCCCCGGTCACCTGTATACATAAAATTAGAAAATGTCCTACTTTCATCAAATAATTTTACGAAACAACCAATCAGCAATCCCTAATGCTGCCTAGAGCAACGCAAATGGTGAGAGAACCGCGAAGCTCAAACTACAACAAAACTGCACCGTCTCTGCATTCGGAAATAGGTTAGGTTGTTTTTATGTGTAAAAGAATGGACTAAACAAACTTCGAGATGGACCTGAAAATTACCTTTAATTGTATACTGACAACAAGGTTTTTTGATAAAAAGTATTCATATATTGAACATTAGTGTTAAATACCCTATGACGAGTTGGTCAGCGACTCTAGCGATTCGTGCGGCGATCAAGGAACACTATGCCGCCGCCTTACAATTCGTAATACTGCGTCATTCTACTAAATCTAACCGAAAAGGTAATATTTTTGTATATATTTTAATTTACTTATGCATGTATCTAAAACCACATGTGAAATAGAAGTTTTGAACAATTTTTAAGGAAAGAAATGATTGAAATCTAATGAATGTTGTCTATTGGAAGTGAATAGTGAAATCATGAAGAACAAGTACTAATATCTAGAAATAAGAGTAATCTAAGTAGTAAAAACGAGTATACAGGAGGTAAAAATACTTCTGTTGTGCTTTTGAACAACTTTCTGTCACTCCGTTCTAGTTTTAATGGAAAAGAAAAAAAACATAACTAAAAGTTCCTTTTTTTATTATTGCTGCATTTAATTGCAGAACGCAAATGGCTCCTTTCCACACACGCATTGTTATCAGTGTGTTAACTGGAAAAGTATAATAATTCAATTAGTGCGCGTCACATATGTTCTGATACTTGTCAAATGTATGGTTAAAACGTTGGTTCGTAATAATTATACGTGTTATTTAATCCTTGAAATCCTAGAAATATAAAACCACGAGGTAACGGAATAATACGAATTATCTGTTAAGTTTGTAACCAATTCCTAATAACCGCAATTTCGTAAACATATCCATAAACTCCAGTAGCAGCTTTCCGTCGTTTTACTTCGTCTTCACTAGCATCGCCCGCCTTTAGCGCTCGCACCCCTAACGAGCCCCGAAACGGGCGAAGCTCCATGAATGCGTGTGCTGTGACTTTTCAGCTCGCGCTGCACCGCGAGTGTTTGCCGAGCGCACGCGCGCTCGTGGCACGCAGGCACGCGAGGCAGCGCCCACGCGCGCGCTCACGGCCCGGCCCGCACGTGTCACTCGCGGAATGAAGAGGCGTCGAAATTATACGTGGGCGCTGCATGTGCGTGTCGGGCACGTGTCAGGGCGACGGGGAGGCCCGTAATTATTAGCCGGCTAACGAGCGCGCGGGCCGGTGTGGCGCCGGCGTGGACGCGGCGTGTAGCGCGCCGGATATTGGCGGTTGCCTTGGGGACCGCAGGCGGTTGCGGTGGACACAAAGGAATTTGTTGCGCCCCCAGCGCTTCTTTTGTTGCTGTGAATGCGATCGCAATAATGAGCTCGTTTTGATTTGTTTCATTAGCGTGCGCGGATGCGGTTTTAATTTTGCGATTGTGAAGGCATATTTGTAAATAAATCGGCAGGTCTGAACTTGTTAAATAATTTAAAAAAATGTCCTTTTGAATCTTCTTAAAAAATTTATACTTCGGAAAACAACGCATTAATACAAAACATCTGTTCTGAATCCAAATACATTTAATAAGTAGTTGTTAAGGCAGCGATATAGCTCCTTTTTCCAGATTTGGGGTTATTTTTCAATTTTTGGGAGAGCGTTCATAAGTTTGGTTGGTTACGGCGAGACGAAATATTCGTTCGCTCGTGCGATCTCTGAAAAGACACAGTATACCCTTCTTATTAGAAGATAATATAATCAATAAATAAGCAATCAGGGAATAAATCGTTCAACCCGTTACCTGAGTCTCACACGAAAAGCAATGCCTTCTTTTAATCTGTATTACACAAATCTGCTCATGCAATGTGCAGGTTCCCGCGAAAATATGGCTTCTCTTTGAAAGTCTTACTAAAAGGCGACAGGTATGCCAACCTTGCTAAATTGCTAAGGGCCTGGGACGGAACCCCAGCAAGTGCTGCCCCCTGTCGAAGACAGATGAAACTATTACGACCAGAGACTAGGCGGACTGCAATTTCGACAGAAAACAAAGGAATTTTATATACCCGCTCTTTTAGCGCCTTGCGCGCGGTTTTGGGGGGAATTTTTTATAAGTCCGACGCGGTACGTTCAAAATGCAAATTCTGAGCTATCAATTAAGGGCCAAAGATCGTTATTAAAACACAATCTCCCGCCACGGCGCCAAATATGAACAAATAAACAATGTATGTGCCAACAGTAGTTGGCAATAATTTTATTGAATTTTATTGCAAAATTGTTTTTTATTACATTAATAAAACAGTGTGTTTTATTAAGTTAAAAAATGATTTCAATAAAATAAATAACAGACGTTATTTTATTCATTAAAAATATATATTGAGTATAAATGGGTGAATTAATAGTTTTATATTAAGTGTTTCACAATACACTTTCTTTTATAGCTGTATCCTTGTTCGTCTAATAATGCCATGCTATTCTTGAAAATCGTTATTGAGTAAAATGATAATTGTGTATCTTATGAAACGTGATGTAATGATGGGTATTAATACATGAATGTGAAGTAATATTACGATAAGACCGTGTATCGTAAACTTTATACGAGCAAAACCCTTTACATCAAGTTTCATACAGAACTTTTCTGCGACTAATGCTAATATTATTAATTAAACTTTTATATTGAATGGTGGCTGGTGTGCAATGTTTAGCCAACGACACCCTGCGAACACCCTCCTAGGTTTCATTAGTTAAGCATTAACAACTCGGCTTCAAATGTGCAGCACAGGAGTTAAGCTGAAATTCAATTGTTTGAAGGAATGTCATGAAAGTTCAGAATCTGCATTTTTTCTTATCAGCTTAATAAACAATACACAATCAATGTGTATAACCGACATAGGCGATTCTAGTATTCTTATTTTCTGCTTCGCCGTGGAAACAGAGGACATTTTACCGTCACCGAACCTCGGATTATCATGAGTCAGTAATTTACACAATCTAATAAAACATTCAATAGAAAGATAACCGATTATTATTTCTGAGAAGCAAAAATCTTTGTGATTGGTCAAACACCTGTACTATAATAAACTTTTATCATATTACTATTATTACCCTCGAGCCTAAGGCATTTTATAAGAGATTCGTACTATGGGAGTAGAAAAAAGAAGTTTCTTGTATTTCTACTGTACTATAAGACTTTCTGAATTTTATGTGTAATAAGTATTCAAAGAAGACGTCCTAACAAGAAGTATTTTACTTCATTTGCTATTTACTATTCATTTCATTTACCGTTTATTATTTTATAATTATAAATTAAATAAATGTAAGAAGAAGTTGTTATAATTATGCTAGCAAATTCTATGAACTTTGTCTTTTATGTTTACTAATATATTGCGGAGTTTTCTTGTTTTCTAGCAAATTCTATGAACTTTGTCTTTTATATTTACTAATATATTGCGGAGTCTCAAGCTTGGTTTTAACAAAAAATATACTTATTGCCAGATTATTTTTGAGTCCTTTCTTCCGTCCTTTCCTAAATATGTTTCTAAAACTAGAAACATGTTTTTTAGAAAAAAGCGTCCTTAAAAGTGATAAGAATTCATCCGCAGTCCAAGATAGTTTTCTCTTTTCCAATCCCATGTCGTCGACCCCTATTCCGCCTCCAACTTTTCAACGCCTCCTTTTTTTGTACAAATCTTGATTTAAACGTCTACAAATCCGCGCCGACTTAAATTATTCCATAGAACTTTAAAATAGTGGGCATATCTCCCTAGCGAGGCGATTTTTTCGCGCTTAAACGTATCTGTGCGAGATATATTGCCAACACGGCCCCGATAAATTGCCCCGATAGGGGGCGAGCGGCAAGTTTGGCCGCCCTGCCGGGGGGACCACGCGCGCCCGGCGGCCGCCGCCGTATTTATGGAGGAATTATTCGGGTGGCGACGCGTGGCCGCGAACGCGCGACGCCATCTTGCTCTCCACTACGTGTGTGTGTGTTTGTGTGCGTGATAGTTAAGCGTATCCGTGGAATTTTTACAGTGTTTGTCATAGTTTTTGAAGCAATACCAAGTTTTCCTTGATCTACATATCTTTGTGATAATTGTTCTGTCATTTAAAAGGTTTGTTTTGTTTTTTCACAAGGGGCCGCGGAAACATCGTTACCACTGTGTGTGTATGTGTGGAACTGTTGAGACGTTTCCATGGAAATTTCTATAGAGTTAGTCATGGATTTTGAAGAAATTTTATAATTAAAGAATGTTTTTTTCGATCTCATTATCGCGAACGCGCCACGACGAGACGCCATCTTGCTCTCCACTGTGTGTGTGTGTGTGTGTGTGTGTGTGTGTGATAGTTAAGCCTTGGGAATTTTTACAGTGTTTGTCATAGTTTTTTGAAGGAATTCCAGGTTTTCCTCGATCGCGTTATTTATGTGATAATTGTTCTGTTATTTAATGAGTTTGTTTTGTTTTTTCACGACAAGGGGCCGCGGAAACATCGTTACCACTTTAACGTCCGCTGTGTATGTGTGGAACTGTTGAGACGTTCTCATGGAAAGTTCTATACAGTTAGTCATGGATTTTGAAGAAATTTAATCGTTAAAGAATGTTTTTCTCGATCTCATTATTTATGTACTTTTCGATCTCATTATTATTGTTATTCTTCTTCTTCTTATTATTATTATTGTTATTCTTCTTCTTATTATTATTGTTATTATTAATATTTCTTTAAAGCAATGTTCTCTTTTAGAAAGAGAATGCTTAGTGGCTTATTGTAATGGCAACAAATAGTGGCAGTGGATAGGTCCCTACCATTTTGACGTCTGATATATTTATGTTTGTGTGCATGTGCGTGTGTGTGTGTGTATGCGTGTGTGCGTGTGTGTGCGTGTGTGCGTGTGTGTGTGTGCGTGTGTGTGCGTGCTTGTGTGCGTGTGTGTGTGTGTGTGTGTGCGCGCGCGCACGCGCGCTACTGCATAAACGTTTTCGTGGAGATTTGTATAGTTTATGTCATGAATATTGAAGAAATTTGAGGTTTTTTTCGATCTCATTGTTTCTGTTATCATTTTTTTACAGCAAAAGTTAGTCCCAGCTGGGGGTGGTGCCCCGCCACCTGGTGGGAGATTCTTGGTTGGGGCTAACCCTGCTGGTGTAGATCTGCATCTAATCTCGCCACATAACGTAAGATCTGCCTCCTGCCGCGATAAAAACATGCACTACACTTGCGGTACTAAAAACATTACCATTTGACGCGCCCGGAAACACGGATCAATCAATCAAGTACCAACGCTTGGAGATTTGCCTCGCCGTTTCGAACCATGCCATTGTGGAGGTCAGACTAAATTTTAGGCCATCGCGGCGGCCATATTTAAACAATCGGCAATGTACCACTCTCGAGACCCACCATAAGGACTGAGCTAAGATATGATCTTGTATCTCCTCTTGTGGCTTTAAAAAATCTCCTCTTGTGACTTCACAAAAAAAATTCCTCAAAACTGGTAGTACGTGCGTGACAGGCCAAAGCCCAAGGGCCTTCTGAGAGAGAGAGAAGAATAAAGGAGAAAAAGGAAGGCAGTGCGAGAGAGCAAAAGAGAGATGAGGTAGAGATGAGGAAAAAAGATTAGCAAGGAAGATACGAGGACTCTGTGACATTGGAAATTGTTTAAGTTTCAATCTCTGAATTCTTAGCGTTTGTAATGGATTTTGCGCCAAATTTGATGCGTTCCTTATTTAAATACTGAAAATTACAATGTTACTTTTAATACGTTATTTGAAAGCAAAGTAGAAATCTAATGAAGGAAATAAATGAGAACCAGTGCGCTGGAGACTCCACATGTGCTTCAAATGGTCTTCTTTCGTCACGTGCCGCAGCCTGTCATATCTCGTAGGTTTCTTCAATTAAAAAATCGCACATGCTTCTGATCTCAATGCCTGTATTAGTAGCTATTAATTTTTCCATTAATTAACCCTTTGCACTCGTAAGCAACGAACCTTTTCTTTTGTCATTTTAGACATGCCTTACGAGTTGCAGGACCTCGCAGTGCCCAGAAACCTCCAACCGCAGCATGGGTGGCATGTAACACATGCCCTACAAATGCAAAGGGTTAAGTCATTGTAATATCCCTCGGCATCACTATGTTCTTTATATCTGCGGTTTCCATTTTGCGTCCTTATCTGGTACGTTTCTCCAACGTTTTATTCACATCCGTCTTCGTCGTGCCATTAACTAACCCTGAATCTTAGGTTTCAAAAAGTTTATATTCCTATCACTACGGGCTCTCCATTCTACTAACGGCTTCCATGATTCTTTAACCTATATGACCCTCACATCTATTCTCAACTCATCACAGTATCTGCATTCAGCCGTGCCACTTCTACGGCCAGCCGCGTCACAACTACAGATTTTGCTTCATATCCGCCACATATTCACTGCCAATCCTTCATCAACTTCGCGTCTACATTAAACTGTGTCACACCTATAAAGAGACGTCTGCCTTAATTCTGCAGAACCTTAGATAGTATATAGCCTCTACTCCAGAATATCTTTATCTCAGGCTCCACCTCAAAACATGTCTAATTGATTTCCTCAACATTACAAGATCTTTCGCCTATGTCATCTGTCCCACAAAAAACTTAACGTTATCTAGAGAATATTCTTTTATCTATCACTACCACTGACAATCCCACTTCTTCATCCTTTTTGCTCTCTCTACCTAAACCACATTTGCACCTCTTTGTCGACATTATTATTTTCACATCTATCCTCTGAACAATTTTCCACTTTATTCATCTTCACTATCTTCTCAATCTTCTCGATCTTCTTTACCAATGCCACTCTTTTCCTCTTCTGCAATCACTCTCTCGTCTTCCATCTCTCCCCGTTCCTCACCCCCTTTGTTTTCTCCACTTTCTATATTTTCTAAAACCTGTAGGTTATCTTCGATTACTACTGTCTTCTTTACTTTCTCTGGCTTCATCCTTTCTACCTATTCTACCCATCCGGCCTTTCCAGAATATTCCTGCCATCTTTGACTTCCTCTTCTTTTCTGCGTTCCTTGTTTTACCAGACATTGCCATCTTCCCTATCCATTTTACCTTCTCGGCGTTCGCCGCCCTCACATCCCTTTTCATACTTTCCGACCTCTCCGCCCATTTCCTCTCTTCGTCTTCCCCCTCTCCGCCCTCTTCATCTCCTACTCTCCGCCTATCTTCACCTTCACCTCTCCTTCTCCACCCTCTGATCACTCCGGTTTCTCCCCCTCCCTGTCCCTTCTCGCCATCCTCTCCGTCTCCCCTCCCCCGCTCTCTTCCCCAGCCCTCTCTGTGCCCTCAGCTCTCTCCTAACAGTGCGTCCTCTTCCCCTTCCAGCTCTCCGGCCTGCCCTTCCTCTCACACTCTTCTCCATTCTTTCCGCCCTCTCTCCGCGTTCCCTTCTTCCCCCCCTCTCCCCCGTTCCCCTCGGCGTCGACACCGCGGCGCGTGATCTGGCTTCCGAGTTGCCGCCCCCCTCCCATCCGGCCCAGCGCGCTGCTCCTTGCGCCCCTGGTGGAGCACCGCGACGGCGTCACTTTATGGTCGGCGAAGCAGAGCGCGCCCGAGGGGGAGGGGCGGGGCGCACACAGGTGTGGTTGGCGGGGGGGGGGCGGTCTGGCCCGCCTCAATTCCGCGCGACTCAATGGAGCCCTTGCCGCACACTTGCTATGGGGCTGACGAGCGGATCATATAGGTATTGGATACGTGGATCGACTGCCGACGAAGCACAATAAATAGGATGGCCCCTGTTTGGAGGGAAAGTGGTCTTGAAGGCAAACGCGGGTATGCAACCCGTTGTACCGATCTGTTTTAACGGGTCAGTTTGTCGAACGATGACCGCCAGGCGCATTGCAACGTGGGCCGCTCTGGTGTACGGTACTTGTAATCCACGTTATAACTTTCCAGTTCTTCGTCTTCGATTGAAATAATCTTGAAAATATCATAAGAAAAATTATTTTGATACCCACGGCGCTTTCATACAGAAATGAAGATCACTGCAACGGTATTTTTTAAGTAAACATTTTAATACATATTTCACCGTACTTAAAAAAGCACAATTGCTCTTCTGAGTCAAAACATTGCCTTCTATTAGTATCCTTGTCCAAGAGTATCATTCATGTACATTCCGGAAACGTACACGAGTATTTTAAAAGGCCTGAATTAACTATAAAATATTAATTGTTCACTTGAATGACTATTAATAATTATTTATAAGTACACAAAAGATTTAACATATACTTTAATGCATATTAAATCATTTATCAACGATTGTTGATCCTTGGATTTTTTCCTAAAATGTATGAAGAAACGACGTGCCCATTAGCTCTTCGCCCTGCTATACAAGTCTGTTAGAACCGAGAACATATATCACAACTTAAAAATGAGTATAACATATAAAATATATTTTTATTTCGTACCAGCTGGTGTGAGTACATGAGTTTGCTAGAAAAAAATCAACTCTCTTATTAATTCAACATAATAATTGATGTATTGTGTATGAATGTGACAGCCTATTGATTATATTCAGTTTAATATTGTGTGTGACATCATATTTTATATATTGTCCTAATAAGATTTTGTAAGATATTTTCTTAAAATATATTCAGTAACAGTCCACTTAGTTCACAACATCAAAGAGGAAAACTACTTTTGAAAGAGAGTTTAATATGACGAAACCGAAATGTGGAGAGCACGTTGATTTGTGTTAATTGGAATGAAAAAACTCATTTCCCAATTGCATTTTGTGGTCATTCTCGGTAATCAATTGACGAAGGTCACCTGGGTGTGAGGGGGCTGCGCGCTACTCTGTAAATTGCTGTGTAACTGTGCATTATATTTTAATTCCCTCGTTTTGCGTTCGGCATCAAATGAAACTTTTTTTCATTTTTCCAATACTCCCAGTCGAGTTTGGTTTACGATAGTAAACAAATTCTGTTTAAATACCTTAAAATATAATTTTATACATATAAGGAATCAATAGATTTTTGAAAATTTTTATAAGAAAATGTTAAGAAAAACGATTTCTTTTTGGCAAAACATATCCGAAGGTGTTGATGAGAGAAATATCTGAAAAGACTTGGCTAGTGTTTTTCGTTTTTGTAAGAGGCAGACTCAAAATTAAATATAATGTTCCGCAATTGTTCTTTAAAATATTTTGGAAATTATTTTCGATACGTTTTCCCGTTGTAAACAGTCGTTGTAACCTCAAATCATATATCTTGCCCGAGATTGTGGCTCCATTAAATCATAAATTACCACTCTGTAAGTGCAAACAGCCGTTTGAGCTTCAATAGTTTGACCTATTTCAAGTTTTATCACTGGCGGAGATGCAGAAAACAGACGATCGTGTTCTCTGGGTGGCAAATGCACATCCCAGACGAACGTTTAGAATTGATTCATCTGGATCCAAACTCCAATCCCTTCTCAATAATGAGCTAAGTTTATTGTCGTTCATCATTTCGTACAAAACATTTGTATCCACATTGCATCCCGCAGCTTCGACTTCCTTCTCATCTTTGCGCAGATCACATCGTGCAACGCAAAACATCGCGCCATAACCCCCGCGTGGATCAACCTCCCACTTTGATCCGCCCACTGTCCGACAGAGCGCTCCACCGCTGCGTTTACGACCACACAAACGAAGATTAAAGAAGACCAACGAATCCCCTGCGTACACAATCGCAGAGGAAATCGTCCTGATGCCTCTAAATGCAACCAAAATAGGTCAAACACGGGAATCTCCGCTGATCCTGACACTCGGCGCTTTACTGTGTTTGCGCATTGACTTCCGGGGCTGTCGCGTGGCGTGGCGGTGGTGGTGGGGGTTGCGGCGGAGAGGGAGGAGAGGGGAGGTGTCTGTGGGAGCGGCGGGCGCCGCGCCGGCCGGCTGGCGTTCGCTGCCGTTAAACTGGAAATTGATGGCTGCGAACATTTCACGGGCCGAGGATTAAGGGGTTTTACTGTTTCTTCCCGACTATGAGTCGCGCGTTCTGTTTGGGCGATATTCGCGCGCCGATAACTGCGAAGATACGAGCCGCCTGAGGGGTTTAATTGCGGCACAAATTCCCGGCTGAAATGGGAGCGTTTAAACGCGTTGCGTGTTAAGACCTGGCGCCGCCGCTGCGGTAGGACGTGCTTCTGGTGGTGGTGGGGGGGGTGACCGGGTGACGATGTGGGGTCTGGCGAGTGGTATTGTGGAGGTAGAATTGAGCGGCGTGGTATTGTGGGGGCAGAGTGTGCCACGCGAAAGGTATTTTGGGTAGAGGCAATTTGGAAGATGTTTTGGAGAATGTTGTCGAGGATGACGAGGTAGGGACTGACTTGACGATGTTTGAGGGTCGTTCCAACGAATGTAAGGGTGGATGTCAAGGTGGTATATCATGTTCTGGTAGATCACGTTGTGGTCGATGACGTTGAAGAACATGAGGATGTATTGTGGAGGTAGAATTGAGTGGGACGGTATTGTGGGGACAGACTGTGCAGTGAATGGCACCACGTAAAAGGTATTTTGGGTAGAGGCAATTTGGAAGATGTTCTGGAGTTTGAGGAAGACGCCGTAGGGAGTGACGTGAGGAAGGAAATTGGGGGATATTATTCCAGTGAATCTTGAACAGTGGATCCCGGAATTTCAGAAAACGTGCACAGAATCCACTTGTCCCTAAAGCCCACTACACTCAGTTTTAGCTGTTTTGACGTTAAATAAATGGATGTCGTTGTGGTATATCACGTGGGAGGCGATGGCGTTGAAGAGCATGAGGCTGTGGAGGATGTCGCACCGGTAAATGTTGTTGCGGTTGCGGTGAATGGCGTGAGGTATGTCCATGCGACGGACGCCATAGTAAATTTTATTGTGGCTGATATTGTGAAGGATAACGTACGAGAAACGGATAGGTAAAGCAGTGGTAGCCAAACTTGCGGTGCTTGTAAGCAACCATACCGTTTTCAATCCTACTGTGAACTAACAAGAAACCAAGACATTGTTTTTTTCAAATATTAACATGTTTTATTGTCTATATACACACACACTTATATTAAATATGAAACAGATATTAATAAAACCGTATAAAAGAACAATAAATTGAAATGGAGTTGCATATTACAAAAAATTGAAATAAATTGTCACCAAGACAAACTGTAAATGTTAGAACAATTATTCTTCAGACTTGTTAATGAGAAGGATGGCTTTTTTTCATTAGCAAGATTTTTTATATGCAGTTGTTCAAATGTTCATCAGTGAGCCTGTTTCTGTACTTATTTGTGCTCTGTAGAAACAGTCCAAGTTAGCCAACCTTGAGCATGACCGCGATCTACCTAAAATTGCCCCGCGAGCCACTAGTAACTCGCGATCGACGGTTTGGCGTTTACTGGTGAAGAGAAAGTCAAAGTACAAAGTGATGTGACAGAGCACCATTGTAGAGGCTCACGTGACGTCATGAGAGATGACTGTGATAATGAGAGAAATACAGCCGTTTGGAAAGGGTAATGTTTGGTAATGACAGGGCTACGAGAATGTACGATTCTTCGTAAACGCTCGTGATCTGCTTTGAAATTAGTGTCGTTATTTGAGAGTGAATACGATAGTAAAATAGAAACGTGAATGCTTTGGGAGATAATTTAATCAGAAGCAGCATTTAAATGTCTGAAAACATTAAAAACGTTAGATGATAACATACATAGTTCACTGTAATTGATATTTCTTGTACTTTCAAAAATAGATGGTATATTATTGAAACAAATTATTACATTTTACTTCTAAGTGAATGTTATATTGAATTGAAGGGTAAAAAATTGTATTACTGTTGTGCATTCATAAAGATAAATATCTAAATTTAAGATTACTAATATTAGTTACGAATATACGGCATAAAATCATTGCTGAATTATTATATTATTTTGAACAGAATTTTGAAAGAAGAGAATAAAACAATGAATGATACATAAAGTAAAAGGTTTGATAGATTTGTAACTTTTGCCAATTTAAGAGGTAAATATAATTTTTTATCGTTTAGAATGTAAGCAAATGAATTTATGTTTTTCAAATATTCCAGATTTTTTCCAATAGTATCATAATTGTACTATTGCCAAGAGTATCATAATTGTTGTGAATATTAGGAAGCGATGAGATTAGATATATTGCCTCATGCACTGGGTTTATTGAAAGAAAGTAATATTAATAAGCTATAAAATTGCATATAATTAGAGATTTTGCATATCTTCTGGAAGACGAATGCTTTAGAACCTTTACAGACAAAATGTTCTTATGTACAAGGAAAACCAGAAACAGGTATATCGAGCAACTAAACTGGTGCATGTATCCAGATCACAAAGTTATCTGGCAGACAGATGTTTTGTCTGTTATTATGTGCCTTCTATCGTGGGACGGTCGACTCAAAGACAGACGACGAGGCCATAGTGGTTCGTGATCCTCACAATATTCTGTAATTACCAGACTTGAAATTACTATCGATCTCTTTCCAGTTGGCCGTGTTACGAATGTATTTCTGGTCTCTTGCTTTTTAGCAGGAGTATCGAAATGAACGGCAATATCATACTACAGAGCATTGGCATTTTTTGTAAGTGCATATGGAAAATAATGTGACATATTAATTTAATTACAAATAGTTCAAAAATTAAGAAAATCGTCAAAAAGTTATCAAACATTACCCTCATTTTTTCTCCTTTTTCCTCCAATTTAAGTCTTGGAAATATTAGCCACTGAAAATCCCAATTTGTCTTTGTACTACCAATATTAAAAATTCTTTATGCAGCAATATTATTACGTGTTCAGATTTACTTCATACAACTGTTTCGTGAAATGATGTAACAAGTATTTGCAAGGGTACTATTATCTAACCAAATAAAAGTATTCTAACAAAATGTTAAGATAGATTTGAGTAAATAAGCTGTACATGAAATGAATTTTAAGCCAATAAGCTGCGAGTCTTGTAGGCTCTGTTAATTGAGTTTTTAGAATATATTTATTCATTCTTGTATGTTTCTCTTCTTATTGATAAGCATTATTTTTTATTACACTTTTTACTTTCCCGTATACACGGAGTGATACATGTAGTATAGGGAAAGTTATGTAATGCTGCGCGAAAAAATGGCCAATTATTGCCAGAAAAAAATCGTTGCCGCGCGCTGATAACAAAAAAGTGGATAAAACCAGTTGCTAAATTAAGGGGAAAAACCTAACACATGGTGTTAGGGTTTTTTGTGGGTCCCAGATACCGAAAAACTGATTGAAAGGAAAACATCCGTCTGTCCGTCCATCTATGAACACTGCTAGCGCCTAAACCATATGTACGATTTCTTCCAAAATGGATATTATTTGGTCGATCTGGTTCTAGTCGAAGTTTTAAGATTTTGAAAAAGGTTCTGTAAAATTTGGAGGTATTTTACATGAAGCCCTCCCAGACATTTTAACAATTTTCTCAAAAACGACACCAAATTTATTCTTTAAATTTCTTGTAAGAATAGAGTAAAATACACTTATCAAGGTGGCAAAGGTCCGATTTTCACAGACAACTCTGAATTTTTGAAAATTGCAAAAGTTTAATTTTTTTCGGCGTCTTTCTAGAACTACAAAATTGAAGATAAAGATCTTTATTTTATATAAAATTTGTTGTCCGAAGTGAGTTCTTTCATTAAGGTCATATACATTTTTTTGAAAAGTTTAGTAGTTTTCGCGCAATATTGCCTTCAATGTGTGCAATTTTAAATAATTACAAAACAAGATTTTTCTCAAAAACAGCTCCATAACTTTAACTTTCTTTAAACTTTTGGTAGATATAGCACCTAATGTATTTTATGAGATGACAAAAACGCCATATTTCTCTATTCTTTAGTTTTTTCATAAATTGCAAAAATTTCATTTTTGGATTTGTCTCTCACGACGTTAATATTTACATTAGCGTACCTATTTACGTTAGCATTCACATTGTTATATTTACGAGTACATGTGCTTTAAATAATGTCAAGTAAATTTTCTCAAAAACACAACCGTTTTCTGTGAAAAGTTGCTCAAAATTCCACATTTTCAGAAACGTTTCAATGCCATTTTCTCACAAATAGCTCCATTTTTTTCAATTTTTGTAACTGATAGTGCGAATTGCACTCTTTTATATGACCTAAAGTTCATTTTGATGTTTTTTTCTTAAAAAATTACACAAATGTAATTTTATTGAAATATCTCTCACATCTTTAATATTCACATTAGCAGCAATTTGTAAAAATTATTATATTTGTGAGTGTAAGTGCTAGCAATAACTTCAAATAAAGTATTTTGAATTCAAAAAGTTTCTGTGAAAAAGAGCTTCAAATTTCGCATTTTTAGTAGCGCTAAAACGCCATTTTCTCTTAGACGGCAC
The DNA here is from genome assembly GCA_031308135.1 of Acheta domesticus. Classification (NCBI taxonomy): domain Eukaryota; kingdom Metazoa; phylum Arthropoda; class Insecta; order Orthoptera; family Gryllidae; genus Acheta; species Acheta domesticus. Next base: position 122,771,719 of record JAHLJT010003656.1, on the reverse strand, counting down.
AGAATTTTTAAAAGAAAATTGCCATTTAGCACTAGTAATCAACACTTTCTTCCGGGCTAGGGGGGGACGTGGTCTATAGGAAAATATACTTCCAAACGTTTCGTCCGTAACTGCGACGGACATCCTCAGTGCCGATGTCTCGGACGAAGAATCCACTTCGATGGTTCCCCGATGACTAATGGAGCCGTCCGTTCTGCGGGGATGTCCGTCGCAGTTACGGACGAAACGTTTGGAAGTATATTTTCCTACAGACCATGGCCCCCTAGCCCGGAAGAAAGTGTTGATTATAACTCCGGCCGTGAAAGCCTACATTGTTATATACATTTAGCACTAGGTTTTTGTGATCTTTAATATTATAAAATTAATATTTCCGTTCTACCAATAGGAAAAGCGAAAAATAAAGAAAATGCCAAAAAAATGTACTTTTGGCGCTGATAGATGGCAGCTGGCAAGAAAGAGTATGTGGCAATTCGGAATAGCTAGCGAAGACCCAAGAAAATAGAAAACCAATACGGGAAAGTCTGTGTTATTCTGTAGCACCATTAGTTACTACATAATTTACTACTCTATGTACTTCGTAAGAATGCCTACTTCTTTCTTACAAGTGCTGTAAGTTTAGATATCTTACGTTTATATTTCCTTGAACATTATGCAAGTAAGAAAATAACAATATGCAATTGACAAAATACTTTGAAACTTAAATTATTAAAATACGTTTAACTCATTAATATTGCTAAAACAATTATTCTAATGTTGTGGCAAACATATGGTCACTTTAGGGTTGATTTTGTGTTTCGAATAAGTAATTTACCAGCAGTAATTAAGGAATATTTCAGTGTGGAAATAGTTAATTAATTCGCCAAAACTTTGAGATTTGTATTTAATTTTCTATTTTTAGTCATATTGATCTTGTGTTGCTTGAATACGAGACTTACTTCAGTGTAGTGAGATTAAAAGGTAACATTATAATGAATCATTTGACCCGAGTAACTACACGCGCAAAGCACGACCGTGCTCACACGCGAACTCTTGCTAAGTAAATCATATTCATTTTCATTGTTCGACAAAGTTCCATGAACAAATGCTGCACAGTCGTCGACTGTTAATGCCACTCAGAATCGCAAATGTGTAGTCGAGGAACAATGCTTCAAAAGGTGAAGTAATTGAAAGATCGTTAGTATTTCACATATTACTAAAGTAGGTAAAAAGTACAAAGTAGTCTCAGTCTTTCCTCTTTGAGAATATCTATGTTATTACACATTTTCTACGTGCGTTTAAAATATCATTGAATCATAAATGACGTTTATTTTTGCACTATTCTCTTCTCTTTTTTTAATTTATTACTTTCTGTTAGAATATCTTTCAGAGCTTTGAAATTTATAACAAAATAACGTAGTTAAGGACACTAACTGTAACCTTTAAAAGAATTTTTAAGGCAAAATGTAAGAATTATAAATATGTTAAAAAAGATAAGAAATATGGAAAATAAATAAGAGAACGTAAAATTACGGAGAATGGAATTTATCTTAAAGAAATTTGGAATTAATTCTACGATGAAAAAGATAAATTTTACCGTGATTAAAAAATCGTGTGTAATGTAATAAAAGGGGCAAAGTCAAAAAAGTAAATTTAAAGAAGGAAGGATGAAAGGAAGGCAGGAAGAAAGGCAGGAAGAAAGGCAGGAAGAAAGGCAGAAAGAAAGGCAGGAAGAAAGGTATGAAGAAAGGATGGAAGGAAGGTAGGAAGAAAGGCAGGAAGGAAGGATTGAAGAGAGGTAGGAAGAAAGGTTGGAAGAAAGGTAGGAAGAAAGGCAAGAAGAAAAGCAGGAAGGAAGGATGCAAGGAAGGTAGGAACAAAGGTAGGAACAAAGGTAGGAACAAAGGTAGGAAGGAAGGTAGGAAGGAAGGCAGGAAGGAAGAATGGAAGGAAGGTAGGAAGAAAGGCAGGAAGGAAGAATGGAAGGAAGGTAGGAAGAAAGGCAGGAAGAAAGGCAGGAAGAAAAGCAGGAAGGAAAGCCAGAAGGCGGACGGGGGAAGGAAGGAAAGAAGGAACGAAGAAAAGAAGAAAGGATGGAAAGAAGGAAGGATGGAAGGCAGGAAGGAAGAACGAAAGACAGGATGGAAGGCAGGAAGGAAGGCTGGCAGGCAAGAAGGAAGGCAGCGTAAGCAGATGGGCGTAGATCTGCAGCGGGGACCGCAATCACTCTGACGGCCGCCAGCGTCTCCCCGGGCGCCGCCGACGCCACGCCGCAGCTCAGCCGCCCCTCCCTCTCTCCCCCTCCCCCGCCCGCCACCAAGGCGCGCGCAACTTCATCGCGCCACGCGTCATTAGCGCATCCGCGTGCGGAATCCCGCCCCGGCGCCCGCGGCCGCCCAGAGGCCCCTCCCCGCCCCGCCCCGCCCCGCGCCGCCGCGTCACTCTTAGCCTCGCGATTACGCTAATTTGCAAACGCGCACGGATTCACCGCTCGCATAGACGTCGCCGCTGGCTAACGCCCCGCTGTAGTTTCCTCTTGATGTCGCGACCGCGCCGCGTTGTTGCCACCCGTAGCGCTGCAAGCAGCGTTACTGATGCGTCGCGTGAGCCGTGTAGCTGTTCAGGATGCGACAACGGCGATTACGGCCGCTGCATCAGTTTGTTTCGTTTGGAACATTTCTTGAGCACAAACGCCACTACGCGGTAGTGGGTCGAATGACACCAGCTGTAAATCCAGGACGCATGCCGTCTGAAAAATGCCTTGAAATTGTTAGTGTTAACTTCATCAACCGTCAGCCCCTCTATTGTGGATTTCACCACGCCCACACTACACCTCTGTTTTGAAATCTTATAAGTTGCATTACGTTTCTTAGTAACCAAACACGTGTATTATTCAGTCATTTACGCTTCCTAAGAATTCCGATGTTCGTTGCTGTCACCACCACCATCATTATTAACACCACTAGCATTATCTTAATGATCATTTCTACCTTCCCCATTTTCATCACCACAATCAATTCCGTCCGTCAATTCAGCACCTCCACTTTCACCACCCGTTTCCAGTGCTTCATATCCACGTCTTCATAGGCGAGGCGGGGCGAGGTGGGGCGAGGCGGGGTTTCGCAGGGTGGGGAGGGGAGAGGGAGTGAGGTGGAGGGGAGCGAAGAGGGGAGAGGGAGGTAGGGCACGCTGTGTGAAGCGGAATGGTAAGAAGCGGTGGCGCCGCGGAAGGAAGGGGAGGGGAGCGGAGTGAAGCTGAGTGTATTGCTTTGGATCAGAGGGGAGTGAAGCGCAGAGGAGATGAGAGAGGACAGAGCGGGCGAAGCGATGCGACGTAAGGTGGAATGTAGTGAGATGTCGGGCGGAGATAGGATGGGAGCGTGGCGGGGCGTAGTGCGAGGGAGGCGTACAGAGTGGAGCGGAGCAGAGTGGAGAGGATGTTGGACGTGGGAAGGGTCGGAGCGTGGCGGTCAGTGTGACGGGGCGGGGCGTGGAGGGGCGGTGCCGTCTCCCCGAGCGCGGCTGGGGGCCCTCGCGGAGCGCTGATCTCCGCGTAATGCCGCGCTCATTAAGGGCTCGTGGCTAATTAACCTTATTAGTCGCAACGTTAGCCGCCGCGACGCGAGGCGACGCAACGCGAGGCTCTGTCCATCTGCGGTATTAGCTCCGCGCGGAACTCGCGGCGGCGCGCCGCGCGGCTCTCGCCGGGCGCGAGGTGCGCGAGCCAGTCTTTGGCGCGCCCGCCGGCGCCGTGGCCCCGGAAACCGACCCCCCTTCGTTGCACTCTCTCTTTCTCTCTCCTTTTCTCTTTCTCTCTTCTTTTCTCTTTCTCTCTCTTTTTTCTCTTTCTCTCTCTCTTTTTCTCTCTCCCTTTCTCTTTCTCTCTCTTTTTCTCTTTCTCTCTCTTTTTCTCTTTCTCTCTCTTTTTCTCTCTTTTCCTCTTTCTCTCACTCTTTCTTTCGCTTCCTCTTTCTTTCTCCTTCTTTCTATTTCTTCCTCTCTCTCTTTCTCTTTCTTACTCTTTCTCTGGCTGCGAAAATTCTCATTCGATTTATTATTAACTCAAAATATTGGAGGAAATAAGAAATTTAATGGAATACAAATTGTCTAGGTCTAATATAACTGTCATATCTTCTCCAATAATTTACCCAGGTGTCTAGAATCAAACTTGTACGGTTTATAGAGCAATCGAAAAGTTTTTGCCAATGTAGGTATTCGAGTAGAAAATTATTTAACGCAGTTATTTGCTAGTATGGATATGACTTTTCTCTTGAAGACCTTGTAAACAAAGATCTTCGGTAGTTTATGAACTCTCCTGGACGGCGATAAAACGTTACCTACCAAACATGTGTGCATAAAGAGTTATCTTTATTCATTTTCAACTAAGCAAGTAAAATGAAGAAATTAGGGACGTTGGGACTTAAGGCCTAAATGGTTACTTCATCACACGTAGCTTTTACTTTTTTTAAAGATTAAATAAATAAAAAGAACTAGTTACTAATTAATGAACTGTATTTAAGAGAATAATGATGGCTTAAATTTTCACAAAATTAAATTTTCTTCTTTCTTCGTCTGAACGCATTTTGTAATGAATAAATCAGGAGTACTTTACAGTGAGTGGCAGTCCATTTCATTTTCTCCTGCGTTTTATTTGGAAAGGGCATCAACTGTTGGAGGAAGGCAATTTCAATAGCGGCGGCCGAAAATATTTCCGACTTCACGAGCAGTACTTTCGCATAATAATCCAACGAGGCAGAAATGGACACACGTGTGCCCAGCAAACTTTTCCGCAATTACAGAGTGTATAAATGTGAGAAAGGAAACAATAGAACAAGTTAGCAATCGGCGTGAGAGATTCGATGCATCCGACGAGATTTCGCGCAAATCCAGATTCAATAGACGGCAACGTCGCAATCTATTCCTGTTCGTGTGCAGAGAAAGCCGACGCGCCGTCCGGGAACCGTGAATAGTGGGAATGAACGCGCAAATTTCAAATTGGCTTCGCCCGGAATGCACTATTCAGTTTTAAAGGAAGCAATTCGCTTGTAGAAATATCCCTTCCGCATTGATTTCGGGTTATTCGTCCCATCCCGCTTCGTCCTCGGCCGTCGCCCTTCGCCGCAGCTGTCCCCGCTTGCTCGGCTGCCGCCGGCCCCGCCGCAGCCCCTCTGCATGGGCAGGGCCCCTTGCCTGCTGTGTCGTTGCTGCTGACTGGCCTCCATCTCTGGCTGCGCATTCAGTGTTCAGGGTGTCTCTGCCTGCCACGCCGAGCCCTGATCTCGAGAGAGTTATAACGTTAGCACAATTAACTCTTGTAGTTCTTCTTCTTCTGCTTCTTCTTATTAATTCTAATAAATATACGAGGGTTGAGGCAGAAGTTATGGCAATCATTTTTTTCTAAAACAAATGTTATCGGGTCGCAAAATTTCATTTATATCTTGAAAGAAATGCTCAAGTAGGGTGTGTTTACATCAATATATAGCTCTGCAAGTGTCTCTATTTGCACAGAGAGCAACTTGAAATCAATTGTCCGTCTACCGCCGTGCGAGGTGAATGTAACATGTTTCCAGCAGCACTTTTGCTCCAAGAGAGCGGTTCACCATGAAAGGAATGCCCGAGATTGTCACAAGGAATTGGTGGAAGCTCATGGAATAACGCCCTCATGGGATAACGCCCATCCATACCGGACAGCCGCGAGATGCACAGGAGAGTTTCTGCAACGATGCGCAGCAACGCACGTGACGACCTATGAGTGTGCGGATCAATGTGATGTGCGATAATCGAGCATCTACCTAATCAGGTCTTTAGAACGGGTATGCAATGCTTTTCGAATTTGTAAAGTTGTATTCTCTAAAATGCCTTAGAACATGAAACGAGTACGGTCGTTTCAAATATCTTAATAAATACGATAAATTCAATGTTTGTGTGTTGGTAAATGCACAAACACTTAGTTTATATCTTGTCCTTTCATGTGTATATTTGAAATTTTCCACCCCTATTCATAGTCTCACAAAAAATAGTTGTCATGACTTCTGCCCCAATCTTCATTTAATATATTACATCCTCCTTCATCTTGTTTTAAGTATCCATCTTCTTCATATGGCCTTCGTTTTCATCTGATCGATACTCTTCTTTTGCTTCTTCTGCACCTTTTCTTTTTCGATTTTCTTCTGTCTTCATCCTTATTCTTATTGTCATCATCACCATCTTCATTAATTTTTAAAATTACAAGCGCGCTTTTTCATGATGCAATTCTCTTCACACTTTTGCAGTCGTAGTAGAAAATCACATCTCAAACCCATGCCAAATAAGAGCAGGACTCCCACAAGGTTCCTCTCTCTCCCCACTTCTATTCAACCTCTACACAGCGGACATTCCTACCTCCAGATGAACCCAAATAGCCCAATTCGCTGATGACACCGCAATCTACATGTCTCACCCATCATTAAACTTCATAGCTAATGAAATCCAATTACATCTTGAATTATTAGAAAGTCTGTCCTGAAAATGGAAGATAAAGATTAATCCTACCAAATCAGACGCTAAAATATTCACATTAAAAGCTCACTCTCCTCCCATCCAATTAAAAATAAATAATAATACCATCCCATCAAATAATCAAGCAGTTAAATATTTAGGACTATATCTGGACACCATCCTCATTTGGAAAATTCATATAAATAATAGTTTACCAAGCCAAAATCAAAATTTTTCAACTGAAATCGCTTATAAATAAATCTTCTAAACTGTCATTAAACAATGCCATTATCATTTACAAATCCATCATCAGACCCCTCCTCCTGTACGCCTGCCCAATATGAACAAATGTTGACAAATACAACATACAAAAATTGCAAGTCATCCAAAATAAATTTTTAAGATCCATCACCCAAGCCCCCTGGTTCATCTCCTACAAGCAACTACACACCGAATTAGACATTAAACCTATCTATCATCATATTGCCTATCTCGTCAATAACTTGTATTTGAACCTTCAGTTGATCAACCAAAGCAGAAATCTCAAACTAGGAACGTCAGACTGGAATAAGAAACAGATATCCGTTACATACATTCTTGCACATATTCAGAAATATACAATAAACAATTTGAGGTGTTCTGTGAGTCCCCTCGCCAGATGTAGTTTAGTGTTAGCAGGAAGTTAGTTTAAGTAAGATTATAAGCCAGCAAATGCATGTGCAAATGCAAAAGTTAAACATTAACTGAACTTTGTAATTTCATTCAGAAAATAAATAAATGTATATATTAAAAATTGCTGCTTGGCTATCCGGGAGACACCGCGTTCTAGGCACAGGTGTGAACGTTTCGACCGCCATTTTACACTTTCCTCAGGGCGAAACGCATATAGTGAGGAAGGTCGCGGAAGGGCAACTGAAACGTTGGCAGCTGTGCCTTGGACGCGGCGTCTTCCGGACAGCCAAGGAAGTACTGACGCCTGTCGCGGACGCCTATGTTCTCGTAGCATGTGTCCGCAGTCAAAACAATTCGGAAGTCGTAGGCTTCCGCGACCAGTTGGATGATCTTGGCTGTCCGGGTGACGCAGCGTGGCAGGCTGTGTTGCCGACGTTTCGACCATCTTATCGTGGTCTTTCTCAGGGCTGAAATGCTGGATCCTCCGCGATCCGCCCATTCCAGCCCTGAGGAAGATCACGATAAGATGGTTGAAACGTCGCCAACACAGCCTGCGACGCGGCGTCACCCGGACAGCCAAGATCAAAACAATTCGGAATTCAGTTGATGGGCGTGGGGTTGTAGAGACTGAGGTATTGTCTTCAAAAAATGTGTTATTAAATATTTTTTAAATAGTGAGAAAAATGTCTTAACAAGTGAAAATTCGAGTTATATCCCGCATTTCATATGTTCACTAAGGTTGACTTCGATCGATTACTAGCATTACAATACCGAGGTTGAGGTCGTAGTGAATAGCCTTGCAACTCAAAATATATGTATTACGGTCAAGCAAATATATGACTCCGCCTTCACTTCGTTCTGACCTTACGGCATTTTCCTTGTTCCAAGTACTGCTTTATATTCCTGTCCGTCACATATATCTGCCCTGAGTATTTCACCTCCCCCTCTGCTACCGTTCTGACACAAAATGTCCTCTTCGCGGTTATTGCCGTAGGATTCCACATCTTCGTGATCAATCTCCGCCACTTTGCCAACGCTTTTTCCCTTGTTCCCCCCGCCCGCTCATCGACGCAGTCGCTGCCGGCGCCTCCCCCCTCCCCCGCCCGCGATCGGCTTGCCCCCCCTCGCCGCCCCCGCACGCCCGGGAAGAGATCGCGCGGAGATTAAACGCAAATGAATTTCTCTCCGCCCCTCGCTGCATCGCTCCGCCTCGCGACGCCCCGCGTATCCACGCGCCGCTCCGCTCACCACCGCCCCGCCCCCCCGCACCTCCCACCCAACCCCGTCCCGTTTTGCCCCGCTCCACCCCGCCCCCTCCGCCCCGCCACGTCTCGCCCAGCCCCGCCCCGCCCAGCTCCGCCCCGTTCCCCGCCCCACTCACCCAGCCCCGCCCCGCACCTCCGCACCACCCCGCCCAAACCCGTCCCGCTCCGCTCCACCCCTCCTCCGCCCCGCCGCGTCTTGCCCAACCCATCCCCGCCCCCCGCACCACCCCGCCCCGCCCCCCGCACCACCCCGCCCCGCCCCCCGCAGCACCCCGCCCAGCCCCGCACGGCCCCCCGCACCATCCCGCCCAGCCCCATCCCGTTTCACTCCGCTCCGCCCTGCCCCGTCCCGCTCCACCCCTCACGCCGCCCCGCTACGTCTCGCCCAACCCCGCACCGCACCGCCAGCTCCGCTGTGCCCTGCCCCGCTTCCCTCCGCCCCGCCCCTCCCCCACCCCGCCACGTTTTGCCCCGATCCGCTCAGCCCCGCCTCGCCCCGCCCCCTCCGCCCCACCTCGCCCCCTCCGCCCAGCCCCTTCCCTCTCCACTCCGCCCCGTCCCACTCCACCCCCTCCGCCCAGCCCCGCCCTCTCCACTCCGCCCCGTCCCGCTCCACCCCCTCCGCCCTGCCACGTCTCGTCCCGCTCTGCCCCGCTACGCCCCGCTCCATCCCGCCCACCCCGCCCCGGCGCTCTGTGCCCCGCTCCGTACGCCCCGCCCCGCCTCGCAACCTCTCTCCCCATGACTCCCCACCCCAGAAACTGTCGCTCCATCTCCCTTTTTCACGCCACGTCATTTTCTTCTGCTCCTCCTGTCCCACCTCACATCGCCTGGTCATAACCTGCGTCCGTCACTCGGTCTCGCCGCCCGCTCCTTCGTCATGCCCCGTTGCATCCCGAGTCTCTCTGTTCCTCCCCACGACTCCCTGCCATGCCCCAAGTGCCTGCAACGTCCCTTGTCTCTCTGTCCCATCTCACGTCACCGTGTCCTGACACGCGTTCCCGTCTCACACCTCCTGGCTCCGTCCCACCCGCGTCGCTCTACTAGGCTTCTCGTCGTCTCGTCCCGCCCGATGTCGCCCTGTCCCACCATGCACCAACCCCACCTCCCCCCTCCGCGCGAACAACAAATGGCTCTGGGCTCTCATAATCTCCTTCTGTCTCGATTTATTCCAAATCCATCGCCGTTCTCATCTTGTCTGCCCCTTTTCACCTTGTTTCCTTGAGCTCCCACAAACTTCCCTTGAGTCTCCACCATTCTCAACTTGATTCCCTCTTTCCGCATTGTTCTTCTCCTCTCTCCTTCGCTCTTATTTTCCTCATATTTCATCCGCTCTTCATTGCTTCTATGTTCACCTCATTTCTAGTGAATTCGCAGCATCTTATTTCCGTTTGGTCACTGACTACTTGTTTATGTAAAGTTTGCACGAGATATCTGTGCTTCCGAGAACCGTGCAAACTCAATATCTTGGCTCGCCACTATTTTCCTCTTTGTCTCTCCACTCGTGTTCCTGCAACTCGCCTGTCATCACTCTCTCTTATTTTCTCTGTTCTACCCAAACACATTCCTATACGCGCATTCTTTCCCTCAAATCAACTGAACGTTCTACCTTATAATGTCTCTTGAATTTTCTCATCGTTCCTTACTACCTTATATGAAAAGCTCTGCACATTTTTTGTGGTTGCAATCTTATTTTACTACCTGATTTAGACCTCAGCTACCCTTTTCTCTTTACTCATATCTGTTCTCTCATCTCGTCTTCGCAATCCCAGATTCTCTTAAACCCCTTTTCGTTCATCTCCTTTTTGTGTGTCCGCTTCGCTTATCGTGGCTTCGCCCATCCCGCTTCCCTATTTCCACTTCCCCATTCTGTTCCTTCATCCCCTCATCCCCGCTTCCCCATTGCCAGTTACTCATTCCCTTCTCTGACTCTCTTTCCCCATTGCCGCTTCGCTGACTCTCTTTCCCCATTTTTAAGGGCGAAAAAATCCTTCGTACGCCTTCCTTCGGAGGGGAAGTAAAGCCGGCTGTCCCATGTTAGTAGATTTACTGCATGTAAAAGATCCTTCGTAAAGCCTAAATGAAGCCTCTGAACTAAATTCAAATCGCCTCTTTCGTACACCTTCTTTCTCCGCTAGTTGGTGAAAGGAGCTTAGCAAAATTTTCGTGGTCAGACGGAAGAGCGGGCCTGATGGCCCGAGTCTCGCCACGTAAAATAAGGCATTAACTAACATCCCTACTTCCTCATCCCTGCCTACAATCCCCACCTCCACACCCCCGCTTCCTTATTCTCTATTCGCCATTCCCACTTCACCATCCCCCATTCCCGATTCGCTCATTCGCGCTGTGCCTCCTCTGCTGACGCTACTCCGTTTTTTTCCTACTCTCGCCTCATCCTTTGCCTCATCGGTTCGACTAACCTTGTATTGCAATGTGATGTTTACTTCCCCCTCTTTCTGGCTTCTTTCCCTTCGTGTCCATCCACTTGGGCGAGAGGATCGGGGCGCCTAATAAAAATATGCGCTCATCCCGAGGGGGAACGCGCAAAGCTACTTTGTGGGAGCTCCGGCACTCGAGTGACTCCCCCCCCGCGCCCTGCCCCCCTCCACCCTCCCCCTCCCTCTGGCGCTCACGTGAGTGGAGAGTCGCCCAGCGCACGCCCTTCCATCGCTCCTCAACGCCTGCGAATTCAAGCTCAATTCGAAATATTCGTGTCAATTGAAGTTGTTTATTTTATCAGGTCTAATGGAAAATTGTCTACATGAAAATTATCAAAGTATCGTGAATTTAGAGTTTGACTGCCACAATAGTCAAGATAATGAAAAACCCTGGCCGAGCTAACTTTAACTCATCGTGACTGAGAATCAACTGTTGATGCTCAAAGCCACACTAATCAATTCAGTGAGCATCACGTTATGCTTCTCACGGCAGCCAACGTGTTTGAGCAGCTACGCTGAGAAGTTGAGAACTGACCGAGTGAGCTGCAAACCCGTCGTCGGGGCTTGTTGCGTTACCCAGTGTTACGATGGAGAATGATGGTATAACAGATGGTAGCTAAGAATTAGCAAACTAATTATACATGGAGAAGGCGAAATATATAAATGAGACTCCAGAATATTTACAAGAAAACGAAATGTCTTAATGAGATGTGATTTATTAATGTTGTTCCAATTATTGGCACTTTTGAACTTACACTTTACGATGAATGAATGGTTTCGTGAGAAGTATGGTGGTAATTTATCAATGATGGTGGCTTGACACTTATGAAAAAGAGTATATTCCAAAATAATTTGCTTCAAACCGACGCTGTTATCCAAACATTTCATTGCAGTTACCATGGTAAATTCTACTGCCATACCACGTGGATTGATCCAATTCCAGAATCCGAAGAGCTTGAATTATACAGACAGGAATCATGTGCAAATACATTACTCCTGGTTGAGGCGCGTTGCACTACTGCCTGCCATTTTTACTTACCCGTATACTTACGTATATACAATATACGTAGTAAAGAGAAAGTTATGCAATGCTGCGCGAAAAAACGGCGAATTTTCGGCAGAAAAAAATTCATTGCCGTGCCCTGATAACGAAAAAATGGATAAATCCAGTTGCTAAATTAAGAAAAAAATCATTTAAGTCGTGGTGTGGCCAGAATCCCTTGTTTCTGGGTCCTTGATACCGAAAAGCCAATTGAAAGCAAAACGTCCTTTCGTCCGTCCGTCCGTCCGTCCGTCTGTCCAGTGTATGTGAACAACAATAGCTCGTAAACCATGCGTACGATTTTTTCAAATTGAAGAAACCCCTGTACATCTCGCCTGAGTCAAAGCTCTGCGATTTTGAAAACTATTCATTAGTTATTGCAGGTACTTTACATGAAGCCCCCGGCATTTTCAAAATTTTCTCAAAAACGGCTCAAAATTTTTTATTGAAATTTCTCGTAAGAATACAGTAAAATATATATATTGTTAAGGGCTATACAACGGAAATTATACGTTATACGTAAGGTTGGTATATTGTAAGGTTATAAAGGTGGGATAGGTCTGACTGTCAATTTTCCTACAACTACAAAAAAATGTACATCGCCTTAAAGAAAGAACTCACTATGAAGAACAAAGTTTATTTGAAGGAAGAATCTCTATCTGCAATTTTGTAGTTGAGGAAGTTGCCGAATAACATTTAACTTTAACTAATTTTAACTAAGAAAACATTTGGAGCCGCTTTTGAGAAAATTTCGAAAATGTCCGGGGGACGTCATGTAAAGTACCCCTAAAATGAATTAATGTTTTTCAAAATCGCAGAGCTTCGACTCAGGCCAGATGGACAGGGGTGTCTTCAATTTGGAAAAAATCGTACGTATAGTTTACCCGCTAGTTTTGTTCACATACATCAGACAGACGGATGGACAGGCGGACGGACGGATGTTTTGCTTTCAATTGTTTTTTCGGTATCAAGGAGCCACAAAACAGGGATTCTCGATACATCACACGTTAGGGGACTTTCTTCTCTTAATTTAGCAATTTGATGTATCCACTTTTTCGATATCAGGATCCGGCATTGAATTTTTTGTACTTCCGTTGTACAATTCTGTCATTTGATGGCTGCAACTCGTTGTATAATGATATCCATTTTGATACAGATTTTATTATGATACAGGCTCTTAATCTTTAGTTGGTGTCGCATTTTTGTAGTACCTATTAACTGGTGTCGGCGGTATGTGAAACTGCGTGAAGAAATACTTCAACTGTTTGTGATCGCGTAATTTTTAAATAAATTTAAAAGGCTAAATCGGTTAAAATTGTATAATTTAATCAAACAATTGTTATTGTACAATGGTTATGGAAAACGTAGATCTTTTACATTACTAAACTGATTACTACTCTATACTATCCTTCACACATGTTTTGCACATTTTACTAGCGCACTGTAGACAAGTTGCAGGCATAATACATAAAAAAGGGTTCCTTTTTAATTTTGGATGGCATACATAACATCTCCTTACACCCAACCGTTCTGCCGCTGTGTTTCCACTTGTGCTTTCCACTTGCACTTGCTTTGAGTTCTTGATAGAAACTATTAGCCTACGATATTTATGTTAAACGGCAATCGGATGTTTCTGTTTCATTTCTTCTTCTTCGCAATCTATTTCCTGATCCGTACTAGATTCGTGGTCGCAATTCTCTACGACATCCGAATCATCTCTACTGTTTTCCACGGAATCTACAGTATCATAATCCACCTCAGCATCTTTCATTGTCTCATTTAAAAATTCCTCAAATCTCGCGTTATCAGCCTGCATTTCAAAAGGAAAACATTTTTTGCCATCTCCGACGAGCTATAACCTGAACTTTACAAGTTGCAAGACGTGAACTCTGAAATATAGCCAAATTATTATTAGGAAAATACTTACGGATGTCAGCGGCATGAGATACCGCGCGATGGCAAAAATAATGATTAACTAAACAACTAAAACAAGAATTCACTTGCGTCTTCGAACACGATCAGCCAAGGACTACCGCGAAAAGTATAAAGGAGGTTCAGAATTGAAGAAATTTCATGACGCCTGCCAGACTTAGTTTCAACTTTGCAGCGCGTTATCTCATACCGCTCACACCAAATAGAAGTTAACCAATCACGGAGAAGCTTACAAACCCAGTATGGACACTTAATTTATCATTGAAAATCTTTATAGTAAATATTTCGCTCGATTTGTGTACATTAACATTGCATTTTATATTATATTATGTTTCTCAGTTTTAATTAATGTTATTATTAGTATTTTAACATGAAATATTATTTAAAATAAATAGAATCGTAATTTCACTTTGAGCCTATTTGACTAGCGCAGTGGTTGTTATTGCAGAGATCATTTAACTAAGGTTAAGAACTGAACACAAGTCATTTTGGGTTACATGTTGCTGCCGTGTGGTTGTCCTTAAACAAAGTCTAGTTTAGAATGTGTAGTGAATCAAAGGTGAACTTGACAGCTCCAGAAATAAGGGAAAAAGATAAAATGGTTACGTCGGAATTATTGTCGCAATTTCTATACTTCCTCGCAGCCTGTCTGGCCACATGCGGTGGGTAGAGAGCTATCCGCTAGGAGGCCTTGGCTGAATCCTGCTTGTCAACTGCCACGAAACGATTCAGTGAAAAAGTTTAACATAAAAGTTTCTATATGTCGTTGAAAAAGTACCGCATGAAACGCGATGTAATGGGTATTAATACATTCGTGTGAAGTTTAGGATACTCGCTTTTTCTTCGCCTGTATCGTAATATAACACTCATGTATTAATATCCATCATTACATCATTTCATATTGTATTATTTTTATGTATTCGGGCAAGTGAAAATGAAGAGATAGAGATATTTACTTAAAAAAAGTGTTCTCTATTGTGAGTTCTTTCATTAATGTCATGTTCATTTTTTTGAAAATTTTAGTATTTTTCGCGCAATATTGCATGCAATTTGTGAAATTATAAAAAAAACAAGATTTTCTCAAAAACAGCTCTAAATTTTTTCTTTAAATTTTTGGTAGAAATAGTGCTAAATGTACTCTTTGAGATGACATAAACATCAGATTGCTCTGTTCTTTTGTTTTTTCAAAAATTACTAAAAGTTAATTTTTTGTAACATATCTCTCATGTTAATATTACATTAATGGCGATTTGTTCACATTATTATATTGACGAGTACATGTGCTTTAAACAATGTCCTATAAGGTTTTTAGAAAACTCAACCGTTTTCTGTAAAACTAGCTCAAAATTCCGCCTTTTGAGAAACGTTCAAATGACATTTGCTCATAAACTGTTCCAAATTTTTTCTTCAAACTTTTGGAAGGATAGTGCTAATTGCACTCCTGTATTTCGAAGAGACAAAACTTTTCTCTGAAAAAGAGCTTCAACTTTCGAATTTACATTAGCGTTAAAGCGCTTAAAAGCGGTTCCAAGTTTTTGAAAGAAAATTGCCATTCAGGGAAGGGTTTAACTGATCTTTAATATTCTTAGTTATATTTTACTTCTACTATTAGGAAACCGAAAAATTAATAAAATGTTAAAAAAATGTAGTTTTGTTGGCGATAGATGGCAGCTGGCTAGAGCATGTGTTAAGTACGTAGAGCTAGCCGAAACCAACGGAAATAGAAAACTAAAACGGAAAAGTCTGTGCTATTCTGTAGAACGACTAGTTTCTTTTCGCGAAACGTACTACCGGATGCTACGGTTCTTAGCGGAAAGTACACGTTTTCAGCGATTTTTGCCGTTCTATTAGGAGGACATTAATATACCCTCCTCTTATTCACTATTTAATTGCACGAAAAGAAGCAATTTACATAACATAAACTCAAAATTAAATAAATAAAATGAATATATAGGTGGAGGGGATTACCTACTTTAATGTTACGAATCTAATGTATATTTTGAACATTTAATTGGCGATTCGATTCGAATTTCCATTTTGTGAAGTCCATATTATATTATTGATATTGTTTGGCACTAGAGAGGGAGCTAGAGGGCACTAGAGAGGAGGTTGGATATTACGTTAAAACGTACAGAAATGGTTGCGACAATTTTGTCGAAATATTTATTATCATTTTCTTCTTTTAGAGACTGTGTTTTGTCCGCAAATTATTTTAACCACAACATTTCAGAAATATATCTATTTAATTTAAACTTTTATTACTGATTATTAGTCAAAATTTGAATTTTTAATTACTATGGACTAAACTCAACATATTTTAAATTGTATGTATCATCTAAGTGGAACTGATCAAATTGAGAATTCCGTACATTTCTGGCTTTGCCTACGTAGCGGCTGGCCTTTCAAAAAGCTTCAAATATGGTGGACACATCGGCACTCTATAGATTTCTATCTCGTTGCCAGCATATGACAGGCATGTTTCCATTCCTCCAAGCTGGGCGTTTCCCATCTCCACAGAACCCTCCCACAATTCAACCTACTCTCACCAGCCACCTGTAAGATTTTGCACCCGCATCGCTCACCCACTCGCACACCCACCTTGCCCTCCCATTCAAGCTGGCAGGCGAGCCACCTCCATGCGTGTAAGATCACGCCACCCACTGCCGCAAATGAGCAGGCGAACGCGTTTCCCCCCGCCCCCCGCCCCCTCCCCCACCGCCGCCGTCGCACGCGAGCTCCAGCAAGTGGTCGGCGGGCGCAGCTGCTGGCGAGCAGAGCGGCGGGCGCAGTATATTAAAGCCCGAGAGCAGCCTGTACATGAGGCCCTCGAGTTGCCCCGTGGGAGGGGCTCGTCGTTTTTAATATGTGAAGCCGCCGAAGGGGGGAACTGTAAAAGGCTGCCGAGCGGCATCGGAGAGCCTGAACGAACGGAGGAATGGACGGGGCTCGTTGGGGGAGTACTGGCGAATCGGGAAAGACTGGTGAATGGATCGAGACGGTGGCGGTGAAGGTGAACGAGATGGGAAGGAGGGAACTGTAAAAGGCAGCGAAGCAGCCTTTTACAGTTTTACATCGGAAAGACTGATCGGACGGAGGAACGGACAGGGCTCGTTGGGGAAGTACTGGCGAATCGGGAAAGACTGGTGAAGGGATGGGGGCGGTGGCGGTGAAGGTGAACGAGATGGGAAAGCGATGGGAAGGGGGAAACTGTAGAAGGCTGCGGAGAGGCATCGGAGAGCCTGAGCGAACGGAGGAATGGACGGGGCTCGTTTGGGGAGTACTGGCGAATCGGGAAAGACTGGTGAAGGGATGGAGATGGTGGCGGTGAAGGTGAACAAGATGGGAAGGAGGGAACTGTAAAAGGCAGCGAAGCAGCCTTTTACAGTTTTACATCGGAGAGCCTGAACAAACGGAGGAATGAACGGTGCTCGTTGGGGGAGTACTGGCGAATCGGGAAAGACTGGTGAATGGATCGAGACGGTGGCGGTGAAGGTGAACGAGATGGGAAAGAGGTGGCGGAGCCGCTGTGGTGGCCATGAAAAAAGAGGACACAGAATGAGATTGAGAGGAGATGGCAAATTGAGGGTCACGATAATGTAGCGGTAGGAATGGCAACTGTGCGAAGGTACGCAGTTAGTCAGTGAAAAGAGAGCAATGCGAGACGTGTGAAATGGTAAAAGGATGCAAAGAACGTCACATTATGAATCGTAAATATAACAAGAGAGTAAACGAAAAAGAAGTAATGTGTGAAAAAGGTGGAGGCTCAATATGAAAACAGAACTGACAGAAGTGGCAACTAAATTTCACAAAAAAAATTACGTCTGCTACGACACTTGATAACGGAAAATTCCACATCGAAAGCGTAATTCAAAGGAAACAATTCACCAAATATCAATTAATTGAAGTTCTAAAAAAACTTCAACAAAAAAGAAAGATATAAACCGAGGAAAATTCGGTTAACATAGCAATGCAAGTGTGAGAAACATACAAAGTGTGTTGTAGATATCAGAAACATCGTGTATTGTAGATATCAGAAAGTGAACGACAAAGAAGTACTTTGGAATATAACGTGCCAAAAATGTAAAGTCGTAAAAAAATGTAGAGATGATAATAACACATCTTTCAATTGTTTATAGAATTATGATTTGGAATAAAAGCTTCAGAAGGAACTAAATAGTTTTAAGGTAATGCGTAAAACAATTGTGCATCATACAACATCATGAAACGCATTTGTAAATAGAAGCTCTTTGAACCATTTTAGAGGGCAATTCTTCAATAAATCAAGTACGGGGCGAGCACGCAGTAAGTACAAGGCGAGGGCGTGGATAGAATGGGGATGGGGTTGGGGCGGGGCGGAGGGGTTTTATCTGAAGTTGGCCGCGGAGGCGCGGTCTGCGGCGGCGAGGCGGCAGCTGCGGCTCCAGGGCCGCGCTCTGCGGTCGCCGCCCTAATCTCGCCCGCCCTCGCCCGCCCTCGCCCGCCCTCGCCCGCCCTCGCCCGCCCTCGCCCGCCCTCGCCCGCCCTCGCCCGCCCTCGCCCGCCCTCGCCGCCCTCGCCCGCCCTCGCCCGCCTCGCCCGCCCTCGCCCGCCCTCGCCCGCCCTCGCCCGCCCTCGCCCGCCCTCGCCCGCCCTCGCCCGCCCTCGCCCGCCCTCGCCCGCCCTCGCCCGCCCTCGCCCGCCCTCGCCCGCCCTCGCCCGCCCTCGCCCGCCCTCGCCCGCCCTCGCCCGCCCTCGCCCGCCCTCGCCCGCCCTCGCCCGCCCTCGCCCGCCCTCGCCCGCCCTCGCCCGCTTTCAGCCACCACCTGCAGCCCGCCCCGCTATCTATCCATCGCGATACAGGCATATGCCGCTCCCGATCTCGTTGTTTCCTTTACCACCCAGGCACCTGTCGTCATGTTTCCGTTGCCATCTAGATATATGTCACCTTGGCGGATATGTGCTGCGCCTGGGTAACCCAAGTGCATGCAACCTAATCATTTGCCGACGTTCTGATTCTACAAGCAGTCATGATTTACCAGAATGCTCATCTATTTCTACAATAGATAGGTCTTCATTTTTCCTACTGCCATGAACTTTCTCGCCCATCTCTCTTCTTCTAAAAATAAATTGTCTCCGTTTTTCTAAGACCTCTTCTATTTTCGCTAATGAAGCCACCTGTCGTCGAGTCAAGTTGATCTTCATCATTACCGCTAGACCCGATTTGATCAAGGTTGTCACTCTTCCATACAGTATTACCCAAATCCTCGCTTCTCTTGAAATCAGGCTTTAGTAAACATTTTGTTTACGCCACTAGCATCGTATAGTCATTCTTATTTATCTTGTAGTCATTCTTATTTATACTTATTGGAACGTTCTCTCTAGCGATCTCATATACCTCGAGTCGTCTTCAAAGATTTTAGGGATGCGTTGATATTTTTTCAGTATCTGACCAATGCTTTCTGTGTCACCATTAATAGTTGAGTTCACTGATGTTGCATGTTCGACTAGGTTTAATCCCGTTCCCTGTTTGCATCGCAGCTTCCTTATTTTATCGGTAGATTCTTAGTGCCGCCAACACCTGTTGTCGAAACATTCGAGATATTTTACCACATCAAGGGTATAAGAACTCACATCTATTTTTAATTTCCAATATTAAAGGGATATTTACAATTCCACTCAGTCTGAAGGCTAGCAATTTGAATACACCTATCGTTGTGTCCTTTTTAAATCCTCAAACAATGCCAAAGTTAAGTAGACAATTCCCTTTGTACACTGCTTTATTCGCTTGAGTTTCTCAAAATATATTCCAGTCATTCTCGTTGTCTCCAGATTTCAGATATCTAGATTTCAAATTCTGGTTATTATCGAAATCATAACATTTAAAGGAGATCAGTGCAAAAATAACAATATATATTCACGAAAGGCTTTTCATCCTGCACGACGTCTTGCAACTCCGTCGCCTCAGAGGAAACATCTCCCTTTTAGCATTCTTTTCTACTACTCCCCTCCTCTTTTATTCTGGAACCATTCTTGCCCGTGTATTCTTCCTTTCCATATTTCGCGCTTGACGACTTCTCCGCCAGCCCCTGTGCGTGGGCGACCGCTCTCGCTCGGGCGGGATCTGCCCGTAAGTCGCTCGCCCGAACTCTGAAGCCGCCCCCGCCCCCGCCGCCCCCGCCCCCCGGCCGCCCCCGCCCCCGCCGCCCCCGCCCCCGCCTACCGCCCACCGCCCACCGCTGCGTCCACAGCTTTGCCTTCTCCTGCGCTCTGGCAAACCGCGCCACCCCTTCACCTACAACCTCGATAACTTCTCTCTCTCCCTCTCTTTCTCATCCCCACCACCCCCTTCCGCTACGCTCCTCGCTTCTGTCACCTCCGTCACCTTTGTCCCCGCAGCACGGGGCAACACCTGACCCTCACGCCACCACCGCCTAAAGCAACGCCTGCTCCCCACTCAGTGACCTTCTCCACAAACCCCTTCTCCGCCACCACTACCTCCCCAAGCCCTTCACTCACTCCGCCAACATCATCACCACAAAGCCTTTCACCGTCTCTGCCGCCATCACCTTCATGAACAACTTTACCCTTAGCGTCACCACCATCTCCACCTACCCGTTCATCCACTGCGCCACCATCACCTCCACAAAACCCTTCACCTTCACCTCTCCAGCATCTCCACGACCCTTCACACTCACTGTCACAATCACCTTCACCAACCCAGCCACCAGCACCTCCACGAACTCCTTCACCTTTACCTCCACGAACTCCTTCACCTTCACCTCTCCAGCACCTCCACGACCCTTCACCCTCACTGTCACAATCACCTTCACCCTCACTGTCACAATCACCTTCACCAACACAGCCACCATCACCTCCACGAACTACTTCACCTTCACCTCCACGAAACCCTTCACCTTCACCTCTCCAGCACCTCCACGACCCTTCACCCTCGCTGTCACCATCACCTTCACCAACCCCTTCACCCACGCAGCCACCATCACCTTGACCAACGCCGCCATCCAAACACCCCCATTTGCACCGCTGAGCCCCACGGCCGTCGCCGCCCGCCCCCCCCCCTGCCAGGCGCAAGTCGGGCGCCGGCGATCGGAGCGATGCTTATCTGGCGAATAAGCCCTCAAAGGCCGTTAGCACCTTGTGTCGTAAGCCGGGGCCCTGCGCCCCAAGATCAGGAGTTCGCTAAATGCTCGTTATGCACAGGTTGCAGAAACTCCGCCCCGAGGGCTTCGGTTCAGCTCCGAGACTTCAAACACTCTAGGCCCCCTGGCGAATGTGGTCTTATTACGTAATGGATATTGCTCGCTGTACTAATTCCCGAGATCTTGGATGCATAGCGTCTTACAAGTATCTCCACTCAGCATCTTACTACTATCTCATCGCACAAAGTACAATGACGTCTGTACGTAGCTTCAGTGAAATGTGTTTTTAAGCCATACTCATGATTAGTATATTAGACGACTATGTGGAATTGTATTTTGACTTCAAAAATTCAAATTTTATCAATGAAAATGTGTTTAATTGCTTCGAAACTTAATGATTAAGTACCGAATTACCAGTTGTAACATTAATTGGTCTGTTTTCAGTGGTGGAATTTCACAACTTTTACTTTAGTTTTTACTTAATATCTACAATTACGAGCTTTTGTCGTTTGTCTAAAAATTAAAAGTTTAACTCTGAAAGAAACAGTAAACCATTATGCCTCATTATTTTCGTACTCTGGATCACAAATATTGACTCTTTTCACCAATCCTCACCCCCTCCTTACAACTGTCAACGCCACCCCCGCAGCCGACACGGCTGCCGCCATCTCCACCATTGTCGCTGCCATCACCACTGCCCCGGGCGTCACCATCGCCGTCCCATCCCAATTTTTGGACCCCGCGTGACACTAGCGCCTCCAAGCGGCCAGTCACCGGGTATCGGGTCATTCCATATTAAATCAACACAGTCACTTTAAATCGCCATCTCAGATTCAGATGAAATTTGACACATAAGTAGTATGAATGAAGAATTAGAAAACTACAAATCACGTAATGTGTTTATTCGTGAAATAGTCACAATAAAATATCACTCGAAGTACCGTTTATTTGCACTACTGTGCAAATACTACTGTACTGTTTAGAAGAAAACCTAAATGTTCTAGAATACGTATGTAAAACCGCATAAAATAAAGATATCCTTTCTGAAACAAGTGTCATATGTCAGGATATTAGATGTTATTCTTAGGTTTTTATACTTTTAAGCTTTTTTTAATAACAGCAAACGACAAACGGGAACTAGAATCTGAATTAGGTTTTCAAAATAATATAAATACCACGTCAAATGCTTGAACTAGCATACATAAGCTATGGTACGAGAGCATGACCAGCTTATTGCCCACTTGGAGCGCTAGTGATGGTGCATCTGTCAGCAGAGCCCACTTTCAGCAGAGGGAGAAAGCACAGAGTTGCGAGGCTGCGTATTAGACTGATAGCGTTTCCATTCGCCTGCACCGAGAACTACTCCGGGTGAGTGCAATGACGTCACAGCCCGTTGCCAGTGCTGCCACGAACTGGATGAATGCAGAAACTAATGAAACGGCATAGTGCACTGATCTAACGCACAGGTGCTCTGCGATCGAACGTGCGGCCATTACCTGTGGAAGAATTCCATCTAAAACTTTATTTTACGCAAAGTAAAAAGACTTCTTGCAATTGCTGGGGAAGAACTTTTTACTTTCGTTGATGTACGCAGCACTTCTCCCGCTGTAACAACCAGCGTTGAAGTGAGAGGTAAGCATGTGTCTTTAAACTCACTCTTCAATTTAATTAAGAATCTGTAACCATTTCCATGTTTTTTCTCATTATTATTATTATTCCTCTAAGTCACGACCAAAGATATTATGTGTTGGCTGAATATAAATCTACACCAGGTTGCAACCAGCTATCTTAGGAGTAGATCTAGGGACTGTCAGTGCCTCTACAATACTTTACGCAAAATGTGGGCTGTTCCAAATAAAGCTATTTCTTGCACTTCCCAGTCTTTTGAATTACCTGGGAGTTTAGACAAGTTCTTACTCAAATTTTGCGGAAAAAAATCCCAGAGCTCCGATAACTATCGGGATGACCTGTGCTTTGACGCCCCACATTCGGCGGATCTCGATCTCGATTCTTCGGTCAGATTTCATGACCTGCCTCATTAGTGGGTCATCTTCATGGCTGACTACATACTTTCCCATCCCGGTTATTGCATTGTGCCAGGAGGCTTCAATTGTCTCAGGCCTCTTCCTCCTTCCTTACGTTAAACATAAAGTCTATGTACATCAGCTCGGGGGTTATTATTATTATTATTCCATTACAACACGACTAAAGATGTTATGAGTCGGCTGAATATAAAATCTACTCCAGGTTGCAACCAGCTACCTAACGAGCAGATCCGGTGACTATCAGTGCCTCTACAATACTTTACGCAAAATGTGGGCTGTTCCAAATAAAGCTATTTCTTGCACTTCCCAGTCTTTTGAATTACCTGGGAGTTTAGACAAGTTATTATTATTATTATATTATTATTATTATTATTATTATTATTTTACTCATGACAATTGTATAATTGCAGAGGAATGGAGCGATACAGTAACTGCAATTCTGCTGAGAAAATATGCTGTGTATTTGCCACAAGTGGCGTCTATGAAAGCATTTCGAAACAAAAAGCAGATGTGACAAAAATTTTCAGAAGACTGTAATTAGTGAAGGGTTTAACAAAACACCCGTACAGTGTGAGAATAGATTCGAAACCATCCTAAAAAGGAAGGAGAATGTTGATGAACACAACAGAAGCAGTGGGAATAATCCACGTTCTCCAGGTTCATATGAGGAGGAACTAGAATCTATTAAGGCAATGGATGACACCGTGCTGCCTCCCCTCACTATTGCGACCTGGAGTAGCTTCCTGCACCACCACTCGTTCGCAGCCTGACGAACCTGTTAAAAAAGAAAATATAGGATATCGACATTCTCGTTGAATTGGAGGGGAGGCGAGAGAGAAAGAGGGAGAAGAGGCACCAGGAAAAAATGCAGCTACTGAGGATGTTTTTGTCACAATTACCAGGGACATCAAGTTCTCATAATTCGATGGTCACGGGGAAAAACTTAATAAGTCAAATAATAATTCTCTTCCATATTTATGATTCTCTTAGCTAATTTTGATTATCTTCCATAAAATATATTTACCCGATTTTCCGCAAATTTCGACTTATCAAGTGACCATCGAATGACCATCGAATTAAAGATTTATTTGGAAAAAATTTATTAAAAATACAAATTCTATATTAATTCAGCTATGTAATTTCTTTTCACTTCTCCTAACCACCTCTCATGACCACTTTCTTCTGAAGGTTTCTCAATGTGTGGTTCAAATTCAGGTTCCTACCAGTTAATGCACATGTTATGTAGAACACAGCACGCTGTTATTAGATATGATGCTCTGTCGACTTTGTGGAAGTCCAGACTCAGTAATTGTCTGAAACCCCCTTTTAGTAACCCAAAAGCATTTTCAATTTTCACTCTTGTTTTACAGTGCACTTCATTCTACTTTCTTTTCGCAATATGTAGGTTTTCTACAAGTCTATAAGGAGTAAGTAGGGTAGGTTTAAGAGGGTATATTGAGTCACCAATTAGGTGATAAGTATTGTAAGGGGTGCAGATATTACTAATTTCATTGTACACAAAACTCAAGGAGTATACCCTGGAGTCATGTAACTTACTGCTAAATCCCGTCACTGCATCTAAAAACTTTCCCTCAGAGTCACAGATTCCTTGCAATATAGTGTTGTTTGATGATGTCTATTTACGTAAGTCCCTATCAACTTTCTTGCAGGAGTTGTAATTGGTATGTAGGAACCATCAATGCACCGAATAACATTGCAATACTCTTGAATTTGCAGGCAATTTCAGTCTTGTCCTCTTTTGTTTGGAGCATGAATATAAAACGAGGGGCTAATTTAAAAAAGAAACTGTGCATTCTTGTGACTACCCTACGAATGATGCAAGTGATACATTGAAATGCTGGGCGACGGTTCTGCATACTTGCTTAGTGCCAGCGAAACACAAAAACATTATACATGAATTTCCGCCGATAAATGGGCTCTTCCTGATATATTTTTGGCATGATTTCACCGTTCTCGAATAATGCCAGTACTCAAAGGAAAACTGGTACATGTTAATCTGAAGTGCTGGCGAAACTGAAAAAAATAATAGTGTAAAGAAAAATAGAAATACGTTGTGATACACTACGCCCGACAAATTCGCGAACAGCTGTTTCAGTAGTATCCTTACCAATTCATTATCGTAACTACGTACACAAGCAACGAAGTACGTCATTTTAAGTATATTTTCCTTTCCCAAGGAAAATAATATTTCTTCTTCATCTGAACTGTCCGTACTTGACATCAGTTCTTCAATTGCGTGTATAATGCGACGTAAATCCATTCCTATACGTAGCTCTTCCAGAGCTCTTCTAACCTCACAATCACAAGACACACAGAATTTCACCTCGATTCTCAGCTGTCAGTGCAGTCTAGGGCAGTACGCCCTCTTCCACTGGTTCTCGCGAAATGAAACATGCACAGTTTCAGTTCCGCCACCGCCACTACTACCACCACCACCACCGCCACCACCACCGCCACCGCCATCACCACCACCACCACCATCACCGCCCACCACCACCACCACCATCACCGCCACCGTCATCACCGTCACCACCACTACCGCCACCACCGCCACCACCACTACCGCCACCACCTCCACCACCACCGCCACCACCGCCACCGCCAACGGCATCACCACTGCCACCGCCACCGCCACCACCACCGCCACTACCATCACCACCACCACCGCCACCGCCTCCGCCACCACCAATACAACCGTCATCGGCGACGTCATCACCACCACCACTACCGCCGCCACCGCCTCTATCGCCGCCACCACCACCGCCACCACCTCCACCACCGCCACCACCATCACCACCGGCACCGCCACTGCCACCACCACCACCACCACCACCACCACCACTGCCACCACCATCACCACCACCACCACCACCACTGCCACCACCACCACCACCACCACCGCCACCACCACCGCCACCACCACCACCGCCACCACCACCTCCATCATGACCTCCACGATGACCTCCACCACCACCTCCACCACTACCACCGCCACCACCACCTCCACCGCCATCACCGCCAACATCGCCAACGTCACCACCGTCACCACCACTACCACCACCGACGACACTATTACCGCCGTAACCACCATCACAGACAGCCACCGCCACCGCTCCGGCTCTCCGCGTTATTAATTTACGATTGACGTGCGGGCAGTTGACAGGCGCGTCGTGATAACGCGTCCCGCGCAGCTATCGCTCCCCTCCCCTCCACCCCTCCCTCGTCCCCACGCTCGCTCCGAGGCACTGATAGAGCGTTGCCCGGCGGTGACAGTGTCCCGCCCGAAGTGCTTTCCTAGCTTTTCGATGGAGCGCTGGAGTACGCGTGTGCGAAATTCATGGGGTGGAATCGTGATTCTTCTCGTGCGACCGTTCAGAGCAGCTGAAAGGAAAGTTTTGTAGATAGAGGCTCGCTCTTGTATTATTGAATGGGAAGATACTGTATTGTAAAGTTCTGTTGCTGGTGTTTAATAGCAACTCATTTTTCTGAGAGACAATCTTCTGAATTCCTTTAAGCTATTATTTGAAGTTTATATTCTGTTTAAATCTCTGTCTATATCTCTTTTCTAGGTTGTAATTCAGTTATGATAAATATGTAGTAATTTAATTCTCGGATGAAAGTAAGTATATTTACTTAGGCTTTCTGTGTACTCTTATTACTCCTTAATTGATTTCTTCTCACTCAATAATTTAATTTTATAATTACCTTTATGAAATTTATATTTTTAATTGTTAATAATTTTGTTTTCTACTCATTATTCGATGAATTATATGAATACGTTTTAATGTTTTCCAACTTGTTTCATTCAAGCTCTAGGATGCTGTCGTATTAGAAAGAAACATTACCTACCCAGTCCTACTATCTCCTACATCAATCGAGACTTCCCATTGTATAATGTTTTCTAGGTCTAACTTATGGTCGCGATATTTGGTTGCATTTTGAAATTCGATCTGATCCATTCTGGAATCTGCTACCGCCACATTCATATTCATGCCTGCTTGTATCCATGTCTACCCCATACAAAGATGTAGTTATTAATATTTGTTGGTCTTGAAGTCTTGTAATATTTTCGAGATTGTTTTTTGATGTAATTGTTCTCTTTTATATCGAGCAACATAGCTAATGCTTCGAGTATTTTAGTCATTCTCGAGATCAATTCATCAGTAGTAATGCAACAGTTAATTTACCGTAAAATTTTCAAAGCATGAGTGGTTTTCACTATTTCATGAAAGAAATCAACCGATAAATTTAAATTAATATTTATATTTTATTTATCATAACACTTCAACCAATATTACATATGAAATGTAATATTGAGATAATGCAGTGGGCTTTATTTTATTTTTATTTATTTATTTATTTATTTATTTACGTCAAAAACAGTTAAAAACTGCGTATGACGAAGAATATAGAAGATAATATCCCATAAAAGTGATGAACTAACTTAAAATAATAATTTTCCTGAGCATACAGTCATTAAATGCATAATTTTTAAAACTATAACTCGACGGAAATTTATTAATTAGAGAATTTGTAACTGTTGAGGTTGCTGTTGACTCACAACAGTGTCTAAAAGTATTTAATATTCCCGAATGATGCATCTACATTGTATGTTTCCTTGTAAATCATTATTGTAAATATTATAAGGCTTCAAAGCATCGACAGGCCTTGTAATATTTATATACTTCTTGTTATGGTAATTAACCAGGAAGAATAACGTTTGACTGCGGTTCGTGAAAAGTGTTCATTTTTTACATTTTGCCTGCACTTGAAACAAAGAATTCACATAACAGCGCAAAAACTTACACTAGACGATCTAAAAGAAAGCATTCCTTGCAGCTTCTTTCCCTTAATTATCAAGTAAGGAAGATGTTAATGACAAAAGTGATCATCTCATTCTTCGTGGTGAATGCCAGTTCCGATTGATGTCTTGCGAATTCTGAAACGCTATTGGTTTATAATCCAGTCCATGTGCATAACCCAGGTTTATTCACACATGAGAATTCACAGGAACAGTCAGTCATTTTACAGTGGTAGTCACAGTTTCTTACACATACAATGCAGTAATCACAGCTCAGAAATGAATACAATAGAAAGTTCACAGTACCTCTTTTCCCATAGAATTTGCACGTTCATCATTTCACTGACAAATAAAACACGTCTCACTCACACGATTGAAACTTATAATATGAAGTTTTAAAGTGCGTCTCCACGACACGTTTAATATAGAAGGAGCGTCACATTGACACGATTAATTTAAGTTATCACATGGCAGAGATATTTTTAGATGCCGTGCTCACGGAGCTTCACAAACCACGTCGAGTGCTTACCGAGACTAACTAGCGGTTGCGAGCGCCGCTCAACTCGCGCATACTTCGCAGATCAGACAAATGAATTTTTATTGGAGCGGGGTGTTCTTATGAGCCAATTGGCGTGAAGTATTGAAAACCTTTTGAAAGAAGTATACGCTGGAGATGTTCGCCAGCTACAATGTGGCCGCATAGAAGGGAGAATTCGGGGAATTAGAGACTCGGCGCAATCTGATTTCTCCTGCCGCGAACATTTTAGTAATCAAAGTAAATAATTATAAATTTGTACATATTCGCGCATGCCGTGGGCCCGAACCTAATTTTACTGCGATTTCTCTAACTTTGCCCCTCAAATCCTATCTTGGCGATGGAATATGTCACAGTATTTCGCGTCTTTCTCGGTCTTGCCAGTAGAAGTCGCATGATCGCAAGCACTGCTTGATACGGTCGCGATTATGCGAAATCTAGCGGAACGACTGAGAAAGATGCAAAATACCGTGACATATTCCATCGCCAAGATGGGGTTTGAGCGGCCTTGAGGGGCAAAGTTAAAAATCGTAGTATAATAATTATAAATTTGTACATATTCGCGCATGCCGTGGGCCAGAACATTATTAATCTTGTGAAATATTACTGCAACGTTTGCTATTTAGTAATCTGGCACTCCAGCATCCTCGTGACTGGGCGGACACGAACTGCAAGCGCTTGGCCTCGCGACAGGCGACGATCCGGCCGTGGGCGCACGTAAGCCGGGCGCCCTTATCGCGCGTCGAAGGGCCGAGACGCGTTGCCGCCATGCGGTCGCACTTAAGCCGCGCCCCCTCCCCTGCGAGCGCATCGCACACAACAGCCATCTACAGCTAGCAGCGCCCAGAAACCAATCTCAACCAAACCATATCCAAAATTTTAGGCTAATTAAATGCTCTATTCCGGAATTTTAGGCTCCTCTGGATTTCCCAAAATCGTAGGCGCTGCTAACTTTAGACTCAAGCTAGCAGCGCTCACCCAGAATCAATCTCAAAATCAATTTAAAAATCTGAAACCCTTCCCAAAATTTAAGAATAATTTTAGGCTCTTAGAAAAATATTATCTCCGCGTTCATATTCCAAACTCAGGGCTGTACAAACAGAAACAGTGAGCATTGATTCATATGGACGAAAAACACCAAAATCAAAAAACCTTAGGAAAAATCTGAAACCCTTAGGTGATTGATTTTGAGATTGATTCGACTGAAATTCTTGAATAGATTTTGAGATTGATTCTAGGTGGGCACTGTTAGCTTTAGACAAGAGCTAGCAGCGCCCACGATTTTGGGAAATCCAGAGGAGCCTAAAATTCGGGAATAGAGCATTTAATGAGTCTAAAATTAGCCTAAAATTTTGGATATAGTTTGGTTGAGGTTGGTTTCTGGGAGCTGCTAGCTTTAGATGGCTCCCGACGTGACCCGCGCGCCTCGCCTGGCCGCTGCCCTTCCACATTTCCACATACGCCCTTGATTCATCATTTCGTGTTTTGGCACGCGTCAACTGCTACGTTGTTTAGCCCAGTGAATGTGTTGCATACTTTTTATCACGGCTGGTAGCAATCATCTTCCACGTGGACAGTGAGATCCGGCGCCGACGGCGTCGATTTGTGAGATGTTCTTTGGTTTCCGTCGGTTTGTGAGGGCATTTCTTTCTTAGTGACATATCCTTTTACAATGTTTGAGTAACTGTGTGTGTGTTTGTGTGTGTTTGTTCGTGTGTGTGTGTTTTTTTGTGTGTGTTCGTGTGTGTGTTCGTTTGTGTGTTTGTGTGTGTGTTTGTGTGCGTGTTTGGTGTGTGTGTTTGTGTGTTTGTTTGTGTGTGTGTTTGTGTGTTTGTTTGTGTGTGTATTTGTGTGTGTGTTTGTGTGTGTGTTTGTGTGTGTGTGTGTGTGGGCGCGCGCGCGTATCCGTCACTCACAGTCAGACCCTTTCCAGGCACATGAGGTGTCATTTGGCGCGTCTCGATCTCCTGGTGGGGAACTGATAATTTGTTTTAGGATCCGGCCAGAATCTATGAAATGTCCAAAAAACATGTTTTTGCTTGTTTCACCGCTGTAGTGATTACGCCGGGAACTAAGCC
The DNA here is from genome assembly GCA_031308135.1 of Acheta domesticus. Lineage (NCBI taxonomy): Eukaryota > Metazoa > Arthropoda > Insecta > Orthoptera > Gryllidae > Acheta > Acheta domesticus. Next base: position 122,741,301 of record JAHLJT010003656.1, on the reverse strand, counting down.
AACGTCACCGAAAAAGAACTGTATGTAGGTGCCGTTGAATGTGACAAGTGAATCACGCGGCACTTTTTATTTTATCTTCATACGCATTACAGTACTTTAAAAAAAATTGCAGAAACGTACGAACAGTATTGCCTTGGAAGTTATTAAATTTGAAGAACTTCAAATAAAAACATAGAAAACCTGACTGTTAGTTATGTTACCGAAACACATATACGTTCTCACATTTACATTCTTAAGCCTGTAAAACCGATTTTGAAATGAATGTAACTAACGTATTTTTATTGAATTGAAAAAACACCTTATTCACATCACATTAAAAAGTCGCCTTTAATGTTTCTATAGATTCGCCTACAAAACGATAAATTGAGCGATTGCAGAAATAGAAGTGAACACAACTAGACTGATTTTGTAGAGTTTTAATCTCTTCAAATATTAGGGGACAAAAATACGGAAGTGTAGAGCAAGTCCATAGAAGAATCAAATGCAATCCTAGAAGATTTTGTGAAAGAATTTTCGGAATTAATTTAGAATGATCTTATTAGAGAATAACGCTGAAGAGTAGCTATATTCAGGGGGTGTTGGTCTTACTAATGCGCTGAACAGGTGTTGATTCACGTCATTCTCAGTGGACGTTTTACTTCTGAATTATTTCGTAGAGTCATATTCTTAATAAACCTCTCTCTATTATTTATTTTATTATTACTTCCCATTTGGGCTCGCTATCGACACTTACTTGATCTATAAAATTTATTAATTAATTTGCCCTGCTGTCCTCATAGATTTACTTTATTCTGAATGTTTCTTGGATAGATTTTATTGCCGTTAATTTGTGGGTATCGACATAAAACAATCTTACCTTGTTGTATGCGGACGTAATCTCTGTACAGACCTGCGATTTCTGGAAGTTCTGTTAACTTAATAGCTTTTTCCATTGATGGCAACTAACTAAAATTATCAGCCTTGTTTCAAGAAAATAAAATAACATTTATTAACAATTTCATTTACAATCCTAAATGAGCTCATCATATTGAAATTTATGATTTTTCGTTTATCAAAAAAATTATCCTTTCTGTAGAGGCCAAATCAAAGTCCGTGGCTTACCAAGATCTTCGCACGCACTCAAGACTTCTCGGTTGCACTCCGGTTGGAACGTCTATCGCGTCTTCTTTCTTGATGCCGCCTAGTTGTCAATTTTATTGCCCCGCATATCTTAATATCTCCCAATGTCAAATTCTAGTTAAAAATGTCACCTGTGATATTGTTAGTTCGTTATGGTTTCGCCAAATAATTGTACTAATTTATCACGTGTCTGCAAACTTTCCCTATTCTATATCACGTGTGTGTATCAATTCGCGACTACCTTAACGTTGAACACGAATTGTTGAATGCTAGAAACATATGCAATTCTTACATATTCTAGTTTGTTTCCTAATACAAAACCATTTCAAATTCCAATTAATATGAAAATACTTTTAACATATTTAAATTCTGATATCAGTACTCTGAAAATATCTGAACCCAAAATATAGTACAATGATTAAATATGTATGAAATTAGAAAAAATACTTTATCATGGTCATTTACTTAGAAACCCGAAGTATGAACTCTTGGAACTGAGAACGTTGGGGAAGTTCAGAGTAGATGGGGAGTTGTCGGGAAGAAGATGACCTGCCTAGCAAACATCCGGTATTTCGAGTGCATCGAAAGGACCGGTATTTCGAGTGCATCTGAGCTGTTTCATATGGCACTAAACAGAGAAAAGTTTTTGGAAGTTGTCGCCAACTTCCAGTAATGGAGACGGCACTTCAAGGGGAATTCCCTCCATAAGACAACAAGAACTCGTAGCATTATTTAACTGTTTTCTTATTTCCCTCAACACCACGGTCCTCTCCATCCACGTAAGTTATGCAGTGTATATGCAGTGGCTCCATACTGAAGGCAATAATATATCTCTAAAACCTAAATAGTGTTATCACACTTTCCTTTCTCATAATAGGTTATTAATTTCATTTTGTAAAAGTGATCTACTGTATGTGTGTTTAGGGAGATTCAAAAATGTTTCTCAAAGTTCCCTAGATTTTGTGGTGATTCGAAATTAATTCTTTTCAATGCTTTTGTCAGACATTCGAATGATTCGTGTCAGACATTCGTGCTTGCGTCAGACATTCGTGCAATAGTACGAAAAAAAAAAAGATACTTTTAGTTTATGAGTCTAAAAAATCATAAGCACTAAGAATTTTCTATTTGTTACAGTTCTAATTTCTTTTACGACTTTATTACATTTCCCTATATTTTTATCATTGGAGGAGGTAAAGCATATCTCAATGAATAATATCTTAATACATTCTCATATTCATTCATTGAAAAGTCGTAGTACAGAGAATTTCGTAAACGTTCACACGAAATATTTTTAATTTTTAGATATGTTTTATCTTCAATATGTTCTTTTAGAACCATTACAGTGAAACCGTTATAAATGCATTTAGAAGCAATGTTAACTGGTATCGATATCGCAGCGGTTTTTGTGAAAGAGAGGAATTATCATGACGGCGATAGTTATTTAAATGAGTCGGGACCGAATTTGCATCGTAATTGTGTGTCGAGTCTCCTTTTATATTGACCTGCAACATCATATTATTCCCATCCCTTGTTCCGTATATGATTTTGTAAATTGCCTCAATAATGAATGTCATTTGTATCGTTTTTCAGTCAAACTGTTTCAACTGTTGCATCCTTTATAAATGATCTTGAAAAGAATATTCTTACTTTTTGAATATAAAATGCTTATTTTAAAGATTTTTGTGAGCTATAATATAGTGTAAATATCAATATTAAATTATTTGTTTTCCCTTCGAGCTTTTTCAAATTAATTAGTAATTGCTTTGTAAATTTGAAATCTGATACTAATTCTACTCTCTGAAAATGTTTCCTTCGTTGGTTTAAATGTCCATCAGCTTTTGTTTTGCTTGGGAATTTATCTGATTGCGATACATCCCCCAGTAATCCCTAATTAATATGTTACGTTCACAATTCATTTTTGTTTTTGTTTTTTCAGGTACGCTTTTCTCTTTGTCGAGTGCTGTAATGTAAGTACAAATCACATTTTATTAGTTTACTTGAAGGTATTATTTCATGTTGGATATTTTTTGAAGAACTTAATGACATGAAATAACGTCAATTATTTAGATAAATGGATTGATGTAGGTAAAATTGAATTTATTTGAAATTTCGTGCACGATAATTTCTTAGCTATTCGTTTTATTAGTCACCACGCAACTCACATCGATTTTGGTTCTTGTCAATTTCGTACCGGTTGGAAGCATGAGGCTAATTACGAGCTGTGAAGAGCTACGTGAGTATAAATCCTTTGTGCGGCTTCCATCGTCGAGGTTTAATTCCGGTGAGCACGAAACAAGAGAAATGCGACAAGTTGTGAGAACTGTGTGTAATTGATAATTAGAGAATTGCAGGCGGAGACAGTGATTGTGTTCGCTGCTGCACTACATTGACCGTCAGCCGTCGCAGTTGTTCGGCGTCGTGCATAAGCCTCGGGCGCCCAGCAGCAGCAGCGGCAGCGGGCAACTCGCGAGTCGGGCCTTGCGGTATTAATAGCGCCGCGGCGGGCGGGAAAGTCCCCGAGACAAAGCCGAGTCCGCGGGGACGGCGAGGCGGCGACGGTCGAGCGGCGAGCGGCGACTGGCGACTGGCGACTGGCGACTGTGATAGGCCCCACCCCATCCCGTCGCGCCCCGGCCCGCTCTGGCCCGCCCTGGCCCTCCCGCACCTGCCACACTGATGGATTGGCGGTCGCTGGAAGGGTTTGGTTGATTGATTGATGTTTCCGGGCGCGTCAACTACTTAAGTCATTAGTCCCGTAAGTGTAGTGCGTGCTTTTTTCTCGGGAGGTGGCGATGATCTTTCCACGCTGGATGGCGAGATCTGGCACCGACCTACTAGTGGAGGTTTCCCCTCAACCACTCTCAGTCTCCCACCAGCGGGGCACCGCCCCAGCCGAGACAAGCAATAAGCTCCTGACTGGTCTCCCGGCATGTGTGTTAGTGTAGTGCATGTTTGTGTAAGATAGGAAGAGGAAGGAAAGATCGCGCGCGGTCCGTGGCCCGTTTGTTAGGGTACTGCTCCGGCATTCGCTTGGTGTTGATCGGAAAAACCGCGGAAAACAACCGATAAGAGCAGCCGGCCGCTAGAATTCTCCTCCAGACAGCCACTGAATTCAACCTAACTGACAAGCTAGTGTCGAAAATCCTACCGCCGTCAGGACTCAAACCTAGGACCTCCCGGTCAGAGGGACTGCAGTGACATCAGTTGATGCACCGAGCCATCTTCCCGGGTTTGGGGAAGAGTGGACATTTCCTCAGGAGAAGTTGGCTGTTTACTGAAAGTCTAGCTCTAAAAGACCGATACACCAAGGTCTTTAAACACTTTGAATGTGTCTTTAATGAGCAAACTACAAATTCTCCGTATGAGTATTCAAGTACTCCGGCTTAAGCATTCCGAATGACTCTTCGCTTGACACTTTAAACACTGTTGGTTCGTCTCAAAGGGCAGTTTTTCAACACACTGAAATAGGTAGTCTTCGGATGACAGAATGACATTGTTTGACATTGTTTCGAACAGTTCTCGAGGAAAGAAATAGATACCAGAAAAAAGGTATAAATAATTTCCAACTATAATGATCAGAATGATTTTGCCTGAGAATTATCGAGCCTTAGAAAAATGTTCATAAATGATGTAAATATATTCTTGTAGATTGTGAATTTAATATTATAAATAACCTAAAAATTAAAAAAATTAAAACTTACATGGTCATTCATTTCTCCTAATTTGGTATAAAATTGATCAATTTTCAATAGGAATGTGTTTTGAAAAATTATTTTACTAATTAACTCGTTTAAAAAACTAAACTAATATTTGTAACAATTGAAATTTCTAATAAATGGAGCCATGCGACAAACCAGTAACTAAAATATTTTGAAAATTTAATTTCTCAAAAAAATGTACTTCAGGCCAGGTAATTTCCGACATCTAACATCAGGACGAAAATATAATATTCCAGAGAAGTGAAAAAGTTAAATCCTTTTAAGTGCAAAAAGGATATAGTCAAGGCAAATGAAAAATCTAGGAAAAGAAACCATTATAAATTTTAGAAACACAAGAAAAGAGAAACATGTTATAGGTCAATGAAGATAAATATGGAATGAGAAATCTATTCATGACCGCTAAACAAGAGCATGCAGTTTGAACAATTAGCATTTTCGTGATTCTCATTTCGTTCTGACAATAATTATATTGAAAATTTATATTCACGGTTGGGGTGAATAGCGCGTCCAATAGTCGTGCAACTCCCATCCCTTGTTCATACATTACAATTAATTCGCATTGACAGCGTCTAGATTGATTTTACAAAACCACTTCAAACATTGTTTAGAAATAATGATTGATTGTACCGTCAGGGAACATTGAATGAAAGGGACTCTAGTCATATATTTGCCATTTCAAAACTATTTCATATTGGTACGGAATATGAGCAATATTATAATTGGGATTACCGTGTTCTTTCTTTTAATCATAACTTTTGGTCGATAACTTTTTGGTCGATATCAGTTCCTTTCAGGGAGGTTTAACAAATTACATAATAACTAAAGGTACGGTAATTTAGTGCTTCATTTTCTAAGTCAAAAAATATAAACATTGTTAAATATTTTGAATATAAAATGCTAAGTTAAAAGTTCAGAAAGTTAATGACGTTTGAAAATATATTTTAGATAATCCGACTTCATTCCATTTGGTCACAGATAACATTTGTTATTGAAATGTGATGAAACTGTGAATTTGAAAGATTTTCAAAAAATTAGATAAAAATATTATTCTTATTCGTGTATGTTAAATTCTCTCTGAATTTGCTTATTATTTAGAAAACATGCTTCACAGATTAATTTTGTAAGAAATTTAATTAGTTATCTGAAGAATGTTTGAATGAGTGAGTTTAAATGTTCAAAAGAATTTAAATGCCAAATTGGGCTGGAGTAAGTTTAAGTACATTTAATAGGAGTTTTATAAATGATAATCCCACAAACCACTTTAACTGTCGACTTATAACGATAAGAGGATAAACTTATATGTTAATATTGACGTATGTGACATGAATTAAGAAATTTTAAACTTTTCACAACTGTAATACGTACAAGTAAGCTAAAACAGCACGTTATAAAATTAATCTAACTTTTATCAATGTAAGACGTCACGATATAAATGTCTTTTACGCGAAATGAAAATAAGCAGATCATTATGATGAGAAAACTATCCACATTCTTGAATGAGTTCGTCAAAACTCTAGATCAGGGCTTTGCAACTGGCGGCCCGCCGAATCTTTTTTGTGCGGCCCGCGACTGCGTTGAAAAGTTTTATTGTACCACCCAAACTCAATACAATTGCACAATTCATCTTAGTTTTATTTAATGAAATATAAAATTTCTCGTATGTACTACATTAATCATTGTGTTGAATAAAAGTCGTATCTAATATATTTCAGTGTAATCACACGTGTTAGGATAAAAACCATCTTAAACGACGGTGCGGCTCGCGGCTTAACTAGAATTCTATGTCACCCATAAGCCCTTGTAAGTTGCATAGCCCTGCTCTAGATCATTTTTAATTCGCTCGTCTTTGGGCAAAAGGGTATAAGTGCTGTTTCACAATTTTACAGGAGAGCAAAAACAAATGCATTTAGTGTAACTATTGTTGAATAATTAATTTTCAAATACAAATATATACATAGGTAAATAGTATTATATTAGTTTATAAATTAGTTTCAAAGAATTAGAGTAAATAGTATTGAAATAAAAGTTACTACACTAAACTAAATATTCATTTTTTCTGACGTATACCCTTTTGCCCCACTACGAGCGAATTATCTCATCCAGCGCATTACGATGCCGGTGCTGAGTCGAATGCGTTCGCCTGTACTACAAACTCGGCGATGCACCGCTTCAGCGATCACCTCATTAAATTCAGCGTCCGCCGAGCAGGCTGGGCGTGGGCGGGCGAGCGGGCGGGCGCGCCGAGCCAAAGGCCAGGAAGTGGATGATCTTCCGCCCTCGAGCGAAGAAGGCCATCGAAAGTTTGGCACTCGCCAAAGGGTTCTTTCCCCAAATAGGCGGACGGAAGTTTCGTTCCACTCCATCCACCCCCGCCCCCGCCACCGCCGCCGCCGCCGCCACTTCCGGAGTTGTTTTGTCGGAATTATTTCCTCCTTACGCCATTGTTCACCGGAATGTTTCTTTCCTCCTGCACAATTCTTGTTACCTTATTATGGGCTGTAATTTGCGATGTTGTTATCGTAACTTTTTTTTGTGTATTGGAGAGCTGGAGGGAATTCGAAGTTTTAAATTGCAATTCAATGATGCCGCGTAACTAAATTTTTGATTGCCAAAGTGGATTTCATTGCGTCATTTTACGACGTTGTATACATTGCCAATAAACATTCAAGAATAATAAGGTGATTAACACGTTTAAATCGTTGGAATTACATTGAAAGTATTGAATAACTCTGGTTTTAATACGAACTTTTTATTTCTCTTATTCTATTTCATTGTATTTTGTGTAGGGAAATGTTAAACTTTAATAATACTACAACTGCAAAATTTCTTAAAGCTCCTCTGATTCCACTATCCGCTTTAAGAATTTCCGACTTCTGGGTACCTATCGATGCATTTTATATTATTTGTATTGAGCATTTGTGTTTGATGATTCTGAGTAGAGGATAACAATGAAATTGAAATGTTAGTGCCTGTCTGTCTAAACTAGTTTCCATAACTCTATGTATTGGTTTATTGTAGATATGCTAGGCTATGTATTTATTTATTTATGCCGGTAATTAAACGGTGGATTCTATGAAGCAATTGCTGCTTATAACTCCAGAATTCTTGAACTTAACAATAATTTGAAGGAATATAATGATAAATTTATATAAGAGCAAAGCTCCAACACCGTTGGATCGATCTCCATGAAAGTTGGCATTTTTACGTGTTTTTCCACCAAGAAGGTTTATGTGTTGTTAATTCTGTTGTAACTTCCCTACACGGCGCTACATATTCACGTCAAATGCAACCCGCAACACGCAATCTGCAAATAAATGAATGAGACGGACAGAGAGTGGCGGAGACAGAGACATGTGTGTCTCTGTGGAGGCACACAGAGGGTTTTTCTAGTGACTTATAAAGATGAAAAATAATTTATCTTTAGAAACGTGTGATACGGAGGAAATGGGTTAATACATTACTCTACCGCGACTAAATCGGCTAGGTAAAAGCTTTGAATAACTTTAGATTAAAATGTCTTGAATCGCCAACGACAGAACAAAACATCGTTGAGTCGGAAATTATACAAAGCCAAAATACATACTATCCGTAATTGTCTACATATAATTTGAATATATTGTGGCGTCTTGGCCTGTGCCGAAAGAAAGAAAATAATCCACAGATGTGAACGTTTGCAAATACTGATTTATTCAATGAACTCCGACACCTGAATAATTATGTACATATTTACAAGTGGACGGACGAACCGTCCCGTTCCAGAAGGAAATACCTCGGCCACCACGACCGCTAACTAACGACGCAGGAGCGCCGGCCCCTTACTCGTCCTACTCGCGCTACACACGCCGCGCACCCACTCACGCACGACTCGCCGCGACCGGACCTGTGAGAAATTGGAGAACGAGACGCTTGCTCTCGTTGCTTATATACCCGCAGGGCTCGTCTGACGGAACTACGTCACATAGCCGCATCCGCCAGCCGAATTCTAACCCCAGCTTCCTTTCGGGGTTCTCAACACTGGCGCCATGACAACGCGCGTCACAACCGCCACCCTAGGAATGTCTCACCCCCGACTTGCACTGCTGGATTTCCCCGTCTTCCAAAAATACCCCTTTTGTTCTGCGAGGCGTCAGCTCGACGCGCCCGCCGTTTCCTCTCGTCCCTGTGTGCAATTCAGCTCTTCTGAATACACGTACTGAATTTAATATTGGGCGTCTCATATGACGCCACAATATCAATACTCAATACTTCGGTATTTTAATCTATGTATCTTTTGCTGAAATCAATTTTTTATATACATTTATTAATGAATGAATTTCCATTGTTCAGTATTAAATATACTACATCATATGAAGTTTTTTTTCAGGCAAAATACAGATGCCTGTAAATTTCTGACTATTGTTGGGATGATATTATTAATAATATTAACTAAGAAGTAAGTAATTGAGCTAATAATGGTATGTATTATAGAACTATTATTGGCATTATTCATGAAAGGAGGTTGCATGGATCGGTTATTGTTGGGTTGGTTGTTTTGATTTGTATTTTGGAGAGAGTTTCAGGCAAAAGTGAAGTTTGGAATATTGTTAACATTGGGGAGATTAGGGAAGTTTTGTGAGGAGAGTCTTGGAAGAGGGCTTTTTCTTGATCAATTTTTATTGCCTGAATTTGGGTTATTTGAGGGGAAGTCAATTATTTTTTTATAATATGGGCATTCTATAGATCTTACATCAGCTCTGTGCGATCCATTGCAATTGCTACAGGTCGGAGGTAGGTCTTTCTGAGGGCAATTAACAGAATAGTGATCCTTTGAACAGAAACATTTTTTGATAGAAGTCTCTAGGACATTCTGGAAGAATTCTACCAAAACAGGTGTTTTGATGGTTCCAAAGGACTGACTAGAACTCTGGTGAAATGCTGGGAGTATCCCCTTTTTGCGGCTTGCGATATGATTCATCAAATTGACGATAATTAAAATAAATTTTGTAAATAATTATGGAGAAAGCCTATTAGGAGAAGTAAACACCTAAAACGCGCATTGAAAAACTTTTAAAGGCACCAATGGAAGTAATATTACATCGGTGGCTCTCAAGGCAAATCGATTGGTTCTATTCTTAGCCGGATCTTTGGAATATTCTGAAAGAGTTGAAGAAAAAACCTATTCTGGGTGGTTTTGAGGCATTGCTAAAACACTGTTGATTGCTCCACTGCCACAGGTGCAAACATCAGCCACGGAGAGAGGGAGCTTAGGGTATCAGCTGCTGTTGCTGTGAAGGGAGGTCCTAAGCGTCGAGTCACCATGGCAGCAGCATTTTCGGCACTAGCAAAACAGCTAGTGTTAACGCTGCAAATATAACTTCTTATTCAGATTGGGAGAACTATAAGTTGGGTTACGGCGAGACGAACGTTAGGGAATGCTCGCTCGAACGATCTCTGGTAAGACACAATATACCCCTCTGATTAGAAGATAATATGAAGAAATAAGCAATCATAGAATAAATCGTTCACCTTTTTACCTCATTCTCACATGAAAAGCAAAGCCTTCTTTTAATTTGTATTTCACAACATTTCACTCGTGTCTTCAGTGTGGTTCCCGCGTAAAAGCGGTTGTTCCTTGAAAAGCCCAGTGGAGGGGTGACACTGGTGACAACTTTGATAGTTTAACCTGTTCTCATGGAACGTTAATGAAAGCTCACTGAAGCTCGTTCCCTAGGCGGAGCAACTATTTTGAAGAGCCTGTTTCGGCGTTTTGAATTTGGCGACAATCCTGTCATAGGTTAAAAACGGAGATCTAGTGTGTGTAAATAATCTTCTCTGTAGCAGAGTGATCGGCGATGGAAACTCGTAGGAGCTGCCCCCTGGCGAAGGGAGATGAAACTAACAAAGGAGTCCGCCAGATCGAATGCAATTCGTCGAAATGCAAAACAGACAAAGAAACTTTAAATACCCGCTCTTTTCGCAGTCCGCACGCGGTTTTGGAGGGAATTTTTTATAAGTCTGACGCGGTACGTTTAAAATGCAAATTCTGAGCTAGTAATTAAGGCCAAAGATTGTTATTAAAAACCAATCTCCCGCCACGGCGCCAAATTTGAATCATTTTTTATGCCAATGTGCCAACAGCTAGGTTGAATTGAGTCGCTGTCGGTAGGCGATTTGCAGCGGCCGGCTGCACTGATCGGTAGTTTTCCGTGGTTTCTCAGATCAATACCAGCTGAATGCGGGGGCAGTACCCTAACAAACGGGCCACGGATCGCACGCGATCTTTCCTTCCTCTTCCTTGTCCTATCCTCCCCCTTACACACACGTTCACATCCACTACACTCTCACACTTGTCGGGAGACCCACCGGCAGCTTCGAGCTCATCTCGGCTGGGGCCCCGCTGATGGCAGATCATGGTTGGGTAAACGTTGCAAGCTGACATGTACAGTTCTGATGTCTCCGGCTCTGTGACGTCATGCCATTTCTCTGTGGCAATCGCAGAGCGAAGGAAAGGGAATAGAGTGGTGATACAAAAAGGAAGCGGCGGCAGGAAGTGGGGGAAGACACGGAGAGTGCTATTCAGTTAAAGAAATTAATCTTACCTAATCATTGTCCACCGAGGAACTATCGCTACTTTCAGATTCTTCACACTCGTTATCTGAGTCCATATTGATAACAATTCTGTCTATAATGTCTGGCACTATACTATCCCTTTTCCAGTATACATTTTCTAATTTAGTAACATGAGAACAGTATCCCTTCCAGTCTTGAATAGTGACTTGCGTGAGAGCCCAGTTTATAAACTCTAACAATTTTGTTGCCGACTTGTCCCTAGTTAGGTTTCTTTCCTTTATAAGTCTCTTGATTTTTGCCCATGCCATTTCAGTTGGATTCAGTTCACACATGTAATGTAATGGGACGGTCGCACACGAACTAATTTCGGCGTGTGCGAGATGAATATTTTATATAACAGGGAGTCCGGGAAAACTTAGCTGGCTGAAAATGTGCGTTTCTCCGCTACCTGAGTGCGCGAAGGGTCGCCGCCAGCCGTCGGGGGGAGCGCCTCCCTTTGTTCAAAGACCGTTTGCCACACCTCTGGTATTTCCGAGCGCTGCGTCAGAGCACCCAGCGTCTTCTCGGAAATCGTGGTGACGTGAACGCCCACTCGAAATCGGGTTCCAACCGTCGATGGACCCATGGCAATTGGACGGCGCGCATCACGCGGTTTGGCTGCGCCAATAGTCGAACACTAGGCGGGGGTGAGACATGTGATCTCGCGAGCAAGGGAGGTTGCTGCGAACGCGAGACTCGGCCATTCCGATACGAACGACGGCCGCGAGTGTTACCTTCCGATGTAAGCGACGACCGAGGTGTTGGGTCCGATGGCAACGACCGCCGCGAGACGCTAGATCGCCGCCGGCAACGCATCGTCGCCACCTCACCGCCCGCTCAGGTGCCGCCGAAGGGAGAGGCGGAACACCGTGTGAGTGCCGATACTCGAATGAACGAAGAAGCTTTCGGACGCGGCCTGAGGGCCGGCCGCCACTAAAAGACGCTTTGGTGTGGCGATTCCTGGCCGCCGCCGCCGCAGTCAATGCCTGCCGCGCGCGCCCGCCCGCGCGCAGCCGCTGCCACGCCGTCGTCGCCGCCGCGCCAGCCCACGCGCCGCGCCGCCGCCGCTGCGCTGTCGCGTACGCCGCCCGCGTGCAGCCCTACGCCGCCGCAGCCAAGGCCTGCCGCGTGCCGCGACACCGCCGCCGCGGCCACCAGCTGCCCGTCCGGCCCAGGAAACGGGGGGGAGCGCCGTTGCCCTGCCGCCCGACACCCGGACCGATGCCGACGCCCGGAGGAACGGAGCGCCCGTGCGATGACCCGGAAGGGTTGGACTGTTAAGTTAAGCTAGTTATAAGTTAGGTTAAGATAGTATTAAGAACTGTAGGGGGCTTCACCCGATTATTTTTTGCTGTGAATTAAACTCAGAAATCATGAAAGAGCGTTTTACTGTGTAGTGCATGAATATGCCCAGTCACGCATGCGTCCTAAATAGATTCCAGCCGAGCACATGAGGCAACCTGCAGCAGACGGGAATCCACAGGTAAGTCGGGTCACGCCCTGAGAGAGAGATTAACACCGCCGACACCGATGAGTGGTCGTGTGTACGGGGGCGGGTGTTACAGTAAGGAAGAATGCGAATGACAGAATGACATCTACTGGTAAACAGCTCAATTTTGTATGTTTTGTTATGAGGTTTTAGTTGCAGAACTAGTATAATTCAGCCTTCCTCAGGTTTTCATGCATTCCATTGAATCATATCGCGCTTTAATGCATATGCAGTTGGGGTTTTATTAGCGAATACGCTATGATATGGGGCACTGTCAAGAACAATTACTGCCTTAGAAGGCAGTTTTTGTAATAATTTTTCTCTCATCCACTTTTCAAAATTTTTTTGGTTCATCTGACCACGGTAGATGTAGAACCAGCTTTGAAAATTAGCTCCGTCTCATTAATGAATCGAATTCGATTTCCGCTTCGCCATTTCGCATCTAACATTCGCGCACTCTGAATCAAAGCTGAGCTGATGTTTGCGAAACGCTATGTATTGTCCTAGCACGCGTTCGCCCTTTCCTAGAGCCCATGTGTGATTCACGGACGTGTATAAAACAAATCCTACAGCCCATCACCTTATCGCGCTCCCTCCATCCCGTGGAAAAACTTAGACCCCTCTCACAGGGCCGGAGAACTCGGAACCGAACAGTAGATGTCGTTGTCCGGTGGGAAAATATTACCATCACGTCTCGCAATAAAATCATGCATTACACATACGGGACTAATGAACTTAGCAGATGATACACCCGAATCACAAATCAATGAATTGATCAACTACGTTACCTTTCCATCTCAACGTGAATCCGTAGGAGACGATAAATTTAATTGACGATAGTTTTTCCATAATATTGGTGATTATTAAACCCAGAAATGTAATGAAACAATACTTAATATTTTCAAAAAGTAATTCTATCCAGTCAGACGACTTTATTGGTTTCAAAACTTTCGTTTCAATGTGAAGTTGCTTAATACTCATGAAAAAATGTCTACTGAAAGGACTCGCCGCTCCAGGCCTAAGGCTAATTTAATTGAAATAGCTGGTGAAATGCTGGGAGTCAGCATTCTCTTTTTGAGTCTCGTGATACGATTCATCAGATTGACAATAATTATAAAATAAATTTTGTAAAGAATTATCAAGAAAGCCTATTAAGAGGAGTAAACACCTAAAACGCGTTTTGGAGAACTTTTAAAGACACCAATGGAAGTAATATTACAGAGGTTGCTCTGATATAATACATTGCTCAGTAATATTACATGGTCTTAAGACGAATTTCCGTGTAGTGCAGGCATATATGCACCATCGCTGGATGCATTAAGCGAGTCGCCGATGCTGTAAATGGAAGCATATCAGCCGCTGACAAGTGCAGCGCGCGGCCGCGCCCGCCCCTTGGCCTGCCTTCCGCGCCCACACGGCGGAGCCCCGGCCCGGCGGCCGCCCGGCGCGCCGCGGCGGGGAGGCCTGCAAGTGCAGACACGGGTCGCCTCGGCGCGGCGCGGCGCTCCCCGGGGCACGCGCGTGACAGGCCGACACGCGCGCGCGGGCGCCCGGGGCCGCGCTCCGTCAGTGTCCGCCCCCCCTCGCCCCGCCCCCCGCTCTCCGCCTGCAGCCAACACGCCACGCCCACGCTCTGCCAGGCGCGGCAGCCGCTCCCGTGGCCTTCCCCGTTCGCGCTGTCCCTCTTGCCTCGCCGCCCTCCTCGCCCGCCCTCGCCCGCCCTCGCCGCCCTCGCCGCCCTCGCCGCCCTCGCCGCCCTCGCCGCCCTCGCCGCCCTCGCCGCCCTCGCCGCCCTCGCCGCCCTCGCCGCCCTCGCCGCCCTCGCCGCCCTCGCCGCCCTCGCCGCCCTCGCCGCCCTCGCCGCCCTCGCCGCCCTCGCCGCCCTCGCCGCCCTCGCCGCCCTCGCCGCCCTCGCCGCCCTCGCCGCCCTCGCCGCCCTCGCCGCCCTCGCCGCCCTCGCCGCCCTCGCCGCCCTCGCCGCCCTCGCCGCCCTCGCCGCCCTCGCCGCCCTCGCCGCCCTCGCCGCCCTCGCCGCCCTCGCCGCCCTCGCCGCCCTCGCCGCCCTCGCCGCCCTCGCCGCCCTCGCCGCCCTCGCCGCCCTCGCCGCCCTCGCCGCCCTCGCCGCCCTCGCCGCCCTCGCCGCCCTCGCCGCCCTCGCCGCCCTCGCCGCCCTCGCCGCCCTCGCCGCCCTCGCCGCCCTCGCCGCCCTCGCCACGCTACCCATCAACCCTTCGTCCTCCATCCCTAGTGATCTGTTCAGCCCTGCGTTCGCCGATCTCGCTGCCCTGGTTGCTCTCGCCTCTATGGCCGCCATCGTCGCCCATGACAATGCGACTGTTGCTGCTCGAGTGTAGACTCGATCGAAATGTTTTATAGAACCCATAGAAAGGTAATTCACCGAGTGAATAATGCAAGTACATACGTACGGTTTTACAAATGAAACTTTTCAATAATTATTCTACCGCAGATAAATAATTAAAGTCCGGGAAAAGGTGATATGAAAATCAATCGATAAATTTAAAACATTGAAATAGAACGTAATATTTTGTAATGCTCTTCAATTTCTTCAACAAAGAAAATATCTCAAACATTAACAAACACAAAAAATATGATATTCTGTCCCCATATGAAATAAGAAAAGAGAACTCATAAACGTGTAAAGAATGTCCGAGTATTCAAGTAATAGTAAACGTCAAGTATCTGTTGGCACAATCTTCTCTTCCTCACTTTCTCTACTCGCATCAACCTCATATTCAAAACCAATCCCTTCTGGATTGTAGATGAAGTCCTGGTAACTGAAAGACATTTCATGTTTCCTATGTTGTTACTATTCCTACGTATGTCTAAATATCGTATTTAATTTGTACAAGCTTTCGCTCGCTTGTACAACACATTTGCGATAGCGCACCGAGAGGCGGAGTCTGATTATTTTTTTTTATTTATGTTTTAAAATTTATTCTTCCTTGTCGTGTGGCCATTTATTTAACTTTATCATCCAGGATTACCTTACCTACCCTGCTCTTCCCCACCCTGCCATGTTGTTGCCACCATCGTAGCTATGGGTATCAATAAACAGATGTATTTTCGCATCATCCCAGCAAACGTTCAGTAAACATTGTGGCCTTCAATTAGTCTGGGTATAATTGCGCTATGGGAATGAATAAAAATGCATTTAGTAAGAAATGGTATGGGCTTTCAGAATGATGAACTCACATTGGGGGATTTTATTTAATGTTTGCAGATAATTGCGAAACCTGAGACGAGTGGTCACACAAAAAATGCTCTAAGGGTTAGAAAAGAGGATTAGGAGTAATTTTTATGAAATATCCTACTGTCAGATATTTTTCTATGTCAAGTGAACATTAGGATCGGAATTTAACTGCACATTTGTATAAAAAAATTACAAACAAACCCTTCTTTCTACAAGAGAAAATAATTTGAAAAAGAAGCCTAAATTATGCCCAACAAAACACAATTTTTCAGTGAAAACCGCATCGAAACCATACACGTTCCGGACAAAGAAAAACTATAAAAAATGATTTTTCATGTTGCGTAAATGTAATGTCATGAAAAGGCAGTTCTTTTGAAAACACAGGGAGACCCTCCAATTTTTTCATTTAGAAGATAATACACTTTGTTATTGATAAAGGCTAATGGATTCCAGTCAAATAATTCTCTAAGTAGATTTCACGTAATGCATTTCTGATGAGGATTCAGTTCCCCCATGTTGAAGTACATATCAGCTGGTATTCGATATATTTTATTGCAAAATTTAAGGATAGAAGAGAGAACTGTGCAATGAAGGGGACGTATCGACTTATTGGTGAAGCTGAGACTTCATGACCAACCGGAGTGCTTTAATTATTGTTCTTAGGAATTTGTTTAGGATGGTTTGCATTTTGGGAACATCGGTTGTGTATGCAGCGGCCGACATAGGATGCGTTGCTTTGTACGTGTCATCGGTTGGTAGAGGTGAATAGATGTATGTAATTCAAGTGGAGCTGATTTCATGAGTAGTGGATATACTTCACGGGTTCTCATAGGATTTTAGCCCTTGAAGTGGGCAATGGTGTGTTTTGTTTCTTGTTTATTCAAGTGATGGTGTCAACATTGAGAGAAACAAGAAAAATATTTCGTAAACGCGATTTTTTTACAGTAGTCAGACTGATAAAAAACACCAATTTAGAAAATAACTACTTTTTTACTTCAGGTCGTTTTACAACTACTAAGGTCCTACAGCGACTACTGTAAGTAAGATTGGGGGTAACAGTATACGGATACACACACAAACATCCATGCCCCGGGCAGAATTCGAACACACGGCGCTTCAGGCATAAGACAGTTAGGCTCTGCAGCCTTAGCAACCTTGGCTATCCAGACCCGCTAGTTATTTATTATACAAATAGAAAAGATATTATAGTCCAGAATTGCACAATCAATATAATCAGAAAAGTTTATTGGTTTAGTCGAGATACATACGAGTACGAGATTCATATGCACTCTTCCACGTGAGTGGCGATTGATGTTCTAGTGAATACAACTGAACAGTCGTGGTGTTCAAAATAGCACAGTATGAAAAGATGATGTAACGAAGGGTATTAATACACGAGTGTGATATTACAATACGAGCAAGTATCGTAAACTTTACACGACTGTATTAATACCCATTCCATCGAGTTTCATACGGTTCTTTTTCTACGAATTATGTAAGTTTAACTTTTACATTGAATTGTTTCGTGGCATTTGACATTGTAGGATTCAGCCAAGGCCACCAAGCGGACAGTTCCCTAATCTGTCCTTGCATGCTGCCGCAGGTGGCTGTGGTTACCATTCCGACTGCGAGGGAGCACTGTACTAATCAAATAGGATCAAAATGAAATTACGATCCAATTTATTTTAAATAGTATTCCACGAAAAAATTACTAATAATAAAAGAAATTAAAACTGACAAGTATAAAATATCAAATGCAATTTTAATGTACAGAATCCAATTAAACATTTACTAGAACTATTCTGAATGATGAATGAAGTGTCAATACTTGGTTTGTAAACTTCTCTGTGATTGGTCAAGAACCTGAATCATAATGGAACCTGTATCGTAATGGATATCATTGTGCATCTGGTTGCAGCCATCAAATGACTGCATTAAACAATGGGGATAGATAAAGTAATAGCAAGTTGGAACTTTCCATAGTGAGTCGACCCTCAGTGCGCCTTGGCTTTCCTTTGCGGCGGTTGAGCGGTCTTTTATACTTGGGATTTTCTTTCTTGGCGCACCAAGGTCACGGAAGAAAAATGGAGAGGGAACGATTTCTCCAATAGGGAGCTTCCATGTCACTATATTTGTTTTTTTCGTTCTTGGCGCACCAAGGTCACGGAAGAAAAATGGAGAGGGAAAGCTTTTCTCCAATAGGGAATATCCACGCCACAACGCAGTAGTGAATAGCAGCTCCCTATTGGAGAAAGCCTTCCCTCTCCATTTTTCGTCCGCGACCTTGGTGCGCCAAGAACGAAAAACCCAAGTACAGTCGCGTCTGCGAGCCTCCTCAAGGCCAGAGCGCTGGTGGTGCGGCGGCGGGGCGCAGAGAGACTGCGCGGAGTGGACGGCGTCCCTGCGGCAGCGGCTGCTCGCCGTCCAATTGGACGGCGGGGAGTGGCCGGCGTAATGCTATTAGCACGCGCGCGGGCGAGGGGCGAGGGGCGACGGTTGGGCGGGGGCGTGGCAGCGGCAGTGGCGGAGCTAGGGGGGGCAGGGTGACACCATTCTAGGGGTGACACCAATTAAAATATTTTATAGTTGGAATTATATAATTTAAACCATTTACTTAAAAATTTTATATATTAATAGTTTTCTTACTTTTAGTAGTTTGAAAATTCTTATAGTTGGAATTATATTTGTATGGCTTTGTCAAAAATTATCTATATTAATTTAATAAGTATACATTTAAATCATAAATACTACGAAATCAAAGCGAAGAAATAATGGAAACTAAAACGCAACATAATTAATAAAAGGATTGTACATTATTTGCGCAAAATATTAACAAAGATTGTACGGTATTTTATTTAATATAAAATTTAATAAAATAATGTACAATGCGTGCGGCAATAGATATTTTTATGCTTAATTTATGGGAGGTGACACTATTAGCTTTGCCCCAGGTGACACCAACTGAAACTACGCCACTGGGCAGCGGTGGGGCGGGGTGGGGCGTGGTGGGGCGGGGTGGGGTGGGGTGCTGGGAGACGTGCATTGCGGGTAGTGACACTGCATGATGATGCTGGATTGATTGACTGTTTGACTGATTAGTATTTGCGTGCGTGTCAACTGGTAAGACCACTAGTCACGTAAGTGTAGTGCGCGGAAGATGGCCGTGAAATTCCCCCGGTGTGTGGCGAGTTCCGGCGCTGACCTACCGTAGTATTGCGGGGGGGGGGGTCTCTAACCAGTATCTTCCATCCAAGGGGCACTGTCCCAGTCAGGACAAGATCTAAGCTCCAGACTGATATTCTGCCATGTGCGATAATGTTGTGCGTGTAAGTGAAATAATGTGTAAGTAAGGGGTCTAACATGGAACAAAGGGGAGGAAGGAAAGATTTGCGAGCGTGGGCGCGATCCATGGCCGTTTATTAGGGCGCTGCTTCGGCATTCGCCTGGTGTTGATAGAAAAAAGCAGGTAAAACTACTGATGACAGTAGCTGGTCGCTAGAATTCTCCTCCAGACAGCGGCTGGAGGGCGCTGGGAAACGGCGACTGTGGCAGCGTTGGCGGAAGCCGTGGTGGGGAACACGGAGGGAGAGGTGGTGTCCACGGCTCGGGGGTGGTGGCCTCGAGGGGTGGGGCGGGGGCGGAGGGGGGGTAGGGGGGTGGCGTCCGCATCGTCGCAATGCGGTGTCGCCAGTCGTAGTGCCGCTGTACAACCGTCCTGGGAAATCTGGTTATAATTTTAAAGTAATTGAGAGAAATTGTGGATTTTGTTTTCATTGGGCTGTGTAAAATGTGCGTAACAGTTCGTATTGGAATGAGTGTAAAATAAAGAAGTGTGTGTGAAAGCATATTTAAGAACGGATCTAGGCGAGTATGAACATGTTTGTTAGTTACGTGTCTGTTCAAACGCGTGAATAATACTAAAAGAGACAAGATATAAATTAATCAACCGGGAATCGAAAATATAAAGAAAAAAAATAGAAATGAAATGGTTTCTAATTTTATATCTCGTTTGGTAAATAATTTCAAAAAGATAAAATTATTCTGATTAAAATTACTTATTTTATTTTCACTGTTTATCTGTAGTGATTCTTTATGTCGAAAATACAGTACATTCAATCTTCTCGATTCATTGAACACATATTTTATTAACATGACTCTGAAAGACATTTTACTTTCTTTTAGAGAAGTGGTAGCACAACCTTCACGTGTCTTACTCTTATTCATTTCATACTCTCGGAGTTAAGTATTGGACAAAGATATTGAACCTTTTGAATTAATTATTAGTTACTAATAGATAAATGTGATGTCTTTATCTTCAATTCGAAAGTATTCACTTCAAATGAGATTTAAATTTACTGTACATATTGAAATAAATATTTATTTTTAGCACCGTGTAATTCGTTCAGAAAGTACCTGAACTTCGTTGAATTTTTGAAACATTTTATGAAAACCCTTATATAATAAAATCTATCTGTAGCAACTGAAAATATTAAGTGAAATGTATACAATCGACTGCATCTCTCAATAATATAATATGCCCAATGTTGTGCGCACACAGATCCGCTTACAGCTCAAATTGAGCACGTCCAGATGAGGTCAATTGAACGTGGACGGGCAGGCAGGCGGCGCCTGGTCGAAGCCGGGACCTGTTGAGCGCACGGCAAACATCATAACAGGGCCACGGCCCGGCGCCCGTCAATGGCAGCGCTGCGGATCCGATGACGAGCCCACCCGCCAGCCGCTCGCAGTCCGCTCGCCCACCAACCCCCCCCCCGCCCGGCCCCGCCCCGCCCCACCCCGCCCCGCCCCGCCCCACCCCCGCCCCGCCCCACCCCGCCCCGCCCCGCCCCGGCCTTACCGCCCCGCCCCGCCCCGGCCTTACCGCCCGCCCGCCCCCCCTCGCCACGCCCCGCCCCGCCCCGGCCTTCCCGCCCCGCCCCGGCCTTCCCGCCCCGCCCCGGCCTTCTCGCCCCGCCCCGCCCCGCCCCGGCCTTCCCGCCCGCCCGCCCGCCCCTACCCCGCCCCGCTTCGCCCCACCCCTCCCCGTCCCGTCCCGCCCCGCCCCGCCCCGTCCCGTCCCGTCCCGCCCCGTCCCGTCCCGTCCCGTCCCGCCCGCCCTCCCCGCCCCTCCCGCCCTCCCCGCCCCGGCCTTCCCGATCCTCCTCATTCATTGAGCTCTAGTGAAGACTGGACGGGGTGGGGCGGGGATTTCTGAACACTCTGTGCTCAGAAATCGTGACGGTCCGCCATGACGATGAACGTCTTTTCGGCCCGGGGTATCTCAGAACCAAATAGCAGGAATTAGCGTCTCATTCCAATTTTAAACATTTCTTTTCTTTTATTTTCACTAAAACTTAATAAAAAGTTACCAAAGTTACCAAAAGTAACCAATATAGAATACTTTGAAATTGCAATTTATCTACAATACTTAAACAAAGTTCAGTCTTTCACTGAATGGAGACTTTTTTAACATTACGCAAGGGCATATTCTTGGTTTCAGTACTGTACGTTTAATAATTTCGTTAGATGGACTTATAGCAAATAATAGTCATCAGAAACCTAAAAAACAGTATTGAAGTAAAGAGAACCAAATAATATTTCATCTATTTTTATAGCAATTAAAGTAGCATTCACATGTAGTTTACAGTGTGTTTGCGTTTTTTACAACTGAATAATACGCACAAGACGCATTTAACTCGTAAGAAAGTTTGTAGGTAGACTTCATCGCAGCCAACCTAACAGGAAACGATCGTCACGATTTTTAGTTGTGCATCCAGCTATAATGTTGAGATCACTGGCCTCACTCCTGCGAGCTATCATTCCTAGCCTACAGTCTCCATTCGCCCCCCTTGCGACCTTGTCCTCACCACATATGCCGCCATTACAGCCCATCCCGCCCTTACAACCTGTCCCTCTATGACAACCTATTCCGCTCTTCAGCTTATCCCTCCTTTAAAACCTATCCCTTACTTACAGCATGTACGCCCTTACAACCTTTACCACTCTTATTACATATTCCGCTCTTCAGCTTATCCCCCCTTTAAAACCTATCCCTTACTTACAGGATATACGCCCTTACAACCTTTCCCACTCTTACTACATATTCCGCTCTTCAGCTTATCCCTCCTTTAAAACCTATCCCTTACTTACAGCATGTACGCCCTTACAACCTTTCCCACTCTTATTACATATTCCGCTCTTCAGCTTATCCCCCCTTTAAAACCTTCCCTTACTTACAACACGTACGCCCTTACAACCTTTCCCACTCTTATTACATATTCCGCTCTTCAGCTGATCCCGCCCTTACAGCCCACCCCGCCCTTCCAACCTATCACGCCATTACAACAAATCTCGCCCTTGCAACATATCCTGATATTACATTCTACCCCGCTTTCACAACCTATCTCTTCCTTACAGCCTCCTGCCCTTACAGCTTATCCGGTCCTTACAATATATCCCGTCCTTGCAACCTATCCCGCCCTTACAACTTATCCCCCCTAAGAATCAAAATACCCCTTCCGTCTTCTTTCTCCATTTTCACGCTCTTACGCGCTCTCTCTGTCTCTCTCTCTCCCTCTTATCACCCTCCCATAGTTCTTCCCCTTTCCCTCTCCTCCCGCCCTTCTTTCTCTCGACTATCTTCCAGCCGCCGGCTCACCCTGACTCCTCCCTATCCGTCGTTTATATCACAGATTAACTTCAGCGCATGATAACATTTCTACACCACATATCACATTATCAAACAACACGCGTCCCGCATTTTCATTCCTATAAGCCAGGTGTGTAACCTTTTCTACCCTCCGCACTTCTGTATTCTTTTCACACATTTTCAGTCAATAAAACCATTCAATCTCATCGCAAAGTTTATTTGTATGCGATTTATTCAACGCTTCTAATCGATTTATATTCCGTTAAAGATCAAACTCTATGTATCATACTCTACTATTACTCGCCATCTCTCATTCTAATAATGTATCGCATCCTGCATTTATTCGATGATCCCCATGACTAACATACTTCTTAAGTTTGCGGCGCTACTTATTACTTTCATATCACCCAGCACGGCTTACGAGTAATTTGCTCAACTCTGACGGAAATCGCTATCTTTTCTGCTCCTTATTTTTTCCCAACTGCCGTAAACGACTTTCTCACAAAATCGTTTTCCTTTCAGTGGAATTATTATCACATTTTCAATAATTTTAGAGAAAATTTCTACTAATCTGAAAACTGCCTGTTTTTAATCCGTCAGTTATTCTTGTCTCAGTCATGTCGAGTTCGAAATTGCTCACATTGTATCATGGATGTAACGGAAGACCGGATTTTTGTGCCATAAAACTATCTAAAATCTGCATTAAAAACACCAAAACATGCAAAAATATGAAATAAAAATATCAAAACTTTGGAAAAGTGTGTTATGCAGCCTAAAAATTCCAGTTAATCCACTTATGAACTTCTTTTACATTTTGGATGTGAAACTGAAGGTGAATGAATGTGATTTTGGTGTTTTTATTATATAATAAATATAATTATATAATTAAGTTTGTTCATATTGTTTAAACAAATCATGTTTTATATATTAAATATTTTACACATACAAACTGAAATTCGCCCAAAATACAAAAAGTAAATACAAAAATGGAAAAATACAAAAATACCTTCAGAAACCAAAAATAATTAAATTATCAAGAAAAGCTCTAATTGTTTTTATTGTAATTTACAATTAGGTACGTTTCTAAATAATTTTCTGAGAAATTACTTATCTTCTGTCATCAAACCGTTCTACATTTACACTAGTCTGTGTGCCGGGCCTCCCTCTAACGTACTACGTGCCTGAGTAGCTAAAAGCTGTCAAAAACTACATTCTCTCTCGTACCTCGCAGGGTGCCATGGTGTCAAGGTGCCATCCGGTTTTAAATTAGCTAAAAAAATATGTAGTTTTGCGGGAATCCGGTCTTTATCATAAATTGAGCTGGAAAGCTCATTCAATTGCATTGTTTTTGTTAAGGGTTTAGAAATTAAAATCTGTATCTTTGAAGGCAAAATGTCGAAGGTGATATAGAAAGCTTTTGGCATAGAATGCCTATCTTAGCAGTTCGGGAAATAAAGTCAATTTATTTGCACTTTTTTTGTTTCCTGATCATGAGTTTCAGTTTCATGATCGTTCAAACATGCGCTTACCAAAACCTTCATATTACTGAGAGCCAGGGGTGGTAATGTAAAATGTGTTGAGATATCCAGAAAATTTTAATGAGTAAATTGTGAAATGGGAAGATGATTAACAAGTGAAAAATACAATCTTAGTGTACTTCCCTTTCTGAGAATGTATTTATCTTCAAAATACAGATATGCTCACGTCACATCATGTAGGAAGTTGTTTTTTGAGGTTCAAGAAGCTACTGTTTAATAGAAAGAGCGTCCTAAGAAAGAAAATCATAAAGTAATACTCTGTGTTTTAAATGCAAAAAATGCACAGAAGTAGATTACCTGTTTTTAATTTGCACATACTACATAGATTTGGTGGCAAAAAGATGTCATTGCAAAATACATGTTCTGCAAGCAAACTACGCCAATTTTAAACAATTGTGAAGTGGCGTAGCTAGAGGGGCAGGGGGGCGGTGCGGCCTGGGTGACACAAATTGAATTATTTTATAGTAGTAATTATATAATTTAAATCATTTACTTAAACATTTTATATATTTGTAGTTCGTTTTCTTATTTTTAGTAGTTTGAAAATGTTATTGTTGGAATTATATAATTTTTATGGTTTAGTTAAAATTTATTTATATTAATTTAATAAGTATACATTTAAATCATAAACATAGATTACGATTTAATTGCAATTATTCTTAATTACATATATTTTTAATACATTATAAATAACTACCATGTGCAAATATGTTTGTATTTTTAATAAAATAATGTTGAATAAATGCAGCGATAGATATTTTTATACTTAATTTATCGGGGGGTGACACCATTGTCTTCGCCCCAGTTGACACCAACTGAAGCTACGCCACTGTAATTGTGTGCATATTTTGTCAGTTTTGTGACATACTTGCATGCATATTTTAGGGCAAAATCGTTCATCAACTTCTCAGCTCTAATCCAAACCCTCCTTTCCCTTCTCTGGCCACGTGTACAAACATCGAGCTTCTCTGTCTAATCCTGTTTCGCCTTTTTCCCATCGCGTCCGCCCTCGGTTCAAACAGAGTCTCCCGCCCGCCCGCCCGCCCGCCCGCCCGCCCGCCCGCCCCGCCCGCCCGCCCGAACGCACGCCCGCCCGAACGCACGCCCGCCCGAACGCACGCCCGCCCGAACGCACGCCCCGCCCGCCCGCACGCCCGCCCGCCCGCCCGCCCGCCCCCTCGTCCGTCGGCGCTCCCGCCCGCCCGCCCGCCCCCTCGTCCGTCGGCGCTCCCGCCCGCTCGTCCGCCCGCCCGCTCGTCCGCCCGCTCGTCCGCCCGCCCGCACGCTCATCCGCCCGTCCGCCCGTCCGCCCGTCCGCCCGTCCGCCCGTCCGCCCGTCCGCCCGTCCGCCCGTCCGCCCACCCGCTCGGCCGCCCGCCCACTCGGTCGTCGGCGCTTCCGCGGCGCCCCGTTGGCCGTACGCTACGTTTTATTGGAGAGACAGGCGTCACCCCTGCCCCCGCCCGCCCGCCCGGGGCAGTTCATAACGGCAGGCGTCACGATGACGGACGGACACCGCGTGCCGATCGGAGTGCAATATACGTCTGCAGTAAACACTCGCCTCCGGTTCTGTTTAAAATTATTTCCTATTATGATTCGTGGCTTGCTGGTCGGTGCAAGGGCGACGGGCTGCTGTCAGCGCTGCATCCGCAGCCCCCCACCCCCCACCCCCTCTGCCTGTCCGGAGCGACGTGGCGCGGGACGAAAATAATAATAATAAAAAAACGCGCAGCAACAGCGGAGAACAGCGGTAACAGCCGTCGACGACACCGTTTTGCCCCCTCCCGCTGTCACACAGTCACTCTCGCACAGCATTCACGCGCTCACATACACACACACACACACACGCCGACTCGACGCCATTGTGAACGGACAGCAGTGTGAAGACCAGTGACAGCTTCGGCCCGCGCTCCGATATCGGCGGGCGAACAGGCTGGGCATTTGCGAGACAGTTGGCGCGACCGTCGCCCCTCCATTGCGATGTTCTTTTATTGTGTCCGGGACCTCGTTTGTTTTTGCAATCGTTCTTTCTCAACAATCGCACTGCTAAATAAACAAAAAAGCGCAAAAAAGAATGGGAGAACGTTAGCGTTATGGACAGTCTGCGACCCGTGAAGCTTGTATTATTACCTGTTTGTTTTTATTTGGTCTTTGGCACTTTTCACGTTGCCTCGCGGTTCTGTATATTGCTCAAAAAAATTGAAGCGTGAATATTTGCGTGACTAAATGTCATTGTGTGTATTTCCAAGGCAACGAAGATCTCCGTATGCAGGGGAAACGGTTCAGTGATTGGCCACTTAAGAGTTGTGACCGTATTAAATCATTTGAAAAGTAAAATTTTGAAAATTTGCTACTCATTATCTACTGTTCAATGGTCCTTTTACTTATCCCAACCGTAATTTCTATCGGAAAATGAACAATACGATATTAATTAATTTTTTCATAAAAACGTGTCATTTTGGACACTGATTGGCCAGAAATAATAGTGATTGGCCACCATAAAGACAGTGATTGGCCGCTGAATTATTTATAACAGAAACAACTAGTATAACAATAAATATTCAATTAATTATTATATTACCCATGAAAGCACACAATTTGTAACATACATATTTAATATAACTTTCATATTTAAGCACTGTGAGCGTAAATCCTCTATTTTCAAAACTGAGCATATTCGACTCAATTCTTACGTCACATGTGTCTTCTGGTCGGCCGTCACAGGGAGTGTGATGGCATTTTTTAACAGAAATGGACGGAATATTCTTGAAATATATTTGTTGAATACCTCACTTGTAATCTATCCGTTGTCCCTTTTTCAAATCTCTGAGCCGTCTGGTACAGTTTCGGCAATTTTTCTGGTGTCCGTTTGTATGAATAGATAAATCAATGGACTAGTGACAAGTCCACTTGCTGCAAAGCAGAACATGTCTGTCATATTGTCTTTTGATGTATTTGTTTAACTGAGTAAACATTCTTACTCCTTTTTTTTCAGTTAAAACCTTCCCTGTAATTGACGTTTCAAAATTTGACTGTTCTTCATTAGAGAACCTTGTAGGATCATTTATTTTCTCCATTCAAGTTACTTCTCTTGATTTACCCTGTAACTTCTTCGAATCATAGTCTGATATCTTGTTCGCTGACACATGTACTAGCGGCTGTCACAGCTTCACTTGTCTGTTTAGTGATTATGAAATGTCTCCTATTCTTTCTAAATTAAATTATTTGTTGATGGCACGTTATTTTATGTAATTGGAGAAAGAGAAGCGGAAATTGAATTTAAACTGCAGGGTGTATTTATTGCAATACAAGAATGGTTAATCGTAAATAAATTAATAATGCATGTTGAAAAGACTAAATTTATTATTTTACATAAATTTTAAAATACGTTAATATACAATTTTTCGAAAATTTGAGTACTTCTCGCGTAATTTTGCGCGGGAATACGGGGGAGAAAGTACGTGCAGTTTCAGCACCACTAGTTCACTTCTTCTCCATGCCAGGGAGTAAGAGAGACATGTGGAGAGAATGACGTATTCCCTTAAGGGGTCATCCATGAATTACATAACACTAAAGGCGGAGGGAGGAGGTCTGAGGCAGCGATACCCTGCGTAGAGACAGGTAAGTGCGTTACAAGGGGGAGTGGGGGTATAGAAAATACTCGAAATTTGCGTTACGTAATTTATGGACACCCCGTAACCACAACTGGCCTGCTTTGCCTGCCAGAGCTTTTCTTTCGCCCCTCGACGAAAGAAACTGAGAGGATTGTAATGGTAACCTGCAGCTTTGCATTTGCCCCGACCAGAAATCGGCCCCGAGATGGCGCCACGGTAAGCTAGCACGCTGTTCATGGGCTACTCGAAGGGTCAATTTGAACATAATTACTATAGATAACTGATATAACGATTCCCGTTAGGATGCTGCGGTTATATTGTAAAGCATACAACATTAGACTGGCTTCAATCTTCCCCTTTTAAGCCACATAAATGATTGATCTATATTGATCTGCGCCTTGTCCATTCTTTTTAGGTATTGTCCGTGGAGTGGTTTGTCTCTCCACTATTTCTTTAACATTTTTTGTGTCTCACATTTCATGTTTAGCAGCATCAGAAGTTCAGTGCCTGAGTTATTCGACGTGTCTTGCCTAGTTTTCTTTGCAATGCTTCTTGCTACACTAACAATACCCCTGTTTCCCATTCTTCGGTCAGATTTTATGACCTGCCTCATTGGAGGGTTATTATTATTATTATTATTATTATTATTATTATTATTATTATTATTATTATAAATATTATTATTATGCATATATTATTCTCAGACAATGTATAACTGCTGCCACTAACGCTTCACAAAACTTGGCGGGATGAAGAGTTTTCATTTTTTAATTATATTATGATGACGTCGTCATTTCTCGAATGTTACGAAACAGTAAAATCGCTATCTCGTTTGCCCTATTAAGAGTAACGACCAATTTCATGAGGGAGTTTTATCGCCTCTGCATACATAGAACTTTTAATGTGAACTAATTTTGTTGGGTGGAAAAATTTTCGAGTGAACCTAAAGCGCTTACTACGCTTGCGATATGTATGTCAAAAAGGAGATGAGATTCAAAATTTTCTTTGAAATCTTCATGGCTTGTCCATATGTTTTTGTTTGGTTTTTGTTCCAAAAATTACTGCTATTACGTGCCACACTATGCGTTAAATTCAAAATGACATTTGGCGAGCCATGCTGTTTTTGCTTGATTATAAATACCCGAAAATGCAGCTCTGCAGATGGTTAATTACCCTGGGAAATGCGTGATGGAGTTTCGAACACCATCTTCGTGTCCAAGACAGTTAGAATTGTTTCCAACATTTTAACTGTATCCATTTAGAGCGTAGATTTGTGTTAACTTTTGTTAAGACTGTAAAAATCCTACCATATTATCCACACCATATTCATCAACACTTACGTATTATAAAAACTATTTTATTTATTTACAGATTCTTATGTACAAAACACATTTTTTCCAAATACATCAACTTATAAATCTACACATAATGCCGATATCTATTGAATTAACTTTTTAATATTGATTTTCCAACTGTCTCTATCTTCCCAATCTTTCTCTTGCAATTTTTTTCCTGTAAAATTTGCAGTATTTCTTCCTTCTAGGTGTTTCGGTCTTCCTCTCTTTCTTCTACCATATGGATACCACTCAAAAACGTTTTTGTAGCCTATCATCTTGCATTCTTTTAATACGTCCAAACCAGGTTAATTGCTTAAATTTAATACATTCTAAAATAGTATACTTTTTGTTCATTTTTTCTCGTATTTTTACATTTCTTATTTTGTCCTTTGTTGTTAATCTTTGTTCTTAAAAATTTCATTTTCATTGCCAGTAATTTATTTTTTAAACTTTTATTTAATTTCCAGGTTTCTGTCTCATATGTCACTACACTTGTACTATTGTTTCATAAATTAAAATTTTATTTTTATTTGAGAGACTTTTATCCCACAAAATACCATTTAACATGGAAGTAATTATTCTAACATTATTAATTTTGTACCTGATATATTCTTCTTCACAACCATCTTTGGTAATTTTCATCCATAATGTTTAAATTTCTAACATCTATGAATAATTCCTCTTCTGTCATCCAATGTTAATTTGAAGTAGAATGTGATTATTCATACAAAATGTTTTCTCAATATTTATTTTCAAACCCCATTTACTGTATTCATCTTCTAATTTTCTAAACATATAATTTACATCTTTGGTATCCTGTCCAATAATCATCAAACAGTAAAGTAAATATTTAACAATTATTACCAAGCGGTATTCCCATTTCAGCAACAATTTTTTTCCAATTTTCTATCTCTCGCTGCCAACATATTTTAAATAATGTTGGGGGAGTATTACATCCTTATCTGAGATCTTTCGTAATATATATTTTATCAGAAATGTGCATGGCTAATTTAAAATGGGATATTGCTGCGTGATATTTATTTCTTAAACCATTTATTATATTAATAATAATACTTCCTATCATTTGGCCAATGGAACACTATTATAACCTTTTTTAAATCTACAAACCCGAAGTGCGTTTGTTTCCCTATAGCATTATTTTTTCTAAAATTTGTTTCACTACTATGTTAGCATTTGTAGATTTCACTGTTCGAAATCCCGCCTGAAATTAACATTTCAGTTTACTTAATATCTAAAAAATATTGAAGAATCTTGCTATACAGTCGACCGAATGTACATAAAACTGTAATATCTCAATAGTTCTTACAATCATCTCTTGTAAAAACTAGTGGTGCTAAAACAGCACCTACTATCTCGTTTTAGTAACGGTTATGTAATACCAACTTCTCTCCGAATTAACGAATCTCAGTCGTCATTTTTTGTAAAACTCATTATATTTGGTGCAAAAACTAAATATTTTCAAGCAGATATCACTACTAACTTGACAAGTGTCACTGCTTTGTATACAGCTAAATCATGTCCCAACAATGAGACGTAAGTCACAGAAATTCGCGAGAAGCGACGGGGAAAGCAATTGTTGCGTTCCAATCTGACATTCCCTGAAGGCTTTCAGTTTTTATTTCATATATTTAAAATAGTTTTTAAATAATTTGTAAACATATAACAAAACCTCTAACGAAGGAAACGAACAAAGAAATATGAAATAATATACACATTCTAACTTACTATATACACATACTAACTTACTTCGTCTAACTGCCTCGAAACACTCCTGATATTACGTTCACGAAGCGCATGATTTTCGCAGCTAAACCGGAAGAGATGGCTCAGGGCAACAACCGATGTCACTGCAGTCTCTTTGACCGGGAGGTTCTAGGTTCGAGTCCCGGCAGTAGCAGGATTTTAGCTTATCAGCTAGGTCGAATTCAGTTGTATGGAGGAGAATTCTAGCGACCGGCTGCTGTGATCGGTAGTTTTCCGTGGTTTCTCCGATTAATACTAGGCAAATTCCGGAACAGCACACTAACAAACGGGGCATGGGCACAATCTCCCCCCCCATTGAAAAACCTGCACTACACTTACGGGACTAATGACCTCAGTAGTTGAGGTGCACGGAATCACTAACTATCCATCAATCAACCATTCGGAACTGACGCCAAATTACTCAAAAAATATTTATAGTGTCGAAATATGTATCATAACTCTTGTCGGAGCACACTACATAAATTAATAAATAAATAATTAATTACAATATTTCTGGGGGGACAGTGGAGCAAATACAACTCCACAAAATTTAAAAGGCACGTCCGTAAAATAATTGTGCAGTACATCCATTCTTAATTCCGGCACAAAATCGAAGACAACAATAAGCCGCCACATCGCTTCCGCGAATTCGTAATCACTGTTATAAAAGCAAATGAAAAACGCATCAGTTCAAACAAATTTATAATTTCAAAATTCAACAATTTCAAAATCTACTTTGAAATGCTAACCAAATCTATTAAACTCAAACGCTTAAAACTTATTTAGCAATTCACAATTACCAATGACGCACGTTCATTGGCTGCGACCCCTCTTTCCTTCCTGCGTCACCCGACGCCACAGTCAGTCTGATCTGAGTCTTGCTGCAGAAAGGATCGTAATGGCGTGTTGGCAGCCGTTGTCTTCGACGCGTGCTGCTTGCTTTATTTTCTCAAGTGTAGTGTTTTGGTAACTAAAATGAGCAGTTTATACACTGCAAGCTTTCCTGCTTCGCGTTTCCTAAGGCGGGCAGAACTTAATAATGCTGACAGTACCACAGTGTTAGTGAGTGTGTTGTAACGGTGTTTCTGACGAAAGCCAATACAAATTCGGTTCTGCACTGCAAGCTTTCCTGCTTCGCGTTTCCTAAGGCGGGCAGAACTTAATAATGCTGACAGTACCACAGTGTTAGTGAGTGGGTTGTAACGGTGTTTCTGACGAAAGCCAATACAAATTCGGTTCTGCACTGCAAGCTTTCCTGCTCCGCGTTTCCTAAGGCGGGCAGAACTTAATAATGCTGACAGTACCACAGTGTTAGTGAGTGTGTTGTAACGGTGTTTCTGACGAAAGCCAATACAAATTCGGTTCTGCACTGCA
Organism: Acheta domesticus; assembly: GCA_031308135.1. NCBI lineage: Eukaryota > Metazoa > Arthropoda > Insecta > Orthoptera > Gryllidae > Acheta > Acheta domesticus. The sequence goes on along the minus strand of JAHLJT010003656.1, from coordinate 122,708,899 downwards.
AGCCTTCCTGCTCCGCGTTTCCTAAGGCGGACAGAACTTGATAATGTTGACAGTACCACAGTGCTAGTGAATGTGTTGCAACGGTGCTTCTGACGAGCGCCAATAAGATTGTTTTTACAGCGCAACCTTTCCGCCCGCTTTCCCTGAGGCGGGCGCAACGTGGCAACGCCGGCGGCGCCACGCGTTACGTGAAGATGTTTAGAAGGCGTTGGGCAGCAACTGTTTCAAACACAATTTCCTCGAGCTTGTGTTCCCCGACTCGAGCAATAAAGGATGTATATATGTAACCGTTTGTTAAACATTGTAGTATTTAGTGCTTAAATTTAATATATGTTTTTCTTGTGTCATTTGCAAACTTATTTTCCCAACCGTAATAGCAGTAATTCAATACACAGATGCAACCTGTTTAAAAGCTGGTCCTTCGATCCATGTAAGTTGAACTATTGAAGGTGTTGGGGGGAGGAGAACAAACGTCTCGAAAAGCAAGAAAAGTCCACTGCTCTCTATCTCTCGAACTCATCCTCCCACACTGGTCCTTCGAGTCGTGATTGGTCCTTTTTTCGAGCCGACTATCTTCTATGTAATAGAGAAGTAGTTGAACCAGCATTAATATTTATTCAACATTTAAAAAATTTATTATATCAAAAGCTATTCAAAATGTTAAATTTAGTTCCATATATGCTCTTGTTTATGATATCAATCAAGTACATGCATATATGAACTAATCTAAAAAGTATCAAAGAGATTACTGCTATTAAGGAAATTTATCTTGGTTTCCTCAAGGGAAGCACTGCATTTTCTGTGAACCACAACTCATACATTTGTTAAATGTTTCATGTGCAACTCAACAAGCTGTACATTCCATGCCAAGCTGCACTTATCACAGATGATTGCTCACCTGAAGCTGATTATTATTCTGTATGATTGTCGTGAGTACCAACCAATTATTTTACACTCAGACGTGCAACAACAAAGTGTTTCAAGGCATTATTTATTTACAAGTGCTCATTCAGTGTGATTTATTTATGTTGTTTATTATGTGCAGTGAAATTTTATCTTATGTGTCAAGTATTTTTCAAGGGTCATTTATGTGTATGTGTTATTATTCTTTTAAGGTTAGGAAGGTAATTTTCAAAGTGTAAGATTAGTTTATATCAATCAGTGTCTGTTATGTGTTGGCTTCCTGTTAAGAATTTCACATCCAATCCCAATCGGTGCACCTGATGCTAATTAACTTGAGTGCTAAGTGGAACATTAATTCTTAATAGCCACAAAAATAAAACATTCAAAATGTCTAACTACACTCCTCCTAAGAAGGTCACCACCTTGATGACCAGGCTGGAAGTTAATTCTATTTCCATTAACAAATTCTTAACAGAGAATGAATCTCTCACTCAAAATAAACATAAAGAGCTTGCAATCAAATTAGAAAATTATGACAAGGTCTTCAACAAACTTGATGCTGCTGTTGATGCCATTGAGGCATCACCTGAGTTCTATACTGAGCTAGAAGAATTTCTTGCCAAATGTTATGAAATTCAAGCTTCAGCATCCACTAAATTATCAGACTATGAATCAGTTCATGCTGCAAAGACTAATTTAGACAACACTATCAACTCTTGTAGCAATTCTTGTTCAAACAAAGCCAACATCAAGCTTCCTGAAATTAAATTACCAACCTTTGATGGGGATATTTTAAATTGGTTGACATTTAAAAATGTATTTGAAGGGCTAGTTGTACAATCTGAATTACCAAATTCTAGTAAATTTTACTATCTTTCTGGTGCTCTCAAAGGAGATGCCAAAAACCTTTTGCATAATTTGCCCATAACAGATAGTAACTTCAATGTTGCCTGGGAATTGTTGAAACAAAGATACGATTCACCCAGATCGTTAGTTGCCCGTCATTTAAACAGTATTCTCAAACCTCCCCAACTCGTTGTAGGTTCTGCCAATTCATTAAGAAACTTAATTGATTTTTATAGACTGCATGTGAATGCTATTAAGGGAATCAATCAAGAAACAAGTCTCGCCGATTTGTTACTAATAGCTCTCATCTCAAAGGGCTTACCTTCTGACATCTTAAAATTGTGGGAGCTATCATTGTCAGAGAAAGAGCTGCCCACCTTTGACTCATTGTTAGAATATTTAGAATTGCATCAACGTAGCTTAGGAGTCATTGACGATCCAGTGCAGACCTCATTAAAATTTAATGAGCAATCTAATTCAACAAAGTTTGCAAGTAACAATAGTGTGAAAAACAAGGCCCCAACTTGTCCCAAATGTAAATCTGAACATCTTATCAAACACTGTCATGCGTTTTTAGATCTTACACCTAAAAATCGTCAGGAATTTATTAATAAGGTTGGCAGATGTGTGAAATGTTTCAATCCTAAAACTAGTGGTCACTCCTGCAATTTCAAGTGTGCAATTTGTGCCAGGCCTCATCACAAGCTTTTGCATTTTGGTGAAAACCCTCCAACAGATACACATCTTGCTGCCACCATACCAAGCAGCGTAACCAAAGCTGCTAGTTCTGTGCTCATTCCAACTGCGAAAATTGCTTGTGTTGCCAACAATGGCAAGGTTAAAACCTTTGTATCACTTCTTGATACAGGTAGCAGCGTGAATTTAATTACTCGAAATGCTGCAGCGTCACTTAATTTGCCTACTGTAAAAACACCAATCACCATTTCAGGAATATCTTCTAATGTAATGACAAGCACGCACAGTGTTACTTTTGCCATAAGGCCATGCAATATCAATTCCGAGTGGTCGCAAACAATCACTTGTGCCATTGTTTCTGATATACCTAGATCTTTGTGTGTTAGTGTCAATACTGATCACTGGAACTTGCCCACTGATATTGTTTATGCTGACAACTCATTCGAGCACTCGAAGTCGATAGACCTTTTGCTTGGAGCAGGTGTTTTCTTTGACATTCTGTTGCCTGGGCAGCGCAAAGGGTTTAGTAAAGATCTTCCTGTACTCCAGGATACAGAATTAGGCTGGATAGTTGCTGGTAAAATTCCTTCAGACAACTATACTTCACCACAGTGCAATTTAGTAAAAATCCCATTCAATCTACCCAATGAGATTAAAACATTTTGGGAAATTGAGGAGGTCACACCCACCAAATTAATTCTCGATGAGGAGGAAGTGGTCGAATCCCATTTCATGTCCACCCATTATAGGGATTCTACAGGCAGGTATACAGTAAGGTTGCCTACCAACACTAAATTGGACCTGTTAGGAGACTCAAGGGCTCAAGCAACCAAACGGCTTCTGGCCTTAGAAAAAAGATTCATAAGAGATCCATCATTAAAAAAATCCTATCACGAGTTCATCCACGAGTACATAGAGTTAGGACATATGCAGCCTGCATTGTCCTATAATGATTGTGTTAATTATTATATGCCACACCATGGGGTCCTAAAAAACAGTGAAAGTACTCCCATAAGAGTAGTTTTTGATGCTTCTGCCAAAACAACCACTGGCATCTCACTTAATGATGCACTTATGAACGGTGGCAAAATTCAGGATGATCTTTTTGATCTATTGCTCAAGTTTAGACTTAACGAAATTGGCATTGTTGCTGATTTAAAAATGATGTTTCGCCAGGTCAATTTAGATAAAACTGATTGGAACTTACAGCACGTGCTCTGGAGAGATTGTCCCTCTGAACCTATACAAGATTTCGTGCTAACTACTGTGACCTATGGTCTTAAACCAGCTGCCTTTCTTGCGATTCGAACATTACAGCAGCTCGCAGTCGATGAAAAGGCAAGCTTTCCCATGAGTTCCCATTTATTGACAAGTAATTTTTATGTGGATGATTTCTTGTTCTCTTGTTCAACCACTGATATTGCTAAAAATGTTATAGCCGAAATCAACACACTCCTGTCTAAGGGTGGTTTTCTATTGCGTAAATGGGCCTCGAATAATAAGGCAGCACTTGAAAATCTGTCAACATCCTTGTTAGCTAAATCTAGTCAGAAGATTTTCGGTTCTAAAGATTCTGAGCAGATTTCTACTCTTGGGCTATCCTGGAACACTGCTACGGACATGCTTAGTTTGGTATTGTCTGACAAAATTGATTTCAACACTAGCAAATTTACTAAAAGAACAATGCTTTCTGTCATTTGTTCTCTTTTCGATCCTTTAGGTTTGTTGGCTCCATCTATCATTGCTTGCAAGTAGTTATTTCAGAAATTGTGGAGTTATGACTTAGGTTGGGATCATACATTACCACCTGACATAGCCCCTAATTGGCATGAGGTATTTTTATCATTAGCGGACATTCCCAATTTAGAAATACCACGGTGTGTGCTGCCTTCGAACTGTTCGAACATACAGCTGCACGGGTTTTGTGACAGTAGCCTGAAGGCTTATGGCGCTGTCATCTACATTCGCTCTACAAATGAGCATAGCATCAATGCCTCTAAATTGCTCTGTGCCAAATCACGAGTGGTACCATCTAGCATGAAGGCTAAGGGTGACGCGGCCCTCACAATCCCTCGACTGGAACTGTGTGCAGCAGTCCTCTTAACAAAACTTGTAAATAAGGTAATAAAAATTTTTGCTAACAATTTTCTGCCTGATAGTGTCATGTTGTGGACCGACTCCAATATTGTTTTGGATTGGTTAAAAACACCTCCTCTTAAAGGTAACATCTTCGCTCGCAATCGCGCTCAATATATCAGAGAGGCAACCAACGAATTTACCTGGAGGCACGTGCAATCAGCAGAAAACCCAGCTGATTTGCTCTCTCGCGGTGTGAAACCAAGGGACTTACTCAACTCCAGCATTTGGTGGTTCGGGCCCAGTTTTTTAACACTCCACTCAGAATTATGGCCAACTAACGGTATTTTAGTTATTAAAAATTCTGTCCTGCTTCTTTCTAACGTCAATTCAAATTATTTAAATGACAGAATTTGTTCACACTATGGCTCCTATTACAAGGTTTTAAGAGTAATGGCTTACATGTTAAGATTTATTACCTTGCTTAAATCAAAATCTGGTAAGGTAGAAAAATTTAAAACTCCTTTGGCACAACATTTAACAGTCTCTGAACTTGATGCTGCTGAGTTGCAATGCATCAAACTTGTACAACAAGCTGCCTTTCCAGCTGTTTTAAAGGCACTTGATAGCAATGCTAATTGCCCTGCCAATAGTGGTCTGTTGCCACTTAACCCGTTCATTGATGAGCAAGGATGTTTAAGAGTAGGCGGGAGATTATCAGAAGCAGAATTGCCGTTCAACACGCTTCACCCACTGATTCTTCCTCGCACACATCACTTCACCAGTGCTCTGATTCTCAATGGCCATTTGAATTTGTCACATGCCAATGTACAAGTGCTGACAGTGCACCTACGACAGCGTTTTTGGATAATTTCGCTTCGTAGAGCGATCAAATCAGTAATTCGTAGATGTGTAACTTGCTTTAGACATGCGCCTACCCCGGCGCAGCAATTAATGGGTAATTTGCCTTCTGTGCGCGTTACACCTAGCCCGGCATTTGCCACTGTGGGGGTGGATTATAGTGGGCATTTCTGGCTAAAGTTTGGTGTCCGTGGCAAGGCCTGTACAAAGGTCTACATTGCTTTATTTGTTTGCATGGTAACCAAGGCAGTTCACATCGAAATTGTTAGTAATTTGACCACTGAAAACTTTCTCATGGCTCTCAAGCGCTTCACTGCTCGGCGAGGTTTGCCTAGTGCCATTTATTCGGACAACGCTACCACCTTTGTAGGCGCCAATAAGCGTCTCGAAGCTCTCCACAAGCTATTTCAATCTCTAGCATTCCAAAAGGCAGTGATTGATTTCTGTACAAATTCTCGTATTAAATGGCATTTTATAGCGCCCAAGTCTCCCCATGTTGGAGGCATTTGGGAGGCAGGTATCAAAATGTTAAAGCGCCATCTGATCAAGGAGCTAGGTGACACAATGCTCTCTTATGAGCAGCTTCTCACCGTGACAACTCACGTGGAGGCCATACTTAACTCTAGACCACTTATTCGTCCCACTGACGATGTGTCTGAATTCAACTATCTTACTCCAGGACACTTCCTAATAGGCAGAGCGCTCAAGGCACTACCAGAACCCAACTATTTTGAACCCAAATCTTTAAGATCACATTGGGACTCAACACAGCATGCACTCTGCACCATCTGGAAAAGATGGAGTAAGGAATATTTGCAGTCGCTTCAACAACGAAGCAAGTGGAACACTGCTTCACCTAACATAGCTTTGCGCACCCCTGTGCTAATCATGGATGACAATCTCCCACCTCTGGAATGGAGAATGGGTATCATTTCGCAACTGTTTCCTGCACGCGATGGGCGCGTCAGGACAGTCGAAGTTAAAACACAATCTGGTGTGTTCATTAGACACATCAATAGATTGTGTCCCCTTCCTTTGGAATAGTACATCATCTTCTCATTTAAGTTGTCAGTTAGCTGTAAGTATTATATCATTGTACTTCATGTTGTTACTATATTGCTTAAGATTTATATTTGTGCATTTTCATGTCATGTTATTGTGTTGCTCAGGGCTTATATTTGTGTTTAGCTTGTATGTCATTGTCATGGTTGTTATTATTCTATGTCATTGTAATGTCTATTGTTTAGGATTTACCTTCTTGTGTAGTTTTGTATGTCATTATTATCGCATTGTTAGTAATAGGCCTTTCCTTAATTTGGTTTGTGCTGATGTCAATTCAATTTGTGCTAGTATTAGATATTTTAAGCTAGTCGCACATTTTTCGTCGTTGTTACGCAGCGACATACGCCCATTGCGGGTTCCTTCAATAACTATTCATGGGTTATTGCAATACTCAATACGAGTTTTCATTCGCGATGTTAGCTACGCTCATCGCACATTTTTCGTCGTTGTTACGCAGCGACATACGCCCATTGCGGGTTCCTCCAATACCTATTCATGGGTTATTGCAATACTCAATACGAGTTTTCATTCGCGATGTTAGCCACGCTCATCGCACATTTCTCGTCGTTGTTACGCAGCGGCATGCGCCCAATGCAGGTTCCTGCAATACCTGCTTACAATTCATTGCCTTACACTCAATGTAAGTTCCTTTTCGCGATGTTAGCTTAGCTCATCGCCTCCCACCATCAAACGCTCCGCGTTTGCCCTTCTGTTGAAGGTTCTTTTTTGCTTACTCGCTTTAATCTTAGCAGCATTTAACATCACAATTTATCATTATTAGTATTTAAGGTGTTTTTATTTTTATTTAAAATGTTTGTACTTAATGATTTCATTTTTAATATTGGACTTCCCAACACTCTGTACAGCACAGTGCACTCAAACCATCCACAGGCCTCGGCCGTCCCTACCACACCTTCTACATTTGTATTCCCACCCAAATAGCCAACTGCTCCTCCATTCTTATATCGAAAGCAATATGCTTTCTGTGGGGGTGTATGTCGGAGCACACTACATAAATTAATAAATAAATAATTAATTACAATATTTCTGGGGGGACAGTGGAGCAAATACAACTCCACAAAATTTAAAAGGCACGTCCGTAAAATAATTGTGCAGTACATCCATTCTTAATTCCGGCACAAAATCGAAGACAACAATAAGCCGCCACATCGCTTCCGCGAATTCGTAATCACTGTTATAAAAGCAAATGAAAAACGCATCAGTTCAAACAAATTTATAATTTCAAAATTCAACAATTTCAAAATCTACTTTGAAATGCTAACCAAATCTATTAAACTCAAACGCTTAAAACTTATTTAGCAATTCACAATTACCAATGACGCACGTTCATTGGCTGCGACCCCTCTTTCCTTCCTGCGTCACCCGACGCCACAGTCAGTCTGATCTGAGTCTTGCTGCAGAAAGGATCGTAATGGCGTGTTGGCAGCCGTTGTCTTCGACGCGTGCTGCTTGCTTTATTTTCTCAAGTGTAGTGTTTTGGTAACTAAAATGAGCAGTTTATACACTGCAAGCTTTCCTGCTTCGCGTTTCCTAAGGCGGGCAGAACTTAATAATGCTGACAGTACCACAGTGTTAGTGAGTGTGTTGTAACGGTGTTTCTGACGAAAGCCAATACAAATTCGGTTCTGCACTGCAAGCTTTCCTGCTTCGCGTTTCCTAAGGCGGGCAGAACTTAATAATGCTGACAGTACCACAGTGTTAGTGAGTGGGTTGTAACGGTGTTTCTGACGAAAGCCAATACAAATTCGGTTCTGCACTGCAAGCTTTCCTGCTCCGCGTTTCCTAAGGCGGGCAGAACTTAATAATGCTGACAGTACCACAGTGTTAGTGAGTGTGTTGTAACGGTGTTTCTGACGAAAGCCAATACAAATTCGGTTCTGCACTGCAAGCCTTCCTGCTCCGCGTTTCCTAAGGCGGACAGAACTTGATAATGTTGACAGTACCACAGTGCTAGTGAATGTGTTGCAACGGTGCTTCTGACGAGCGCCAATAAGATTGTTTTTACAGCGCAACCTTTCCGCCCGCTTTCCCTGAGGCGGGCGCAACGTGGCAACGCCGGCGGCGCCACGCGTTACGTGAAGATGTTTAGAAGGCGTTGGGCAGCAACTGTTTCAAACACAATTTCCTCGAGCTTGTGTTCCCCGACTCGAGCAATAAAGGATGTATATATGTAACCGTTTGTTAAACATTGTAGTATTTAGTGCTTAAATTTAATATATGTTTTTCTTGTGTCATTTGCAAACTTATTTTCCCAACCGTAATAGCAGTAATTCAATACACAGATGCAACCTGTTTAAAAGCTGGTCCTTCGATCCATGTAAGTTGAACTATTGAAGGTGTTGGGGGGAGGAGAACAAACGTCTCGAAAAGCAAGAAAAGTCCACTGCTCTCTATCTCTCGAACTCATCCTCCCACAACTCTATTCAAAGAGCTGTTTTTGAAGAACTCATTTCATTATGAAGAAAATTGTATCTTTCCAATTGTAATTGTAAGTAAATGCCGAATTGTTTTTTCAATTTTCGAAAAATCAGAAATTTCAACGAACTTGACTCCTGCACCATTCTCTTAAGCGTCCTTTAGGCTATGTCAGGTCCAAAATATTCATCATGTTTTCGAAAAATCGAACATCTGCTTCATTTGGCAATGTTTTAGATCTTCAAAACCGGCCCTCGACTTCTTAGCATGATCACGTGCCATTTTCGTCTCAACACGTCCACACAGGCGCGGTTCGTCATTAAAGGCTGTAAGCCGAAGCCTCTCCTAGAGAAATCGCCGTCCAAAAGAAATTTAAAAATATGATTACAAATGTATTTATTAATTAATAATGGAATTTTGAGTTGTATTATGTCACAATCATATATCATTAGGCTCCCACTTTATTCTCCCATAAGGCCTGTACAAAACGAGGAGGCGTGACATCATGTATTCACTGCAGACGCTTACCAGCGGACGAAGGCTGCAGCGAGACAGCCTTAGGTGGAGCCTAGGGTCTGAAGAACGGCGGGCTCACCAGATAGCATTACTGTGCAGCTCCGCGAGTAGCATTGCCCTTCAACTAGTTTTCCCAGTATGCGGTAGAAGCGCTATACTTGGGCTTTTCTTCCTTGGCGCATGAGGTCTTGTCTTCTGGGGCTCGGCAAAATCGTTGTGAAACAGAACTTACTAGTATTAGTAATCACAAGTACTCGTAACTTGTAACATTTGTGAAACGGGCCCCAGGATGGAATATCTCACGGTATTTCCCGTCGTTCTCAATTATCTGTATCAAACTTATTATATTAATAGAAATACAATGTAGGCAATGCAATGCACTGTAATGTAATGCAATGCAATGCAATGCAATGCAATGCAATGCATTTGCAGCCTTCCCCGTTTATAAAACCACGAGCCGCGACTGCGTCCACATCTCCGTCACATCTGAATCATTCCGTAGCAACGCCCGCTTATCCAATCGCGCCGAAGACCTCCCGGCGACAGCGAATGGCGTCGGCCCGTCGCTGCGCGTCACATTATAGCGACGGCGGCGCGGCGCGCTGACACGAGGCATAATTTGATTAGGACGTCCACAATACAAGCGCCGCATTGTGTGGGCTCTTAGACGGGCGTGCGGGCGCGCGGGCGAGGGGGTGGGTAATGAAGGCAGCCGCGCGGGCGGGCGGGTGGGGGGGGTGAGCGGCGGGGAGGGGGGGCGAGGCACAAAGGGGCGCTGCGCTGCGGGGAAGGTGTCGGCGCCCGCGCTGCCCGCGCTCCTGAGAGGCGATTAAGAAAGAAACTGTCTGCGCAGCTTGTTAATGGGCGCTCCAATTAAGCAGAGTTACGCTTGTTTGGTGATACTTTATTCAGCGCTTCCGTTTACGGTTTATTGATTGGGAAGTAGCACTTCGCCTACCGCAAAGTGATCATGATCAAGTAAAACAGCCGTGTAGCAAGCCGTCGATGGTGGGGAAAGACGTCGGTGGTGTAGCGGGTAGCGTCACGGACTGTTGTTCGCGGATTCAGACCCGATGGAAGCCGTGGGTTTTTAAGAGCGAAAAAATCCTTCGGAGAGGAAGTAAAGCCGGCTGTCCCATGTTAGTAGATTTACTGCATGTACAAGCCTAAATGAAGCCTCTGAGCTAAATTCAAATCGCCTGTTTCGTCGCCCAAGGAATACTTTCTTTCTCCGCTAGTTGGTGAAAGGAGAGTAGCGAAATTTGCTTGGTCAGAAGTAAGAGCAAGCGTTATGGCCTGAGTCTCGACACGTAAAATAAGGCATCAATTCAATTCAATGTACACAAAATGCTGGGGTGACATGAATGAACATATCTGCCTTGTTCCGAATTGTTGATCCAGGAGTATGTATTTGTGAGTTTTCATTAATTCCTGATAAAAATTATGTACGCAACTCGTACGAGAATGTCTTTGATATAGTCATTTCAAATTTCCGGTCTCATATCTTATCGCCGCCTCGCCCGAATAGGATTCATTCCTACGCCAAAGACTTACCCTCGGCACTGGCAATGGAAACAAGTATTATTGGATCTTCGGAATATTTCATTTTTGTCGAAGTGTAATACTGAAAGGACTGAGGAAACTTACAGTGGTGCACTACTCATTATAATTATTGTAATTCTGTCTTAATCATTTTGAAAATAATGATTCAGAAAAAAATGAGATTCCAATTGAGGTACCCTTTTAATAAAACGATATCGTAGACCTTATGCCGTACGAGTATTTCGGGAAAGGTGACTTGCGTGCATCGTTTGCCTGCTTTTGAGAGTTTTGAGTAGGATTAAGAGAGAAACTGTAGAGATTTACATCTACCAGGACAATACCTTTTACTTGCATACCTGCTGTTTCCTTTTCGTCGAAATATAGTTCTGAAAGAATGGAAGAATTTTTAAACGTGGAACCACTGAATATTTTGTTCCGCAGAGATGATAATGTTAATTACAGAGCACGTTCAAGAAGTCATGTGATATTTTCGTGATAACAGAAAGAGACGAACTTGAATTGAGAAAAGCATTTCCTGAGAAAGTCCACAAAAGAAATGTCTACAAGGACGACAGACACAAAGAAAAGTATACTTTGAAGGTATTATATTCTCTCCAGAATTGATAAATATACTCCTTGCTGGTATGATTCCATTTACATCTACTACGTTTTTCTGAGTACTTTTTCTTGGATAATTAATACTTTTTAACTTAATCGTGATAACTTTTTGATTCATTAAAATGTTTCCTACGGAGATATATTGTTTGAATTTTTTAATTACACTCATGAGAGTGGACCGTCAGAAGTGGGTGTTGACCGCAAAGTATTTTTGCACTGGGACTGCGGATTGATTATTAAGAAAGAAATTGTGGCATTCGATGATACAGAAAAAAAGCAAGATTATTTCTTTTATTATTGTTATTATTGTTATTATTATTATTGTTATTTCTTAATTACTTCCAGTATTTGTATTAACAGGTACCAGTTGCGAAATTGATAATATTAAACAATTTCGAAAATTATTTAATAAATGTACCATATGAAGTATAAATTCATTATTGTTCATGAAATTTGAAAAATATTTAACGTTTAAATCGTTTGCAGATATCGTATATTAATTATATCGTGTGTGTAACATGACATGTTGTATACATTGTATCTAACTTTTCAAAAATATTTAAGAACTGCTTCAAATTTTATTTATTGAGTATTTAAATAATTATAATGTGTGTCATCTTATGTGTCTCCAACATATAATTGTTACGTTTAATTTACCTAAATTGCAACTTCTAAGAGGCAAACATTTTAAAACTACTGGGACTACAACAGCACATACTTACTCTTAATATTACAATGTTATCGTTATGTACGACGGGAAGCCCACACAGACTTCATTAATTTCAAATAGAAATTGTGCGAAAAATACTAACTTTTACAAAAAATTGTCCATTTTTTTAAAAAAAACTAATTTTGTACAACAGACTGTCTGGTCAAAAATCTCTGCCTTCCATTTTGTAGTTTTGAAATTTTTTGCAAGTTTCGAAAAAAACGAGCAATACCCGAAAATGGGACTAGCGAACGTATTTCTTACCGTCCCTTATTACGTATGTGGAGAAATTTTGAAGAAAAAATTCGGAGTGGTTTTTGAGAAAGAAAATTTTCGTTAATTTCAAGCACAAATTACGTAAAAACTACTAGCTTTTTCAAAAAAATGTAAATTACCTTTCTTAAAGAACTAATTTTGTACAACAGACTTTGAAGAAAAAATCTTGATCTTCTATTTTGTAGATTTTTTGTTTTGTTTTTACAATTTTGGAGGAATCGGGAATTTCAACAAAAATGAGACCTGCACCATTCCTTCGTACTTCCTTCCCACTAACCAACAACAAAATTTAATGAAAAAAATTGAAGCCATTATTTTGAAAATTTTGAAGATGTCTTAGGGGCTTCATGTAGTGCCCCCCAGAATTACATATCGATTTCAAATTCCGAGGCCGCCACATCAGCCAGAACGATCGAGGAATATCAATTTTCGAGAAAATCGGCTGAATGGTTTATGCGCTAGCGTTGTGCACAGACAGACGGACAGTTAGCCTTTTTGCCGACAATCGATTTTTCAGTATGAAGGATATAAGCAAAAAAGCACAAAATATGGATTCTCTCTACACCACGTGTTAAAGGACTTTCTTTTCTATATTTCGCGACTGGATCTATCCACTTTTTCGTTACCAGGATCTGGCAATAAGGGTTTTTGTGCCGAATTTTCGCTCTTTTCCGGCGCACGATTACAATACTTTCTCTCCTCATGTTAGAAAGTGCGAGAGTGTAAAAATGATGTGACATGAAGAGGGAATAAAAAGCATAAAGACGGCAACACCTTATACAAATAGCGTTTACAGAATGGGAATAATGTTGAAAACGAACAGTGTTCAAATCACCATGTCGTGATGATATCGATTCATTTACCGAAATGAAGTATTCAGCATGTCCGGTACACATAATATTGAAACTGTTTAATTAATTGCACACAACTAAAAGCCTCAGGTCATTTTCTCCCATGAATGGTCTTTTTATACGTTGATAATATTTAAATAATCCGTATGTGGTAAACAAACTGCTTGTGGTAATGAAATTAGCGGTTTCTGTTGGCCTTTGTGGAGTAAAAGCATTTTAAGTATTTTATTTCAAAATATCTTATTGGAAACGTAATAATTACTTTTAACATTTGTTTATTGCATTACTAGCGGAACCCGGCAGACATTGTTCTGCCCTTTATCTCCCTCACTCTTCATCTCTCCGTCTCTCTCTGTCCGTCTCTCTCTCTCCGTCTCCCTCTCTCTTTCTTCTTCTCTCCCCCTCTATCTACTTCTCTCCCTGTCTCTTCTTCTCGTCTCCGTGTGTGTGTGTGTGTGTGTATATATATATATATATATATATATATATATATATATATATACAGGGTGAGTCACGTAACTTTAGCACCTCCTGTAACTTTTGAACGGTTGAAGATATTGCAATGCAGTTTTCACGGAAGTGAATGAGGGAATGGGGCTAATTGATATGTGTATTGATTTCTCTTTTATCACTTTTATTTTACGAGATATTTGAGGTAACTTTGTCTTTTCAAATGGGACTATACATATTTTTTCAGTCTATCATGACAAGCGTAAAAAGACGAATCCAAAGATATAAATATTGTCATATGTTAGATAAGCATTTTTTTGAGTAATTGTGATTTTTTTGCGACTAGTGTTTAACGGATATTTTCATTGTAACTGTCAGCCCCACAAGGTCACGCAGCGCTCCCCCAGTAAACGCGGGGTCGGGTAAGGGAAGGGATTTAAGTACTTGAGGATACGAAAAATATTCACAAAACTGTTGCACTTTTTTCTGAACTCTCCTTTTCATCTTAATCCATTTTCAGTAATTTGGGTTTCTTAGGGATTGAAAATACGGATTTGTCTTAAGTAGTATTTATTGAAATAAGATTATTTCTATCCCTAAGTTATTATTATATTCGTATTAACATTGAAATTGTTTGCTCAAAATATACAATATATTTTTGTACAGTTTTAATTATTTATTCTTATTGTGCTTTGTTTCAAGATCCCATTGCTACGTATCTTATGAAATCCCATTAAATGGAGTTGAAGTTATAAACAATTTTATTACAATACAAACTTATGACAAATTCTTATTTTCCATCCTTTAATTCCTTCAATCAAAGAAAGACGAAAATGTGAAAATGCAGAAGGATGGAAAGCACAGTTCAGGAAAAAACTGCAATGGTTTTGTGAATACTTGGAATACTATGTTTCGTATTTTCAAATAAGATCCCTCCCCTTCCCTTCCCTTCGCCGGGCGTACGTGTGCTGGTGGAGCGCTGCATGACCTTGTGTGGTGGACTATTCAAAACGTCCGTTAAACCCCGGTCGCAAAAATCAAAATTAATCAAAAAAATCCTTATCTAACATATGACAATATGTACATCATTGAATTTGTCTTTTTACGCTCGTCATGGTGGACTGAAAAAATATGTATAGTTCCATTTGAAAAAACAAAGTTACCTCAAATATCTCGTAAAATACAAGTGATAAAATAGAAATTAATGCACGTATCAATTAGCCGCTTTCCCTCATGCACTTTCGTGAAAACTGCATTGCAATAACTTCAACCGTTCAAAAGTTACAGGAGGTGCTAAAGTTACGTGACTCACCCTATATATATATATATATATATATATATATATATATATATATATATATATGTATGTGTGTGTGTGTGTGTGTGTGTGTGTGTGTGAGAGATTCTCTCTTCTGTTTGTAAAATAAGCAAAGAAAATGGCCGTTTGTACTATTTCTAAGCCATAGTTGACACAGAACACAAAAAATTGGATTGAAAGCTGGATAAGGAATTATCCCGTCATCAGGGTTGCAAATAGGATGTTGGTATGTACTAGATCGATGAACTCCGACACCGTTTGACAGATCAAAATGCAATTCCCAATCCACCTGGGCTTCATTGTTGCTGGGCGTTGCCGTGTGACACGGGGCGAGACCGAAGACGACCGGAGAGCGGTTGGCGCGGGAAGAAGAGACGAGAGAGAAGAGAGGGAACAAGAGAGAGAGGGGAAAGAGAGGGAACAAGATAGTTAGGGGGAAGAGAAAAAAGAGAAGGGGAAAAGAAAGAGTAGGAAAATAGTCAGATGAGGAAATAGAGAGAGAACGAGAGAGGGAAGGGGGAAGAGAGGGAGGGGAAAGAGGGAGAGGGGGAAGAGAGAGAGAAAGTTGGAAGAAAGAGAGAGAGGGAAATTTGGAAGAAAGAGAGAAAACAGGACAATGTCATCTAGGTTCTGCTAGTAGAGATAATTTATGTCTTTTAATAGTAATTTTCGGGTACTTTACATTTGCCGTATTGCTGATAGTGACACTTCAGATTCCGATAAGAGGTAGTGGTACACGTAGATAAATTCTAAACATGAGATAAATTTATCGACTTTTGTGCCATTGAATGGCTTTATGATAAGATATCAACCGCATCTGTTCTGTTGCTCACATGTCGAGACGTTCCCCACAGTCTTACACTGCAGGAGCACGATGGTAAAAGCAACGATGAGAAGAAGTGTCTTAGCTGTAATTTCAGTAGCCTTCGTAGCATTAACATCTGTAGTGCCTACAACGTTTGCGACACCGAATAAGTGTCGATGTGATAAATTCGGCCAACTCATAAACTGCACTTCTTTGGAGCTTACTCAGTTTCGGAGCCATGAAATAGGATGTGCACAAGCTTTTAACGTTCTAGAGCTCTCGAAGAACAAAATTCAAGAGTTTCCTGAAGATGTCGGGAAGTACCGAATTGTGAATCTATCTTCTAACGCTCTTCTAGAATTGGTAGCATCAGATATCCAGAAAACGGAAGTGTTGGACTTGTCAAAAAATTTAATTAATAAGATCAATTTGGGAGAGACATTTCCGGCTCTAATCAGTTTGAATGTCTCTGAAAATGGCCTTGGAATTCCAAACAAAGACTTTTTAAGTGGTCGTTGCAATCTAGTGCATCTGGATTTAGGAAGAAATACTATCGAGTCTCTTGAATCAATTACGTCGTGCACAAATCTCTCTGTTCTCGTCGCAGCGCAAAATACTATCGCTGAACTTCCTTCCGAGCTGACTGCGCTGAAGAAACTGGAGTACTTGGATCTCAGCAACAACAGGCTGAAATCAGTCTCTAATTTTCCCCAGACATTGAGGATACTTCATTTAAATGGAAATGCGATATCGAAAGTCCGTGCGAACTCATTCGCAAAACTCGCATTGCTGAGAAGCCTAGATCTGGACGCCAACAGAATCAACAGTATTGCACCGAACTCGTTCCAAGATCTATCATCTCTAGAAGTCATTGGTTTAACCCACAACAACATAGCTAACCTCTCTGCCGAGTCATTTCAAGGCCTAAAAGCACTT
This sequence comes from Acheta domesticus, assembly GCA_031308135.1. Lineage (NCBI taxonomy): Eukaryota > Metazoa > Arthropoda > Insecta > Orthoptera > Gryllidae > Acheta > Acheta domesticus. The sequence continues at coordinate 122,691,998 of JAHLJT010003656.1, read as the reverse complement.
AAGAGACTGGAGTTGTCTGACAATGATATTGAATCTCTAGCAGCGAATACTTTCAGCGAGTTGCATGAACTGAGGGAACTTGTCTTGGATGAAAACCTGCTAACGTCTCTACCTCCGCTGCTTCTTGGAACAAAAGTGTACCGTGTGTCTCTGTTGGTGAACTTAATTGAGAAAATGGACTATCAAGCTTTGATGACCCTTTTCTCTGGCAACGAGGTGCCGCGTATTGTTGTTCTACTTCTGAACTCTTTTAGAGGTGACGATCCTGCTTGGAAGGAGGTTGTACAAGAGTTTAAATGGCGATGTGCGGATGAGTTAATACCCCTAGTTGAGAAATTTCTGCAACCCGATGTGTTGAAGTCGCGTTACCACTCATTTCAGCTGCCTACAACTGATTGTCCTTGTGCTTTCTTCTCTAATCAATTGCGGAACTTTGGTGTGTGCATCAACGATGTTCCGTTGGTAAACGGACAGCATTGGTTACGTGTATTTAAAGACTCTGCTTTACCATCTCATGACGAACTGTGATGAGAATCTTTCATGTATATTCACATGTTCAAATCTGGAAACTTGCGTGTGACATTTCTTGTTCAGTGTTTTCACGCTTCGTTAAGTGATTTAATTTTTAACAAACAAGTTATTACTTCATAATATTCAAAATTCTTTAAATATGATGTTATAAGCCAAATTCTTTTTACGAGGATTTAAAATACTTGATAGCAGGCTGTGGGAAGTAAACCAGAACAGATTAACTCAATAAAAATATTAAGTACATGATGGTATCTTCGATATTTGTTTTATTTAATTTTCTTCAGTGAACAGTAGTTTTAATTGTGAAGATGATATGTGTAGCATGAATGAATAAATGTGATATATTTTGTTTTAATTTTATTACTATTACCTGATTTTCCTTTGAATAAGTTTGAATTAAAATATTCCATTTAATATTCGAATGTGAAAACTCATTAAAACTCTACTAGTGTGTTTTAACAATAAAAATTATTGTTGAGGTTTAGATGTTTTGTTTAATACTTCGTACGAGGTACATAATGAATATGGTATATCAGAAAACTAAAACATGTCGTTTTTGTAAATCTTGTTTCATGTCATACATTGCTCATGGCGTTGAAGGCACTTTTCTGAACGAATGTTAACTGTTTGGTTCTAGCATTATGCCTTTCACCAATACATGTTGGCAAGTTAAAAACCTACATAATCAAATAATTATTATTACTCATGTACCAGATTTAAAAAATATTTTCATTAAGTAGTTTACTGTTGTGTCGTTGCTTCTTAAAATCCTTGCCCATAAACATGACGCTTTATTTATGTAATAGGTGTTATATGTTTCGTACATAGATATTTTGCTGTCAGTATTATTAAACTGTGTGCATATTTAGGCAAAACGATTATTTCCTTTAATGTTAAATTGTAGTTATGTAAAATTTAATTAGACTAATTTTCTAACAATCATTTACATTTTCTGCATTACATCAATTGAAAATCCTTTGCACGTTTCGTCTGTTTAAAAAGTAAACATTTCTCTATAATTTAATATAAATAGAATTTGTTTATAAAATTTTATCATAAAAGTATACCTTACTGCAATGTGAAGACTACTTATTTTAGGAATAGTTGCTATACATTTCCTAAATAATTGAAGCCCTTATAACGTTCAGAAAGATTCCACAGAAAACTAATCTTGCAAGGATGTTATTGATAATAAACCTTATCGAGGCGCGCCGAGTGTGCAAGAAATATCTACGACCAGATTAAACCGGACGATTCGAAGAGGAACTACCCATGAAGGTCAACTTCCTGGCTTGCAGCGTATACAGCGGCGAGCCACGATCTAGTAATGGCTGTTTTATGTAGCGGCCGCACTGCCGGCGTTGACATATCAATTATTGTTTTACGGCGCCCGCCGCCACCTCCGCCGCCATGGCCGCCATTACGTTTTTACGGGGGGCGACCGCGGCGCCGGGCCACGCCAGCGTTTCCGCCCGCCCGCCCGGCCTCCTACGTCACGTCCGGAAGCGGCGGGCTGATTAATCGGCGCCGCCAGGAGGGCAGCGTATTAATAATTCTCATTATGATGTACAGCAATTGTGCAATGCACAGCGGCCCGGGAAATTACTGTCGCGTGTAGAAAATCCGTGCAACGGCGCGGAGCGGTCGGGTGCGTGATACTCGCTGGTTCGATCTTCCTCTCGGATGTGTCTGTAATTATTCAGCTGCCTTCAACGTTAATCGTCCGGCTTTCGTGGGTCGGAATGTCACAAGTAAAACGTTGCATCACCGGGTTTCGTGTGGTCCACATTCAGTTCTCTTCTAATTAGTAGTTTTTGCGGAATTTGGGGGTTATATGCAGAGTCTTTTAAAAGAACAAGAAATGAAATAGAATGATTTCGAACGAATTCTCTGAGTATTGGTATCGATACAAGTTTGGGTTTTCCCCATTACAGACGGTTTAGTGCACGCCAAAGCCTACTTTTTAACTACACTCGTACAGAAAAAATTCCCAGTATCATCGTCATTGAAAGTCGTAAAATTCTCACACATTTTTTCTTTTATATTTTTATGTATTCTGATTACATCATCGTTACATTGAAGTGGCAAGATTTATAGCCCGGTAATATGCAGCGGGATTTATTACTTAGTCTTAATTTCACAAGAGATAAACGACACGAGAAAGAAAAAAGAGATAACTAAAGAGTTTTTAATTTAACGATTATACAGGTACTAGTGGACACAGGCTTCTGCATACTAACCTGTTCTCCTCTCCCGTTTTCTGTCACCTCTCCTTCTCTCTCGTTTTCTCTCTCCCTCCCTCAGAGTTCGCCGCCCCGGCTCCCGCCAAGCGTTGGGGTTATATAAATAAAATTATTATTAAAACCGTGCGTCCCGTAAATTAGGCCAGAATTACATCAATTCGTGCCCGCGGAAAGCACAATGTTATCGGCTAAAAACGTAATTAACACTAACGCTATAAATTTGACCGCAATCTGCGCGGGCTGACGCCGGGCGGTTGGCGGGCGCGCGGCGGCAGTGGGGCGGGAGGAGTGGGCGTGTCTGGCGGGGAGGAGGGGGCGGGGCAGGCGGGGACTTGGAGCGGGGCGAGGAGGGCAAGCAGAGCGTAGAGTGGGCAGCTAGAGGAGAGCAGAGCGCGGGTGGGGAGAGTGGGGTGACAGAGAGGGGCGGAGGTGGGCAGAACGGGAGGGTAGAGAGGTATGCAGAGTGAGATGGAGCTTGATTGATTGATTCGTGTTTCCGGGCGCGTCAACTACTTAGGTCATTAGTCCTGTAAGTGTAGTGCGTGTTTTTTTCTCGGGAGGTGGCGATGATCTTTTCCCCGCTGGATGGCGAGATCTGGCGCCGACCTACCGTCGACTAGCGGGGTTTCCCCACAACCAGGTATCTCCCACCAGCGGGGCACCGCCCCAGCCGGGACAAGCTGTAAGTTCCCGACCGGTCTCCCGACATGTGTGGTAGTGTAGTGCATGTTAGTGTAAGTGTGTGTATGTAAGAGGAGAGTATAGGGCAAGGAAGAGGAAGGAAAGATCGCGCGCGGTCCGTGGCCCGTTTGTTAGGGTACTGCTTCGGCATTCGCCTGGTGTTGATCGGAGAAACCACGGAAAACTACCGATCAGAGCAGCCGGCCGCTAGAATTCTCCTCCAGACAGCGACTGAATTCGACCTAGCTGACAAGCTAATGTCGAAAATCCTGCCGCCGTTGGACTCGAACGTAGGATCTCTCGGTCAGAGGGACTGCAGTGACAGTGAGATGGAGGGAGTGGAGTGCGTAGGGCGGGGTGGACGGAATGGGGAAGGAAGAATTGGACGAGCAGAGTGGGGTTTAACCTGTACCCTCCTTACTTCCATCGTTATACTTTTGAAGTGTGTTATGGTTTTGGAGTGGGGTACGTAGATCGGGGGTGGGGTGGGCAGTACGGGATTTGGCAAAGGGAGGTGGGCAGAAGGAGGTGGCAGAGCGGGTGTTAGGAACAGGGCGGGCAGAGCGGGAGGATAGAAAGGGGTGGGCAGAGTGGAGTGGATAGAGCTGAGTGGATGGAATGGGGAACGCATAGCTGGGCGGGCAGATTTGGATTAAACCAGTCCCCTCCTGACTCTTATCCATCTCATGTTATACTTTTTTATATTAAGAGGGAAAACATCCATGAGATTGGCTAGAGTTGCGTCTTTAGGAACATTGCTATGTTGTAATTGTAAATATATTGTTATTGGTTTCGAATTCTATACGTAGAGGAACATAACACTGAGAATTTGTCTTTTAATTTCTGGTATGAGTATTTCTGCTTTCGGAAGTGTTTTATCTGTTTAACTTTAATTATTCACTACTACGAAGTGACGCAGTAAGGTTATACATCAAAATTACCTTCGCTTAATCAATTAAATTATCAACCTTTGTATACCTCTGTGCTTGGAAACTGAACATACATGTCACCCTTGCCCGAAATGTGTCGTCAGCCGCACAATGTGTTTAACGTGGAGGGGATAAGAGAGTTACGGGGCGAGGCCTTGATGCCTTTGTGAAGGAGCGGTGAGCAATAGGATAAGAGCTTAGAAGCAAGGAAGCGATGGAGATGACGTAAGGAAGGGTGGCGGCGGTTATACCATTGCTTGTTGGTGAAGTCAGTGATCACTAGGTGCGGATTTCGATAACCTAAAACACTGAAAAAAATATCAATAAAAGGCTCTAAAAGACAATAAAAGGTAAAGGCAATAAACTCAAAATATTCGAAGCATTAAGAAAACTATGCAACGTACTATGGCACGTGACAAACAAGACGATATAAAAAGATCTCCACATCATCCCACTAGAAGAAATTATCACCAGGAAGAGCCAAGCTTAGTAGAAGAGATTGTACGAGCATCCAAATTACCTTTCAACAAACCTGCTAGACAACAGTGAACATGTATATAGACTGAAACGAGAGAATATTTTAGATTTGCCTTATAGATTTCTTAAATAAAATTTTCAATGTCACAAAATTCACGTCAGAAAAGTATTTATTAGACACCATTTAGTTATTGTTCCAACAAGAACAGATTGTAAATTATGCAGAAGTAATAAAAAAAATCAAAACTGTGAGAAAATAATCCCCAATTTTCCAACAACTTTCGGTATGTCACAATACTATACACAGGCGTACATTTCTGTCATCAAATAAATGTTGGGAAGAAGGGCCCTCGTCCTGCGTAGCCTCTTACTCCAGTGGCTGGCGCACGGCTGCGAGCGGGGGAGGGGCGAGGGGGGGCGAGGGGGGCGGAGAGCGGCGGCGGCGGCGCCAGCGGTGGCGCTCCGCCGGCCGGGAGCCTCGCGGGTTGCCGGAGAGGGGGGAAGGGGGGCGAGTGTGCTCTCGCGAAAAAAGGCTTAATTAATTCCCTTGCGAACACGCGCAAGCGAGCGCGCGAGCGAGCGAGCAAGCGCTCAGACGAGGCGGCGGCGGCGGCGGTGTTGGAAGCGGCGGCGGCGGCGGCGGCGGCGGCGGCGGCGGCGGCGGCGGCGGCGGCTGTTGCTCTGTCGTAGGCGCGCGGCGAACAACGGGGACGGCGGGGGCGACGATGGCGGCGGCGGTCCTGTGTGGCGAGACAGCCAGCGACAACAACCTTCATTTCCGCGCCTCAATGCGACGACGACAGGGGCGGCGGTGACTGGTGCCTGCCCCCGCCGGCTAGATAGCGCCGTGATAGCGCAGTAATTAAGCTGCGCTGGGGGCGCGCGTCGCCAGCGCGCCACGCGGCGGCGGGGCCAACCCGCGAGCCCGCTGCACCACCGCCAGCCGCCACCGCCGTACAGCCGTCACCGCCGTCACCACCGTTACCGTCACTGCCACCGCCAGCTACCACAGCCACCTCCACCGCCATCGCCGCCAACGCTAACTCCGCGACCGCCGCCTCCGCCGCCGCCGCCAGCCACCAGCCGCCATCACCACCTACACCACCCTCACCGCCATCACAGCCGTCTCTGCCATCACCGCCGTCTTTGCCATCACCGCCGTCTCTGCCATCACCGCCGTCTCTGCTATCACCGCCGTCTCTGCCATCACCGCCGTCAACGCCGTCACCACCGTCACCGCCCCCACCACCGCCACCGCCAGCTACCACAGCCACCACCGCCACCGCCGCCACTACTACCACTGCCAGCCACCAGCCGCCATCACCACCTACGCCACCATCACTGCCGTCACCGCAGTGTTCGTCGTCGCCGCCGCCACCGCCACCGCCATCGCCACTGTCACCGCGAGCCACCACCGCCACCCCCAGACGCAACCGCCACACCCACCATAGTTAAATTGTATATACAATAAAGCATTATTATTTCATTTTTAATCGAAAATATGTTCACTATTAATCAGCGTCTATTTTTGCGAAGATGAAAAAAAAATAGCACTGCCGTAGAAAAAAAAAATACTACTTTCAAAAGCGCGCAGAACTAGCTGAAAAGAGCAAACTCTCTTGCCGTTTCCTACGTCTAAGTAAACTATATTTATTGTATCAAAAGATATTTGCGCCTGACATCACAAATTCTCAATTGTTCCTTATCACTGTCCCCTCTTACGTAAGTTCTGCTTCTTAACTTGTTACTGATATCAATGCAACGTCTCTCGTCCCAGGGTTCCTGCTATCGTGGCTAGCGTTTGTTCAGTCTCCGTCGCTTCGCTGCTTCCACACCGACGTCTCTCGCAACTGAGCTTCTTATTTCCACCGTTGGTACAAACTCGTAGCTGCAAGTGGACTATTTCAATTCGCAGTGAAATAGTCTTGTTTACTTTTATTTTGAAGTGGGAGAGTGTAACTTTTTGTTTTCTCTCGAAATATTTAATGCGAATTAGTTTGCACACCATAAACCCTACCAGTTATGTGACTGTTCCACAAATATATTTTCTTTCCTCAATTATTTTTCTTTTGCCTTATTTTTGGAGTTATCTTTTCCTTACTCTCCTCCTTCCTATGTACTTGCCACCTTTTTTGGAGGTTTTGTCAATTTGATTTATCTCCTTCGCATTTGTACACTTTCCTTCTTGTATTTTCATTTTTGTTTCTTTTTTATTTACATTTGTCGCCGTGTTATATCGAATCTTCTATATTACTTTATTCTTTTCAATTATTTTTCTTTGAATTTTCTGTACACAACTAAACAATACAACCAATATATTGTCTCATTCTCAGTGGGATTCACCGATCTTTCTTCAATAATCTTTCGTATTCATCTTTTTTTCTTTACAGTCACGTATGAGGCAAGCTCTTTGCTATATTAATGTCACCTTGCAGACATCAGTAAATGCACCGTCATCTTCCGGCTCGGCGTGTCTTCCTCTTCTAACCTCCTCCTCCTCCTCCTCTTCTTCTTCTTCCTCCTCCTCCTCGGCTGCCATATTCACCTTCTAATCGCCGCCGCCCCCGCCGCCCCCGCCGCCCCCGCCGCCCTCGTCGTCCCATGCCGTCCCCACCGTCCCCCGCCGCCCGTCGCCCCCCGCAGTCCCTCGCCGCCCGCCGCCACCCACCGTCTTCCCCTTCCACTCGCCGCCACCCCCACCATCTCCGGCACGCCCCCCCTGCCGTCTTTGCCTTCTACCCGTCCCACTCCCGCCGCCTCCTGCCGCCCCCCTCGACCCCTCCGTCTTCGCCTTCGACCCGCCGTTGACGCCTCCTGCCGCGCCCCCGCCCCCGCCTCCGCCCCGCCCCCACCCCCTCCGTCTTCGTTGCTGACGCCTCCAGTGGCGCCACAGCCGCCGCCGCCGCCGCCGCCGCCGCCGCCGCCCGCCCGCCCGCCCGCCCGCCCGCCCGCCCGCCCGCCCGCCCGCCCGCCCGCCCGCCCGCCCGCCCGCCCGCCCGCCCGCCCGCCCGCCCGCCCGCCGCGAGGCGGGAGTGTAAAACCACACTCTTTGTTCGCGGGAGTTGGGAAAGAACATAAATTTCGCGCAAGATTAAGTCAAATGAAGCGGAATTAACGCAAATAGACCTTGCCCACAGCTGAAGCTCGGCAGCGGCGGCGGCGCCGGCTGCGGCGGCGCTGGTCTTTGGCAGCGACGGCGGCGGCGGCGGCGCCGCGCGCGACCTAGCCCTGTGCGCTTCGCAAAGAGGGCGTGGAGGGGGAGGGGGGAGGGGGAGAGGGTTGTGCGTGGTGGCGAAAGGGCGCTTTAGAAATTCGAGCCGAACTATCCCACTCTTTGTTGTGGCTGCATAAATTACGATGATACAGTTCGGGGCGCTAGTAGGGCGCCGCCGTGGGCGTTGCGCCACTCTGTAAGTGACCCATACCACGAATATCTTGAAGATCATTTAAATCATGAATAATTACACCAGCAGACATGAAAAATAAAGCCTTAAATAACGCATGAGTCAATACATGAAAAAAAGGTAAGTCATTATAACCTAATCCAATCGTTCTCATCATAAGGCCTTATTGACCTAACATTGACAAAACAATTTTCTTCAAATCAAATTCAAATTAGGTCCTAATCCAGATATAAATATAGTTAAACAACCAATAAATAATAAAAAGTATTCGTTGAATATCTTTCATTGATCACACCAAATCGAATAAGAAGGTGCACCCCTGCAGTAACCACAGTTGAGGAATGAACTAAAGCAGAGACAGGAGTTGGAGCAGCTATACCCGCTGGAAGTCAAGAAGAAAAAGAGATTTGAGGTAGGGAAAAAGGCAGACGAACTGATCATTTTGGATCTGACCGCTGTTGATTTTCGGAGCCACGTGTTCACTTAGGGACCTGTTTCGAGAAGCGTTTGTTTTCGTGTGGGTGTTATTTTTGTCTAGGAAGAATATCTTGTTGGTTTCTTTCCGAAAAATATGTGCTGAGGTAAAATGGTGAGTACAGAAAAATCTAGGAATGTCATAAGAAGCTGAATAACCAGCCTACTCTCAATGTTTAAATGATCGCTTTATATGTCTGGCTCTAATGGAAAGAGGATTATTTACCATACATTGATGTTTTTGTAGAAAATAACTCCACTATTTCGCTCTTTGAATGTCGTTTCCTTTATAATTATTAGATAATTTAAAATAAATTTTTAAAGAAATTTTTATTTTACATAATGTGTGGTTGTTGTCCTTGCATTTAAGAACTGATATTACAAGTATATTGAACGTGTCACAAGAAAGTAATTCTTAAATCACGTGTTATAAAAATCATTTTAGGACAAATCTGAAGAAGCTATGTGCCATTGGAAAATCCATCAGAAAAAAACAGTAATATATTGTTCGATTGTACATTCTACGTGTCATAAATCCAATTAAAATTAGCAATAAAAGAAGTATGTGCATTTATATCAGAACGTTCGGAGGATTTTCACAAAAAGTGAGACATTTCAAAAAAAATTAAAAATTGAAAAAATATCATTAAAAATGAATAGTGAGAGTAAGAAAAGTAATTGAAAATACTTTTGTTCAATTCAGTACTGTTTTTCAGCAGCAATTTAGGTTTATGAAATTCATTTTATTTCCAACGCTCATTAACGTGTACGTTTTTTTCTTTATAGAGGGCCCTCTACACAGATAAGCATTGCACTATGTGCATACTGGCAAACAGCTATATTCTTGGTAAAGCAAAACATTTATTGTCATCTGATCTTTGTAAATAATCAGCCATCTCAATCAGTGTAGCTACCTATGAATACACTATCACATGAGTGATGCAGTTAGTGATGCGCTAAGTGCATTTTATAATAAGATTCTATTCTTGCAATTCATTTTTGATTCAATGAATGACTTAATTCTTCAAAAGTCCGATATATGTTGAAATTATAAAGAAAATTTTGTTCCATTGATGTGTTTTAAACATATGTACTCGTAGTTTTGACGACCTCTGCTTGGTATATTCGTATTTGAATGTGTGAATATAAATTTGTAAGAAACATTCCTCAGAATTATTTTCCTGAAGAAACGTATTTTGTGAAATTATTACTCATCCGTTCGTGAGATGGATCACTTTTAATTTATAGAAAAAAGTGTGTTACTTTTAAAATAAAACTCTTTATGAGTTAGATTCACTAGTCCACTATTTAACGACTTCTAAAATCTTATTTACTTGACCAATACACGTGAAAGTTCACATAATATTCGAGAGAGGCTTTCTCCTTATATTGTGGGAACGAATATATTTATATTTATATTGTGGGATGTTTTATACATTTGCAAAAGGACCAGTTAACCTAACCGATAAGGTTAAGTGGACCGGAAATTTAAATAAGCTGTGAAAATAACATTGACGTTTAATAGACTGTTTTAATGAAAAAATCATTCTTCTACACATTGTCCTATCCCTTTTCACACAGAAAGTAGAAAACGGGCAACGGACCTCTGACCATTTCCCAAAACGTGACATCTAAAGTTAAAACTTGGAAATAACAGTGGTAATGAATTAAATGAATGAAATTGTGAACGATGAATACATTATATAACATTCCAGACTTAATAATTGCATATATGCAAATTCTACATCCAAAAAAAATAGAGAGAGAAACTGAACCGATCCACTTAACCTAAGCTCCCGGCGTTCCAGTTAACCCCATAGCACTTATTTTCTTTATATGCCCGAACACACACAAGCCGCGATGCATTATTAAAAACTAAACACACTATTATAGATCAGAAATACTAAGAATTAATTTGGTGTGAATATTCTTCTTGTAGTTGTTATTCAATTGCAATGAAAATACAAATAAGATGAGTAATAGGAAAAACCTCGGATCTTTAAGAATAAAAAATACTGTAATTATCAGTCCTGTCATCCTACGAATTTCATTCAGTGGAAAAGGCAGGAAACACTTCCCACCAACATTTAAAAGCATGGACCACCTAAACTAACCGGTCCAGTTAACCTAATTCTCCCCTACTAGATGTATTTAAATCAACGAAACCCTTTGCAATGAGTATTATTGCAAATGAAAAATTGAAAGGAATGCAAATTTGAAAGCTGTAATTCAATGTTAATTTCTTTAATTTAAAAATAATTATTTTATGCGGAAGCGAATTTGAAATGTTTCAAAAATTAGAAAAATGTATTTTTTTTACTTTTCCATCACTTTGTTACTATTTACATTAGCGGCGATTTGTTCACATTCTTGTATTTATAAGTACATGTGCTTTAAATAATGTCAGATAAAGTTTCTCGAAAAATCAACAGTTTTCTGTGAAAACTAGCTCAAAATTCCACATCAGAAACGGTCAAACGCTATTTTCTCAAAAATGGCTCCAAAATTTTGTTTTTTCTATTGTATTTGGGTCATTCCACGCAAAATTTCAGGTTTCTGACAGTGAGTCTCAGATTTTTTTCATATTTTATTACATTAATCTACTAATGATGAACAGTTAAAAGACAATTTATGGAATTAATATCTTCAGCAGTTTAGCAACAATTATGGGTTAAACATGGACGATGACACAATGTACTCAATAATGATAATGATTATGACGTTCATAAAATGAATAAAACTTTAAAAACGGGCACACTATTTTGAAAATAAATGATCATATTTTAAGCAGTTGATAATATATTAAGGATTGAGACATTTGTTTATAACAAAAAATGCTAATAAATTAAACAAATACGTTTTTCTTCAAAAGTAATATTTTCTTTTCTTTCTTATTTTACACACTGCAGGAAGAACCAATAAATAACCATTCTGCAAACTGTCGCGATGGAATCTTAAAAAATGCGTAAGTTATTAAATAAAAAGTATACGCGCATTTTGCTCTTAAGGTTGAAAGTCGCATGCCTTTGCCCAGCGAGGGGTGACGCAAGGTCGTAGGCAGGGACCGCCAAGTTCATTCCCTAGGGATATCCATCGATGCCTTCGAAGGGATCATGACACCAGTTTACAGGCTTAGTTTTCGCGTGTTACTGTTCAGTGATACATCGTGATAGAAAATGCCAAAGATTGTGAATACGTTTAACAGGCTTTGGTGCTGCGATCCATTCGGACTCGAGAAGCACAAAAGTCGGGTGAGTAAGAGAAAGATTACAGAGGCGATGCGGAAGAAAATATCGAATTTAGTGGTAGGTGAAGCAATATGCGATGTGTCGTCACAAAATATCCAAAATGCCCAATGCAGATCTTCGTGACTCAACTGAAACAGTGAAGTGAAAACGTCAAGTGAAAAGGAGTACGTAGCCCCAGGAGTTGCACAGGAAGCCACTATCAGTAATGTAAACATTTTTTATCCTCTGGGTCAATCACCATTGCAATTGCGAAAACAAACCCGAGAGATATCGTACGCAAGGAGAAAGGTGAGTGCCGTAAATAAAGCAGTTTCTGAATTATTTCATGTGAGTACAGAAAGCAATGATGGAGAAGAAATGTTGACACAATTCAAAGAAAAATTTTCAAACGTGAAAACAGCTAATGAGAAATACATGATTTTAACGTGTTTACCAAAAAGTTGGAGTGAACAAAAAATAATGGTCGAATTTGGCGTATCTCTTCATGTAGCTCCTACGGCAAAATTAACACCTCGAGAAGTAGTTTTGCGAAATCCACCATCGCGCGGCGGAGGAAAACTAACGCCGAGCGCTGACGAGGAGCGCTGTGGCGCGGCGGCTCTAGCAGCTGAGACGAGTTCGTTAATGGAGCGCCAGTAAGATACTTTTATTCATAACTTTAAAACCATTCAAGATTCCATGATGAAATTTACAGAGTAGCTTGAAAGTAGTTTCAGCAATTTTTCTTCCAAAATTCAAGAATTTAAAAATATATTTCCATTTATTGCATTTTTTAGAATTTGTTTACTTCCTAATTGTTAAAGACTCACGGTAAAAAAAATATCTTTAGCGTAAAATTATCCTTTACATTTCTTCTACAAATGGTGTCACTTTCATATTTTTTGCTTGTTTGCATATCATCGGAAAAAAATCATAACGAAATGTCTACAGACTGCTAACCTAATATTTCAAGTGCCCATTGTTGCTAAACAATGGATGATGAGACAAAAATATTGTACCTAGTTCATGCAGGTATCATAATAAGTAAGGTGGCAAAATATTTTTAAATTCTGAGATGTAGTGTCAGATTTCCTACTTTTTTGCATGGAATGACCCATTTGTAAATTTCGCGAAAATTGAACAGTTTTCTGTAAACCCTAGCTCAAAATTCCGCATTTCCAGAAACGTTCAAATGCTATTTTCTCGAAAATGGCTTCAAATTTTTTTTTAACTTTTCGAATAGATATCGCTACTTGTATTCTTTAATATGGCGTAAAGTTCATTTTGGGATATTTTTTTGTTTTTTCAAAAATTACAAAAATGTAATTTGTTTGAAAGTTCTGTCAAACGGTTAAAATGCACATTTCCAGCAATTTGTAAAAACTATTGTATTTGTGAGTGTAAGGGCTTCAAATGACCTCCAATGACGTTGTTCGAAAACTCAAATTTCGCATTTACGGTAGCCATTTTCTCGATAATGGCTCCAAATTTTTCAACGAAACTTGCCTTTTATGACAAGGTTTTTAATATTCTTAAAATAATAGTTTTAGTCTACTATTACGAAACCGAAAAATTAATTAAATATGTCAAAAAAATTTAGTTTGGGCGGTGATAGATGGCAGTTGTGAAGAGTATTGGCAAGTCCGAATGGCTAGCCGAGACCAAACGAAACAGAAAACTAATAAACAGAAAACTAAACTGACACAATAAATTTCAGAAGAGACTCAGGAAGCATTTACTAGAATAATGGGACTAAAAAAATGAAATATTTACATATATTGTTGAAAATCCAAACGGTTGATTATTTTCCCACGTTCTCGGTATCTAATTGACAATTACAGTATAGACACTACTGAATAGACACACGGTATGGACACTACTGAAATGGCCGAAGGCAGCATAAAGTTTTTTCAATTTGAATTACAAAATTGTAATGTACCAGATACCAGCATTTTTCTTGAAATTAAGAGCTCGCTCAACATACCTCCAACTAATACAATTAGTAGCAGCGATCATCTAAATCTAATCGACGAGCAGAATCTCAAAGGGCATGTGTACGGATCAGTGATGTAGCTTTAGTTGGTGTCACCCGGGGCAAAATTAATGGTATCACCCCCCCCCATAAATTAAATATAAAAATATCTATTATTGAACAGTTTATACATATTTTTCAATAAAAATACAAGTATGTTTGCACATGACATTTATTGATAAATATTAAAACTACACGTAGTTCAGAATAATTTTTAAATAAATAATATAAAACTATTAACAAAAACTATTTGTAAAAACACTTTTCGAGATTTACGGGCGGCAAACGTATCTACAATTTCATCAAAATCTATAATTTTTAAATGCATCATTCAAATTATATAGTTCCAATTATAAAATTTTCTACTTGGTGTCACCCTTAAAATGGTGCCACGCCGGGTGAACCGCCCCCTCTGCCCCTCCCTAGCTACGCCACTAGTGCGGATGTAATCTGCGTTTCCCCACTATCGCTTCTTTTTTTTAAATTTTATTGCAGAATCAGGTGATTACACAATGCCCAGCCATACGGCTTTTCAGTTGTTAGGAGCGAGCATTTTCAGACGAAAAATATACGAAGGTGGTAGCTACGGCGACCTCCCTATAATATTATAATGGTTCAGTACTAGTATTTGAGTGGAGGAATACATATTGTTGACTGGTATTGGGAGGAGTATTTATTTCATTATTTTATATCAGCCAGATTACGGAGGAAGATGTGAAAGGAGAGTCGGTTTCTTATACGAGGTTCTATGGGATGCTCTTTACCTAGATTGAAATGAGATTCACTGGTAACTGAGGGTAGATTTTGAAAGAATGTGTGAGAAAGTTTAGTGATATATGTTAAAACGGGTTCTATGGCTAGGTCTTTGCAGAGATTTGCATTGCTTATATACCAAGGGGCGTTAACTGCAATTCTGAGGGCCTTATTTTGGAATATTTGAATTTTGTTAATAGTGGTGGGGGCGGCGTTACACCACACTGGACAAGCGTACGTGAGTAATGGACGTAAAATGGCTTTATAAATAAGGAGAGCAGAATGGACCTTTAAAGTGGAGTGACGGTTAATTATTGCTCGAAGAATACCTAAGCGTCTGTTGGCTTCATTCACCTTGGAGGTGACGTGATCTTTCCATGTCAGTCTGGTATCCATTAGAACGCCTAGATAACGAATAGGGACGGTTGTGGACCACCATGGAATTGTTGAGTCGAATTTTAGTGAGAGTGGAAAGGCTGGAAATCGAAGCGTGAAAACTTTCGATGTGGACTTACTTGGATTAATCTTAATTTTCCACTTTCTACACCAAGTTCCAATAGTTGTGAGATGTCCCTGAATTAAGTTTCTTGTAGTATTGAGATATTGGTCTGCGGCAAAAAACGACAGTATCTTCAGCAAATAGGGGTGTGTGAATATTGGAGTGCGTTGGCCTATCGCTTCGTGGTCGTTGAAACGCGCCGGGCGGGAGTATCGGCATGCGGGGGGCGTGCCGTGCCGTGCCGTGCTGGCGGTCGCCGTTAGCCGCCCGTGCGCCGTGCCGTAAGGGCTTCCGCGCACGCGAGTCCGAAACGTCTGTCCGGCGCGCGTGCGGCGACCGCACGCGCCCTGTGACATCGCACTGCGACGATCTGCGGTGATCGCGATGGCCGCTGGCGACCGGACGTTGCTGAAGAGCTCCGCCTCGCTGCGGGTCGTGTCGCTGCGAATTCTATGGGTTTTGCGGTGTTGTTCGGATTCGGTCAATGATCCCCTTAATGGGACCACTGCTTGGTAGTGGGTTTGCTTCTTGGAGTTCTATGGGTTCTCTGGAATTTGATGTTGTCGTGTGAAATCGGTGTCTTGTTTAACTGCGATCTGGGATTATATAACAAGCATGACCGAGTCCAGATTAAAGAACAAATTAGGCATGGTCAATGGAGAGAGAAGTAGTGACAAATATTTTTCTTGGTTTGAGAAAGCTAAAAAGAAGATTATAGTTATGTATGCACCAAAGGCGTTTAAGGGATCTAATGATCGAGCTGCCACAAAACACCCGAGGGCCTTTGACCCGAGAGTTTTGTGTCACCCGAGATCATAAGAACCAGTTAACACCCGAGCTGCATTCATGATTTTGGTTGTTTCCTAATTTTTATGATTCAGGTTTACTTATTTACTAATTACCTAATGTTCACTTGACTCGGTTTGTGTTTTCATATTTCCCCTTTTCATAATACCCTTTCATAATTCCCTCCGTAAGAGAACATTTAACAACTTTCAACAGTTTTCATAGTTCCTCATCACCACGATCCTCTCGATCCAGGGAAGTTATGCAGTGAATATCGATCTTTGTATCGAAGGCAATAACAAGCAATAATGTATCAGTAAAAAATAAAATATTTTTTCCAAGTGAGTGTTACTAAAAAAATTGCGTTGTAGGTCGGTCATTCTCAGCGTTGTTTAGTTTCCGAAAGTTACAAGAAACGCATCTACAGGACGGCAATGGAAACATTTGTTTCTTTCTTCTAGGGTAGTTGTTATTTATTACTTTCCTGATTTATAACCCTTAATCACGCTATTCGTATGGCGTAGCTCTATAAGAGTAATTCAGAGAAGGGTTCTCTAGAAAGTGGTAATGATTGATTCTGTAGTCTTGCACAAAACGTTGCAAATTATGAAATTTGGATTGTTTTTGTGAATTTATCATTAATCGATTTACGAATTCGTTTTTATAATAAATTCCCAAATTTTTATTTCAAAAGATAATAATGTTGGGAACTTTCTTGAAAACTTTAAAGGCCATGTACTTACGTGGATTAGACGAGATAGAATAAATTAATAAATTAACTTCTCGTTAAGTATTTGGGGAGATTAGGTTTTACACAAACAAGGATTTACTTTCTACAGTTTAGGGTCAGGCCACCTATTACCGTCAAAAGAGGATAAAAGAGTTCTGCGGAAATTTAGCTCTTACCAAATGATGTCATATCCAATAAGTTAACTTCTATATTATATCAATTAGTTCAGTAAGTTCCATCAATGCAACAAACATTACTTTTTAAAAATAAAACTGGAGAGTTTTTCCTAAAATTTTGAAAAATATTAACAAGCTTATAGCCTATAACACAATATTTCGCCCTTTTCAAATATTTCTACAGAAAGGTCTGCTTTTGATTTATAAGATATGACTTATTTTAGGTGAAGTATTTTGTTCATGATTTTTTTCAAACAACCGCAGGGGTTGTGGTAATTGACAGAGTGGACAATTCCCACACATTTCCATATCTCATATATGATCTCTTAACACGAATCCTTCCTCAGCCCCTTGCAACAACCGGGTACGTGTGCGAAATCTGTATTAAGTATTTGTGTGTAAATGAGAAAACACTTGTTAAGTGCTCCCCATAATCAGAATAATGGTTCAAGCACCGAGAAGACTCTAAGAGGTACCTCGACTGCACAGGTAATGGTATATGTTTAAGATTGTTGCTTTGCTTTCTCTGTGCAATTTCCCCGCCCTCCCGCTTTGGTGTCGCCCCACTTTTTTTATCAGTTCGGGAAGTGACGTCACGCGGTGAGGGGCGGAGGAGTGACGCAGTGAGTTGCCATACCAGGGCCTTGCACTTTCCATCAAAACCGGTGATAAAGCTTGAGGGTGCTACTATAGGAGGCGCTAGTGTCGCCAGGTACAGCTGTAGTTTAGGCTTGCCCACTTCCGCACATAAAAGTTGACTGATTTCTGAGAAATACGAAAAGTGTCTTGCAAATGTTCAATTATTCATAACATATTTATTTAAGAATCCGCTGAAGAGAGCGCAAATATTGGCGCCATCTTTTGTAACGTTACGCACCTGCTTGCGTCTCGCAAACCTATGCAGTAGTCACGCACGTTTACAGTATCGTTGGCATCAGTTCGTATTTTAGTTCCTGTAAGAAGGTGCTATAAGAGAGAGCGCCACTGTAATGGTCTCCACTACGTTATATAGGAGTTAAAAGGCCCTGGTTAAGACGTTAGTCGCTAGGTTCAGGCGGTAGGCCCGTCCCGCATTTTTCTGTGATTCTTAAGTATATTGGTGAGCACTAGGGTAAGGCGAGCCCACTATGGTCAGTTCGTTACCTGTATTGCGCCTTGCTCGTCTGTACTATAGTGTTCTTAAGAAGAATATACGCGCATGTTTTCACACAATTAGTGTGTTTGTGTTTTTTTTAACTACTATGAAAACTGCCTTTCCTGTGTGTGCGGGATGTGTTATTTCGCGCATGAATCAGCGTGGTCATGTTCACAATCATTTTGGTGTAGAGAAGGTGCACTCTCCTGAATTGTGAACAGTACAAGATAGAGATGGGTCTGAGGGGTACCTCGATGTGATGTCCGAGAAGCACGACGTGACGGAATTGTTTAGCCATTGTAACCACTGGAGGTGCTGGTAGGGCCCTCGAGCGCTTGTGAATTGCAACCGGGAAGGTGCAAAACCAAAAGATCTAAAAACGAAACGAATTTAAGTTACTCTTTTCAAAGAAACCAAAAGAGTCTGACTCGCGACAGCTTTGAAGGTCGCTCGTGCCGTCGCGTTTGGAGCTCAGTTGATTGATTCATTGATTGTGATTCCGGGCGCGTCAACTACAGAGGTCATTAGTCCCGTAAATGTAGTGTAAGTAAATGTTTTTTTCACGGGAGGTGGCAGTGATCTTTTCCCGCTGGATGGCGAGATCTGGCGCCGACCTACCGTCGACTAGCGGGGTTTCCCCCAACCAGGTATCTTCCACCAGCGGGGCACATCCCCAGCCCGGACCAGGTGTAAGCTCCCGACCGGTCTCCCGGCATGTGTGGTAGTGTAGTGCATGTTAGTGTAAGTGTGTACGGGCAGAGGATAGACCAAAGGATGTGAAGGAAAGATCGCGCGCGGTCCGTGACCCGTTTATTAGGGTACTGCTCCGGCATTCACCTGGTGTTTACCGGAGAAACCAGGAAAAACTACCGATCAGAGCAGCCGGCCGCTAGAATTGTCCTCCAGACAGTGACTGAATTCGACGTAGCTGACACTCTATTGTCTAAAATCCTGCCGAGTGGAAGCGTAGGACCTCCCGGTCAGAGGGAGTGCAGTGACTTCAGCTGACGCCCTGAGCCACCTCTCCGTGGCAGCGGCGCCGCGACTCCGGCTCACCTTGGGCGCCGCTGCTCGGCGGCGCCGCGCGGGTCGAGTCAGGCGCCGTCCCCACCCCCGGCGCCCCGACGCCCGGCGACGCCTGCCTCGCTACTCGCGTCCGCAGCGCAACTTGGGAGTTGGCAACTTGGGTGTTTGCAGTCCGCGGCCGCCGCCGCCGCCGCTGCATATGATAAACACGCAGCGGCGCGCAGCGGAGGCGACAACAGCGGGGCCGCAGGAAGCCCACGGCTGGGAGTTGGCGCAAGGCGACGGCGCGGCGCGGGGCGGGGCGCGGGGGTGCGTGGCGGGGAGGGGCGGGGCGGGGCGCTGGAGAGAGACGGAGCGTGCGCTCCAGCGGGGTTCGCGCCGTGGCGCAAGAGGTGGGTGGAGGGGGTGAGAGAGAGGCCTCCTGTTGTGGGCAGTGGGAGGGGTGGGGCAGAAGGGAGATGGAGCGTGTTTCTTAGTGGCAGTTGCTCGCACCACAAGGCGGGGCCAGTCTCTCGGTAGGCACGGGGCAGTTGCGTGGGAGTGAGAGTGACCTCCCTGTTGTGAACGTTGGGAGGGGGTGCAGAAGCTAATGGAACATGTGCCTTAGTGCCAGAAGGTTGCAGAAGTAGGCCCAATCCGTCGATAGTGACGGGGAATGTGTGTGTGTGTGTATGTGTGAGAGAGAGAGAGACGAGGCGCCCCAGTGTTGGGTGGGGTGCAGAAGGTGATGGAACATGTGCCTAAGTGGCGGGTGCCCCGTTACACAAGGCAGGTCCAATCCGTCTGTAGTGACGGAGAATGTGTGTGTGTGTGTGAGAGAGTGAGAGAGAGAGAGAGAGAGAGAGAGAAGGCGCCCCAGTGTTGGGTGGTAGTAGTGCAGTGAGGAGAGATGAATAGTTGGTTGGTTGGTTAGTTGGTTAGGCGGTAGGTTGCCGGAGTGAGATAGAGTAGTAGCGGCCGCCCGTTGCTCATGGCGGGCGGAGTCCTCCGGTAGTGACGGGGGTGGGAGAGAGACAAGGCGCACCAGTGTTGTGTTAGTCGTGGAGAGAGATGAGGATCAGTTGGGCGGTGGGCGTCAGGAACGAGAAGGTAGCAGCCGCCGCTTTGCACAAGGGGTGCAGAGTCTGGTGGTGGTGATGAGGAAGGAAGGCGTCCCAGTGTTGGGAAGCGGTGGGTGGGGTGAGGCGAGGGTGGGGAGCAGTTGGGCGTTGGTGCAAGAGCGAGACCCGGTGCCGCCGGCGCGACCGCGCCCTTGCGCAGGGGCCCTGGAATATGGCAGAAGGGAGAGTGGGTACAAGCTACTAAGAAGGCAACTCTAATGTACAAGTGCAACAGTGGGGCGATGATAGAATGCACAGACATTTGTCATGCTGTGAGGAAGCATGCGTTCAAATATATGGGCGACATGGAATATGTGCCAAGTTTGTGATAATGAAATGCGAGCTACGATTTAACTTTTATGCGCTCTTAGGCAGTCATTTACCGCAACTTACGAATTTTGAAAACTATGTTGCACATAATGTTTTACGGTGTTGATCGTTAGAGATCGACAAGGTCATTTTCAAGACGATAGCATCGGTAGCAACTTTCGCGACGGTAAGCAGTTGCTATGAGAACGTAGTGCAAAAAGGTAATTGCGATAGGAAAGAGCCCCAGAGGAGAAAGAAAATTGAAAGAAGGGGCAGGGAGGATGAACTCAGACTTATGTGAATTCGGATGGTTTGCGGATTGGGATGGTATAACGGTCAGCGTATCGGATTGTCAAACCCGATCGAAGCCGTGGATTTATAAGGGCGAAAAAATCCTTCGTACGCCTTCCTTCGGAGAGTAAGTAAAGCCGGCTGTCCCATGTAGTAGATTTACTGCATGTAAAAGATCATCAAGCCTAAATGACGCCTCTGAGCTAAATTCAAATCGCCTGTTTCGCCCGAGATAATATCTTATTTCTCCGCAAGGTGGTGAAAGGAGCGTAGCGAAATATAACGGAAGGCGGGCCTGATGGCCCGAGTCTCGCCACATAAAATAAGGCATTAACTAACTAAATAACTATGTAAGCGGAAGAGGCAGTAAGCCACTTGCGACGTTGCTGTACTCTTCGCCGTCCTGAGAACGCAAATACACAATGTGATCAAAAGTATCCGTACACGGAGGCGGTGGTGTTATGGTATGGCCGTGTTTTTCGTGGAGGGGGGTTGCACTCCTTGTTTTGCGTGACATTATCACGGCAAAGGCCTACTTTGATGTTTTAAACACCTTCCTGCTTCCCACTATTGAAGAGAAATGCGGGGAGGCGATTGAATCTTTTAACACGATCGAGCACCTGTTCATACTGCACGGCCTGTGGCGGAGTGGTTACACGACAATAACATCCTTATATTGGACTAGCCTGCACAGAGTCTACTATAAAATAAATAAATTGCCTATTTAACGACTTGGCACAGTCGGGCCAAATGTATAAATAACAATAGATTCTATGCCATATTATAACAATCGAATATTTGGTAATTTTTCTCATAGATACCGTTATGCTTGGTGCACAAATACCTTATAAATAAACCTGAATAAATGGGTGCGCAGGCACGAGAGTGTAGCGTCGCGGCGCGCTAAAACGGTGACAACACGCGGCAGATGGCCGGATGCTAAACAAAGGGTCGGGTGCCCGTCCGGAACCTCGGGAAGTGGAGAAATCGCCCTCCAATCAGGAACAGGCAAGATTGCTGTCTCCCAGGCAGAAATCAAGCACAAAAAACTAGGGAAGAACAGACTCTCAACAATGTGCACCCTGGCCTCAGGAGCACCTGACCGGATCCATAACACAATAATAAAAGCAAAGGAATGCGTTTGAGCAACCACCTAGAACAAATGAGACATACAACAAATAATCAAAATAATATAACAAGCAAGTCATGAGCACCAAACAATAATACAATACTTAAACACAAGCGGATCCATGAGCAAAGTACCATATTATTAATTACATGTACTTTCCATTAGGGAAAAGTTGCGCCGAAGCGCTGTCACAATCAATGACGGCCATAAAAGATTAGGGTGAACATAGACAAAATGGTGCATAGCACAGCTACGGCCCGTGGGCCGGGCCCCGCTGAAGGCGGTGAAGTGAAAGGGGCAAATGGGCACGTAAGCGAGCGGTCCAGGCGCTTAAATAGCCTCGCCACGAAATATGTATCCGTTCGCTGAACTACATTATGTGAGCGCTGGCTGTGAGACGGAAATCTTCAAAACTAACTGGACAAAAGCATCGCTCTTAGCGATGGATGGTAGAGCTGAATTTACATAGTAGTTTGGAGCAAAACACAAATAACGGGAAAGGCTCATGACATCTGAGAGCGATTAAATAAACTTGACAGCCGGCATATAAATCAATAATAAATCATCGTAAGCAGATTGAAATATGTTTACTACCTGTTACGTTAAGTTTCCACGTTAAGAGGGCACAAAATATGCTTATAAATAATTACAGAAAATTACTAAATTGCAAGTATCATTAATTATACACATTAAATATAAAAAGTTATTAACTATAATAAGAAATGAATCTTGACCACACAAAATAATCGGATCAATTAAATTAAAGATACCTAGCACTTTTACAACAAAATACATTTCATGACTGTAATTATTACTCGTAAGTTTGAAACTTAGCAGAGTGAAAGGGCGATAACGATTGATACCGTCGATTACCACGTGACAAACGTGTCTCTGTGCACGGCGATGACTACGAGCGGCGGATAAAAGCAGCGAGGCAGTTAATGAGTAGTGCAGTTAATTAAAACGGAGAGGGAAAGGGTTCTAGAAGAGTAGAGGTGGGCGGAGAAGGTGCTATTACAGACAGTATAAAGGAGCAATTGTGTCCATTGTAACTTGAACTTCGTCAACAATTTTGTCTGGTGCACAGGGAGGACTGAGAGAGAGAGAGAGAGAGAGAGAGAGAGAGAGGGAGAGACAAAACGAGACAGAGAGACTGAGAGGCAGAAAGAGACAGAGAGGGTCAGAGACAGAGGCAGAGAGGGGCAGAGAGAGAGAGAGAGAGAGGACAGAAAGAAAGGGAGTGAGAGGAAGTAGAAGTAGTGTGTATGAAATATCAGAGGCGTAACCAAGATTTTACTCTAGGGGCTACAGTTATAGTGTTCAGCCGACTTACTGTTTTATTGTACATTTTTTATGCTGAATATAAAATGTATTATTATTTGTCATATAGTTGATATTGATAATGTTAACGTCGGATATATTGACTGACATTCGTTAGTATAAATAATTAATGAAATTAAATTTTTTTTCAAAATTCACCATTGGTTTCTGGGGGAGGGGAGGGGAGGGGGTCTGAATCCTCATGAGCCTATCCCCTTGTGTGCACCGCATACTAATAGAAAGGGATGGCACAGAAAGATCTCGTCGCAAGCGAGATTTCTCACAGTAGCAATAACGTCGGAATGTAAAATCAACGGAGGCAAAAAAATAACCAGGTGAGAGGAGTGTTTTAGATGTATCATCAGACGCAACTCAGGCAGTGGCTGTGAGAATGTGATCTAGGGTAAGGGGAGGCGGGCAGAAATTGTAGCAATGGTGAGGGCGAGGTATCACAATGAGAACAGCAGGGTCACGAAGCTCGGAGGACGGTCCGCTAGCGAGTGGAGGGACGGTGATCTCAATATGGAAAGGCAAAAACAATGGAGACAGAGAGCCCTTTCGTAGAAACGACGTGGAATCCGAGACGCATCAGCAGAGGCGCATCAGGCAGGGCAGTACGAGCAGGTGGCCAGTGCGACCAGAGACGGCGGAGGGCAGGGCGAAGTCCAGTCGAGCGGAGGTGCGTTGGCGTGCAATGCGAACAGCAGCAAGGGCGACGCGACGGTGGCGCGCCGGCGCGGGCGAGCGAGCGAGCGAGCGAGGCAGCCCGCCCCCCCCGCCGCGACAGGCCCGTGTTTGCTCTGCTCTCCCGGCGACATGCATACACATGCGGCGGCGCTCTCCCCCCTCCCGCCCCGCGCATACACGCGGCGGCGGCGCCCGCATATGGATAAACACTCGTGCGACGCCCCGGGGGCGGTGGGGCGGGGGCGGCGCCGCGGGCGGACGAGGGTTGCACGTCCCGGAAGCCCTCGGGCGCCGCCGACAGCCCACCGCCCCCGGAGCGACACGCCCCCGCCCCGCCCCGCCCCGCCCCGCCCCCACACGCCCCTGGGACACCCCGCGACCGCGCCGCCTCAGGTGATGAACCGATCTGCTCTCGCCGGCTTGCCTCGTTGCGCGGCGCGCCGCTGACAACTTCTTCGGAAGCTTTTGTTCCATTAATCCTACTCTGCAATTTCTGTACTTTAATATTCATTAAATATCCATCTTTCTGGCGGCGATGGTGTAACGGTTGGCGTATCGTACCCACGTTCGCGGGTTCAAACCCGATGGAAGCCATGGATTTTTAAGGGCGAAAAAATTCTTCTTACGCCCTCCTTCGGAGAGGAAGTAAAGCCGGCTGTCCCTTGTTGGTAGATTTACTGCAAGTAAAAGATCCTCAAAAAATGACGCCTCTGAGCTAATTAAAATCGTCTGTTTCGTCGCCCATGGAATACCTTCTTTCTCCGCTAGTTGATGAAAGGAGCGTAGCGAAATTTGCGTGGTCAGACGGAAGAGCAGGCCTCATGTGCTGAGTCTCGCCACGTAAAATAAGGCATTAATTCAATTCAATTTTTTTAAGTATATGAAAATGGAGGTTGGTATATATATATATATATATATATATATATATATATATATATATATATATATATATGAGGTAAACTCCGACACCGTGGGACCGATCTCCATAAAAGTTGGCACTTTTGTTTGTGTTTTTTTACCCAGAAGGTTTATGTACTGTTAATTCTGTTGTAACTTCACTACTTGGCGCTGCAGAGCAAAATTGCGCTTCATTTCAATTCAGTTTCCTTTCAAACTGCGCTTCACCTGGGCTTCATTGTTGCTGAGCGTTGCCGTGTGACGCAGGGGGACGTCCAGGAAAACCGGACGGGCGCACGCGAGAGACAAACAGTGACACGGAGAGTGATGGAAAGCAACGGAGAGCTGCAGAGAGTAACGGAGACAGACATAGAGAAAGACAGACGGTGCGTGTAAGAGAGGGAAAGAAAGAAAGAGAAAGAGTGACATAAAGAGAGAGACCGAGAGAGACAGAGAGACAAGAGGCAGACAGAGACACTGAGAGAGGCAAACAGAAAGGAATAAAGAGAAACAGAAAGAAATAGAGGCAGAGGGAGACGAACAGAGATGCAGAGACAGAAAGATAGAAGACACGGAGGCAGACAGAGACGCAGAGAGAGAGAGAGAGAGAGAGACAGAAACAGAGAAAGACAGATAGACAGACAGATATACAGAGATAGAGACAAACAAAGAGGGTCAGAGTGAGACCGACAGAGGCAAAGAGACGGACAGAAAGAGACACAGAGAGAGGCAGATACAGAGAGAGATAAAATGTTTTCTTTTCGCGATGATTGAATAAGATAATACCCGGGCAGCGCCGGGTATTTTGCTGGTTTAGTATAAAATACTACATTATCCGTGAATGCAATCTTCAAGGTTTGTAATTTTTGAAAGTTGTTTATATAACCCCGCGACCACACGGTTCGTGCCGCAGGTGATTAACCGTTCTGTTCTCGTCTGGTTGCCTCGTTGCATGGTTTGAGAAAATAACGTTTGAGCGTTTCTAAAAATGCGGAATTCTGAGCTAGTTTTCACAGAAAATAGTTGACTTTTCGAGAAACTTTACTTGACAATATTTAAAGCACATGTACTCATTATTGTAATAGCGTGTACAAATTGCCGCTAATGTAAATATTAACGATGTGTGCCAGAAAAAAAATTGTAATTTTTGAAGGAAAAGGAGCAGAGCCACATGGCGTTTATGCCATCTCATAGAGTACATTTAACACTATCCCTACCCAAAAGTTTGAAGAAAAAATTTGGAGCCGTTTTTCGGAAAATCTTGATTTTGTATTTTTTTTAAAAATCTACATATTGCACGCAATATTGGGCGAAAACTACTAAACTTTTTAAAAAATGTACATGACATTAATGAAAGAACTCGCTATGGAGAATACATTTTATTTGAAGGAAAAATCTGTATCTTCAATTTTGTAGTTGTAGTAAGACTCAGAAAAAAACTGGAAATTTTCAAAAATCCAGAATTAACCGTGGCCTATGCCACCTTTATATCTGTATTTTGCTCTATTCTTACAATAAATCAAAAGAAAAAATTTGAGCTTTTTTGAGAAAATTTTGAAAATGTCCGGGAAGCTTCTGGGGTAGAGTACCCCCAAATTTTATAGATTATTTTTGAAAATCTCAAAGATTTGACTTGAGCCAGATAGACATGTAGACATGGCTTTCTCCAATTTGAAAAAAGTCTTACGTATATTTTAGGCGCTAGTGGAGTTCACAGACGAACAGACAGACGGACGTTTTGCTTTCAATTGGTTTTTTCATTTCAAGGACCCTCAAAACAGTAATTCTGGCTACTCCATGCGTTAGGGGATCTTTTTCTTAATTTAGCAACTGGATTTATCAACTTTTTTGTTATCAGCGCCCAGCGCCCAGCAATGAATTTTTTTCTGACGAAAATCCGCCGTTTTTTCGCGCAGCATTACATAACTTTCCTTACACTACGTATATTACTTAGTATATACGTATTTATACGGAAAAGTAAGAAGGAAAACACTAAAACATTGTTTTCTTCTCCTATTTCTCTTCTACTTTTCTTCTACTTTCCTCTTCTGCTTTTTCTTCTTTCGTTAAAGTTACGCATTTAAACAAATATTATGAGAGAAATTGTCACAATTAAAATTGTTACGTATTGAATTTTTAAATGAATATGGATATGGATTGTAATTTTCGATTTTGCAATCGTTAAATACTGTTTACAGTATAACAGTCATTACTGTACACCCGAAACTTTCTAACGTAAACATAGCGATATTGGGGGAGGAAAATGTTCTATGGAATCCAGGTTGCGAATTAGGGAGAAACAACCAGATAGTCCCTGTCCCCAATTCTGCTGCTTGTGTGTGCATGAGCAAGAGAGATAGCGCACGGTGGTTGGGGAGTAGATGGGAATAGTTCCTCGCATACACCAAGTGTAACTTACTGAACTCTCCCAAATGTGTTCACGAAGCTTTAGACCAAGTGTCTGGGTTGAAGATGAACAGAGGATTACATGTAGATTTACTGTCCTCTTGAATTCGTGTAAGACTGGCAACTTTGCACCTTCGTTCCTCTATTCCTTGTTCGTATTACGCGCTAAAAAGAACAAATCAATAAATACAGTGTGTAATATTTAGTTTTACATTTGTTTAAAACGGACGTTTAAGAGAGATGCTAGATACTGTCTCAAGCTGTTAGGAGATAAAGAAATCCTGTACCGACTTGTGGCAGGAGAGGAAGGCTAAATTCAGAGACAGTACTTTAACTAGACATATTTATTGTTACTTCCACGGCCAAGCAGCGTGGACTTTGGCGAGAGACAGCGCGGCATGGCATGACGGTGATGGGGCGGCAACGTCCAGCAGTGACGGAAAGTGCTGCACTAGAGTGCGCTCGCCCGTTTATATTTGACTATTGGAAACCGGCAGACGTTGTTCTGCCCTTCATCTCCCTCTTTCCCCTTCCATCTCCCTTTCTCTTTCTCTCTCTGTCTCTCCGTCTCTCTCAGTCCCTGTCTCAGTCAGTCTCTGTGTGCCTGTGTCTCTGCCTCACTCTGTCCCTCTCATTTAGTTGAGATTCTGCACGTCTCTGAGCAGGTGAAATAATATCGAGAAGCGCCAGACCAGCAAAAATGTACTAGAATGTTCATGAAGATCTCATCCTGTAGTTTACGATGTGAGAAACGTTTCTTTCAGGCTAGATTTTAATGCCCTAGAATGCTTAGTTTAAGTTATTTAATGATATAGATTCAAAATGCTGCTGAGTGTTGCAGATTGCATTAGACGTGAAATATTCAGTAGTTTTTTTTCCTACAGCGCCATATAGTAGAGTTACTACAGAAAAGACCGCACATAAACATTCTCGGTTTGATTGATTCGTGTTTCCGGGCGCGTCAACTACCTAGGTAATTAGTCCCGTAAGTGTAGTGCGTGTTTTCTCGGGAGGTGACGATGATCTTTTCCCCGCTGGATGGCGAGATCTGGCGCCGACCTACCGTCAAGTAGCGGGGTTTTCCCCCAACCAGGTATCTCCCACCAGCGGGGCACCGTCCCAGCCGGGACAAGCTGCAAGCTCCCGACCGGTCTCCCGGCATGTGTGGTAGTGTAGTTCATGTTAGTGTAAGAGTGTGTGTGTGTGTGTGTGTGTAAGAGAAAAGGATAGGACAAAGAAGAGGAAGGAAAGATCGCGCGCGGTCCGTGGCCCGTTTGCTAGGGTACTACTCCGTGATTCGCCTGATGTTCATCGGAGAAACTACGGAAAACTACCAATCAGAGCAGCCGGCCGCTAGAATTCCTCTTCAGACAGCGACTGAATTCGAGCTAGCTGACAAGCTAGTGTCAAAAATCCTGCCGCCGTCGGGACTCGAACTTAGAACCTCCCGGTGAGAGGGAAAAACATTCTCGGTGAAAAAATACCTAGAAGTGCCACCTTTCATGGAGATCGGTCATACGATGTCGGAGTTTACATATATATATATATATATATATATATATATATATATATATATATGTATATATATAGAGAGAGAGAGAGGAAGGGGGAGGGGGAGAGGGAGAGAAAATGCTGAAGTCGTCGAGTGATTGACAAGAGGGACCGTTTGCTGTCGGCTAAGTGTCGTCGCACAACAAAACTAAGATATCTCAGATATAAATTATGACCTAATAAATGCTCTCATGTCCTTTAGTTTTTCAATTAAAAATTTGCTACGTATTTCGGCTTTCATGCTTTGATTGAATTTACTTTTGATTGTACATTTTCAGCTAACAGTTTTTTTCCACTGAATTGTGTATGAATTAATCGTTAATTCTTTTTGCAAACTCTCAACTTTCGGTAAGTCATATATCGCTCGGATGGCCCAAAAAGTATTTGATACGTATAAATTATTCCAATTGTAGTTGCTCATAAATTTTCAAAAATATTTTCATGCGATATTATTCAAACAATTTTTTTTCAGTAAACTGAAGTATTTCTTGCAACTACTCAAAATTTACGTCCATGTCAGTGTAATACAATGATTAAATGACAAACAGTTCAAATTATCCACTTCTCATCTAATTGTGTAGTGGATATTGGATTGTTCAGTGTTCATTTGTGCTTTCTCTTTGTGTAGTATAAATGTGAGGGTAAATGTACTGCATGTGGCGGATTTGTGTTAAATAGTATAGCAGTATGCGATTAACAGTATATCTCAGAATCCACGGAGAATATGGCTCCAGAGGTTCTTAATAATATTCGTTTGGAAACAACTTTGCAGTCCCAAACAATCCGACAGTTATTACGTATAAAAAAAGTAAAAAATATTTTAACGAGTTATCTTAATATTAGTTTATGATTTCAGAAAGATTTTCTAGGCCGTGAGCCTGAAATTAATACTGCGATTCTTCTGACAAAATCTCTTAGTTCGAAAGTTGCGAGGAAAGGAAAGTATAGTTTACAACAAAAAAAACGATTCCATTTTTTTACGTAACAGAATAAAAATAACTGGGTTACTTCTTGTTCTAATTTCCCCAGTCTTGCTCCGGCAATCGCTAGTTGTTGATCAGAGAAACCTCGAAATCGATGTATCAGAGCAGGCGTCCTCTACTGTTCTCCTCCGAACAGCGGTTGTCATTCCTTATTACGTAGAGTCGCAAAATCAGAAACCCTGAGATTGGAACCCTAGGACCTTCCCGTGGCAGTAGCTGTTGCCCCAAACTACCTCACCCGGTTTCAACTATTGAGTAGCCGGCCTGCGCGCTTTGCAGCGGCTGAGCGTGCTTGCTCAGTCTGTTTATGCGTTACGGACGCAAAGACAATGGCCCACTCTCGGGCACCCCCTTGATGGAACTGTTCTGTCCGATGTTGCCTCGGCCGCGGCCCGGCGCGGGGGCGTCACCGCAGCGGCGGCGGGGGCGGTGGGGGCGGCTAGCGACCGCGAGCCCCGCGGAGCCACCTGCTTGTCATTCACCGCCCCCTTTCCCTTTCAAATCGCCGCCCCCCGCCCCACGCCCCGCCGGCTCCTGCCCGCCATGAATATGTACCCTGCGGGAGCTGCAGGCGCGGTCACTCACTCGCTCGCTCGCCGCTGCACGCGCTAGTCTCGCGCCGGCCGCTCCGCCCCTC
Source organism: Acheta domesticus (assembly GCA_031308135.1). Classification (NCBI taxonomy): domain Eukaryota; kingdom Metazoa; phylum Arthropoda; class Insecta; order Orthoptera; family Gryllidae; genus Acheta; species Acheta domesticus. The sequence goes on along the minus strand of JAHLJT010003656.1, from coordinate 122,661,585 downwards.
GCCTACTTCGCCATGCATTGGCCCGTCTGCTGGACTAGGCTTTGCGTGACATATCCGTGCACTCGACGCCGGTAAGACAGAGTTCGCTTCGATCGACCACGGCGAAGTACCCGCATAAATATATTAAATGAGAGTAAAATGTCTGTTCTAGATGCTAAGAAAAATTTTATCTCTACCATCGTATGTTTTGAATAAAATAAATTTAAAGTAGTACAGACTCTTACGGAAAAGCTTACGTGGGCACAGTTTTTTTAAGTTCTTGAAGAAGTTATACGATCAAAGAACCCTTTTATTTTATTCAATTTATAGTAATTTTTGAGGAATGAGATGTTATTCGTTCTGAAGTACCTCGCCACTTATTATAAAGAGTGATTGATAAAAAGCTTCCGCGAATATCAAGGCAAGTAGAAGTGTTGCCTCTCTACCAACGAGTTATAAGTTTGTACAAACCATACAAATTTATTGTCAACACTGCTTTCTTCCGATGCGATTGGAAACCGGGATAAGACATTTCTTATCACACATAATCACAAACGTTTTTATTATAATTTGCTTTCGATGTAAACAGGGTTGACAGATATTCAGCGCATAAAGAAAGAAAAGTGCGGGAGGTGAAGTCAACTTAACCTCCTCCATTTGGTATCGCCAACCTAAGAAAATGAAAAATCATTATATGAAACTAAATTTAATATTAATCTTTGCGTTTTAGAGAGGAATAATTCTATACTTCTTTTAACTGTTTACTAATAAATATCTCAATGCTCAATTACATTGCCAAGCATCTCTTATTAATCTATAGATGTAATAAGTAGTTGACTACTTCGCTAGCGACCAGCATGAACCGTGAACCGCCAGCGAAACACCCGAAAAAGGAGGTAGTGCGCGTACGCAGACATCTGTACTGCGATTTTCTAACTTTGCCCCTCAAGCCCACTCAAATACCATCTTTGCGATGGAATATGTCACGGCATTTCGCATCTTTTCTCAGTCGTTCCGCTAGTCTTCGCAGGATCGCTACCGTATCAAGCAGTGCTTGCGATCATGCGACTTCTCCCGGCAAGACCGAGAAAGACTCGAAATGCCGTGACATATTCCATCGCGAAGATGGGATTTGAGTGGCCTTGAGGGGCAAAGTTAGAGAAATCACGGTACATGTGAAGTGTTGCTGTACATCGGGTAACCTAATGCAACTTAGGGATTGTAATCATCCAGTTCTTGATTTTTCTTGCATTAGTAATTCGTTACATTCGTTTCTTTGCGAGCTTTCTTACATGAAATGTGAATGTAACTTTTTGTGCCGAAGCTGTCTGTCGAAAAGCTGGGAAGTCGTACGTTTTTGAGAAGGCATTCGGTGTAGCCGTCTCTCTTCTCTCTGACGTCAACCATGTGCACAACGTTCTCGAGAGAAGTCGAATTGGCTTCCCCGTTACACCGCCTAAATGCTTGCTGGCTTCCACATACGCCCTGCTGCCTATCCGTTCGACATATTATTGTTGCTCTTGCTTGGGTGATCAATCGTTTGTACGCCCATCAGCGTCATTTATGATAAGTGCTGCATTATGATAAGATTTCACCGTGCGCTTCATTTGACCAAACCATGTCTAAAGTGACAGTAAAATGTCGAGTCATATATCCTTCAAAAATGCGTTTTTCCGATTTCTTTCTCTCCTCCTCGCTTCCGAGCGCCAATTATCTTCATTAGCTTGCATTTTTGCTCGCACCACACGTTTTCTAACTACCTGTCAGTCTGATCACTTACTCGTTAGTTTGTCTGCCAGACCATGCTCTCTTAAAACTTTCCTGATTCTCTAATCATCCGGTATTTTGTTCAATGATCCTCCAGATATCGTCCTGCAGAAAATAGATAATCCTATCTTCTAGTTTCCCCCGTTGTCCCAGCCACCATCTCGAAAGTATTTTCTTCTCCTATTCTTTCACCCACTGCTTCAAATCCATACGTTTACCTGTTCCCTGGATTCGTTTCTGAACCACATCACCCATTAGTTCTTATGCTTTCATGCATGTTCGCAAACATGCTTTCAGTCACTTGGATTACTACGTACTAGCTGAATGTGACGTCGCCGACGCTTTAAACTACCTTCGGTTGTTTGACTTTTTTCTTTCTTCTTCTTCTTCCTTCTTCTTCTTCCTTCTTCTTCTTCTTCTTCTTCTTTTTCGTCTTCTTCTTCGTCTTTTCCGTCTTCTTCTTCGTCGTCAACTCTCTCTCTCTTTCTCTTCGTTGGTATTGGTACTGGAGTTTAGTAAACACCACCTACATCTAATTAGGTGGCGTTGATTTAGTTCCCGGCATACTCTCCAAGATCGCGTCGCCAAATCACGAAAAAACACGTTTCTGGAAATTTCTTTTAATCTTCCGACCTAATCTAAAAACAAATGATCAGTTCCCCCTCAAGAGACCGAGAAGCGTCGAATGACACCTTGTACGTCTCGATTGGTGCAAGGAAAATGGCCTAGCCGTGAGAGGCGGAACAGCAAATCCGCACGCACACGAGGAGTTTACTCAAATACTATACAGGGATTGCCCTGTTACTATCATTTCGCTCCTACTCTTCACCAGATTCAGCGAATACTAAATACAGGATGTCCGGAGAGGAAGCGTCGAAAATAAGCTCTTAAGACAATTCTAAGCATATTTTGTCTAATAAACTACGTGGATATTCCGAATGGTTGGGCCGCAATGAGCACTCAAAATTTGGTTTGAAAAATTGATTTCTAGGCAAAAACTTGCTTTATGGAAGCACAGAAACACTCAGAAACATGTTAATTGTTTATTATTTACAAAAGAAATGAATATATTTGTTCAGACAGAAAAATTAAGCGAGAAATAAAAAAGCAGTCGAATTGTGTAAATTGGGTGATTTTTCATTTCTCGCTTAATTTTTCTTTCTGAACAAATATATTCATTTCGTTTGTAAATAATAAACAATTAACATGTTTCTGGAGTGTTTCTATGCTTCCATAAAGCAAGTTTTTGCCTAGAAATCAATTTTTCAAACCGACTTTTGAGTGCTTATAGCGGCTCAACCATTCGGAATATCCACGTAGTTTATAAAACAAAATATGCTTAGAATTGTTTTAAAAGCTTATTTTCGAAGTTTCGACGTTTCCTCCCCGGACAACCTGTATATTATTCGTAATAATTTATCTGCTCATGTACTGCTGTCTCACTTCTTTATTTATTCCACGTTCTTTCTGTTAGCCGCTCATCCGCGCGTCTTCTCCGCCCTCGAGAGTCGCTCGTGTTCCATTTCCTGAAGCGGCTGCCCCCCCCCCCTCCGACCCGTCGCGTCGCCACGATGAGAGGACGCGGTCACGTGGCCTCCCCGCCCCGCCGCGTGGAGCGGGCGGCGCCGTTTTTCACATTCAGTGGTAATTACACGGCCTTACTGGATGGAGATGAGTTCGGTACTCGGCCACCGCGGGTTAATTTGTTTCCTCTTTAACTCGGGTGCTGCATAAATGTTCCGACCTTTTTCGTAATATGGGTGCACTTTTTCTCGGTCGGTACCGACTCTTTTGGATTGCAGAGGCCTGGCTCATGTGTAGTCCGAGAGTTAAAATGGAGAAACGAAGTATTGTCCACTTTGTAATTACTCTGCTATTTGTAGGCTAATTCATCTCTTAACGAACTCCTGTATTCATGTTAGAGAGAAAAAAGGATTCGGAGCACCAAATGTTAATGAATGTAACAACACTGTGAAGATACAAATGTTCTGCAGCCTTCTAGGTTTCTCTTGCTTTAGAAGAGGTTGAAACACATTTTGAACGTACAAAAGTCTGGCCCCTGAATGTATCACAATGGCATTAATATTAATGTAGGTGGTACATAAGCTAAAATATATGAAAACTTCGTATTGATTATTTCATTAGTGGTAACTAGATCTTTAACTACTTTAAGAAGCGGGGAAATATACATAGTAAACTTTTACTAACCAAAATAGGTGTGACCAACAAAAAGTGATTGTGAAGCAAAATACATTTTCTTAGGAGTATTAATATACTTTTTTAGAAGCTACTAGTAATAGAGGTTCTTTCAGGGCAAGCTTGCTAAAAGTTCAATTTTTAGCACTTGCAACCAAGTTGCAGAAAGTATTAAACTTTCAATAAATCGATTCGTTTAATTCGGGCATACCACCAGCTCAATTTTTGAAGATGAATTTAGTTTTAAGTGCCCGATTATGTGAAAGATAAATGTTTTTGGAATGGTAGCATCGTGGACTATGTCCGTCCGTAGCTGGTACATGCGAGCAATGGAAGCTTGAAAAAGAGTGAGGGTACTGGGAGTTGGAGGGCGCAGCATGCTAATATATTATAAATGGGGCTTTATTCCGCATAGTCTGCGACTATTAACTAAACTAAGAATACCGACCCTTTCATATGATTTCATATTACTGTTTTGTTTGCTGGAAATATTTTTTATCTCTTATTTTCGGGTGAGCACAATTGTATCTTCCGTTATCAACGTAAAAGTTGTCTTAGACAAGGATTAAAATCCCGATTCGCGCAAATCGGTTGTACTCTACATGCCACAGTTTTCCTCGTTCAAGAAATATTTTGAAGAGGTAAAATGTAAGTGACAGTTCGGACATACATGCAGCCCCGCCTAGTTCTCAACCCACCGGCCGCCACCGGTTGAACGTGAGACGATGCTCAAGTGTTCAAGTAAATCTGTGAACGCAACAAAGAACACAAAATACTTTCGTCTGACCGCATCAGCTACTACTCACCTTAATGCATCATTGAGTAACTTGTAAACTTGAATTACAGTAAAATGGAAGTCAATAAGGCTGTCCAAAAATATAGTATCTGACAACGTGGATAAAGAGTTCTTCTGGTTAACTGCGCTCATAGGATTGCGCCACTGGGCTCATCAGCATCGTGTAACGTTTCCTACAAGCAAAACAAAATGTCTCTTTAGTCGGCTCCGTGGCCGAGATCGCTAAGACAATAGTGCCGTAGTGATCTTGAATCGTGGGGTCGCGGGTTCGATTCCCGCCTCGGGCATGGTGGTATGTGTTCGTACCTTATCATCACCATATCGTTTCATCCTCATACCATAACGTCACATCCAATAGTGGTCGCTAATGACCTTGCAGTTGTTGCGACCTTAAATAACAAAACAAAAAAGGGTCTCTTTTGCCAGTCGTATCATAAATAAATACTTTAACCTCTGGAGCCATATTCTCCATGGATTCTGATTAATGAATAATTTCAACAAAGATGACTGATCCGAGTACCCAATTCTGAATTAACCGGCGTCTCTAACATAGCTATTTTCGAGCACCTCGATGCAGAAAGTCGAAATAGAGTACCAAACTGCGATCCCTAAACGTAAGATCGTGAATTTTAAATCTAATTGATGTAGATATTCGTTATATTATAAATTGTACTTAACCAATTATGGAATCATAATACATGGTTTTATAAATTTGAAGAACAATAGAATGAACAAAACAATATGTTAATAGCTTTATTTAGCTTTTCATTTAAATTGAAATTACTCCGTTATTGCTACAATGAGATAAATGGTTTTACGATACGTTTTTACAATATTAAGTTTTTCAAAATAAGATGTATTGGGCTTATCTTGAAAATTAATTGAAAAAACTCAAACAGCTGGACATAATTGGACTACGTGACTCCTGACATTATGTATGTATGTATGTATGCATGCATATACTCGGTGCATCATCCCATGAACGGGCTCAGGCCTACCGGCGACGTCCCTGCCTCGCTGCCATGGGTTAAGGGGGTACATGTGATTAGTACGTAGACATTCCCACGCCGTATTCCGGTCTTCTCAACCTGAGAAGAGAATTTTCTCATCCTCACAAAACAACATATACTGGAAAATTGCAAGGAAGACGCACAATATAGTCTTGCCTCGACCGGGAATCGAACCCGGAGACGCGTGGTGGAAAGCGAGCACACTGACCAAGAGCTAGCCACGAGGGTCGGCATTATGTAGTAAACGTACAATAATTTGCCTGCAACGAGTAGAATGACGTATTCTCAAAGTATTTGATGTTGATTCCAAACAAGAAGTCACATTTCCTACTGATCAGTGCTAAACAAAAAAATAGATACTTTTAACAGTTTAGAACTTCCATTTCTTCGATTGAACTCTTCCCTGTTATTAGACTAAATAAAGGGGTGCAGAAAGGTCGCGGTTGGTTTTACTTTGTTTCTGAGGTTCGAGTTCGGGTCCCCTGACTTCAGTTTAGGGCACCACATTCACCAGCCTCGCTACACCCTTGACAGCCACCAATTCTTAAAATTAGTAGTGAATGAAACCAAAAATAGAAAGTAAAATTTCATTGGAAGCTGTGAAAATCCCAGCTCCAAAGGGAACGATAAGGACCTGGTAATAATTTTTTTAATTTTAATTTACGGCCTTGTCATAAATCCAATAAACAGTAAAAGAAGCGTTTGATATTTGTAAACGGAAGCGATAATCCCAGTTTACGATAAATCAAGTCTGTTTGTGTTATCTGCCACGTGTCGTTCAAAATTGTTCGTAATACCACCTGTTTAGAAAAAAAAATCATAAGCAATAAATAGTACATCTTAGGAGTCAATGTACTTATACACCATCTTTAGCTAAAACTCCTTTGTTTCGATTGATCTTAACGGACGACGGATTGCTAAAACCTTTCACGGACGCATGTCGTGGGGGGGGTGCTTCCTATGCCTGGTTAAGTTCATATAACATTACGGTAATACGAAAAAACTTAAACGACGTGATATGCGACTGATTGCCCCCGTGCACGTGCCGCAGTACACGTGTCCAGCAGCGCCGCACCCCCCCCCTCGGGGCCCCGTTTGCCTTCGCCCGCCCTCCGTCCGGTTTATAACGGCGTCTCGCGCGTCCGTTGGGCCGCCCTGGCAGGCCCTCCCGTTAGTGGCCGCTTGGCCCCGACGGGAGGCCGTCCATGCACAGATTACGCTGGCGGACGCCGCCCGGCGATGAAGCCTCGCCCTCGCCCCCGCCCCCCGCCCCCACCCCCCCGGCCCCCGCCCACCGCCACGGCCCCTGCCTTCTCCCTCGCCCTCGCCCTCCCACCCGCCTTCGCCCTCGCCCTCCCACCCGCCTTCGCCCTCGCCTTCGCCCTCGTCCTCTTCCCCGCTCTCGCCTCCGCTCCCCGACCTCGGTCTCGCCTCCGCCCTCGCCCTCTCCCTCGCCCTCGTCCCCGCCCTCGTCCCCGCCCTCGTCCCCGCCCTCGTCCCCGCCCTCGTCCCCGCCCTCGTCCCCGCCCTCGTCCCCGCCCTCGTCCCCGCCCTCGTCCCCGCCCTCGTCCCCGCCCTCGTCCCCGCCCTCGTCCCCGCCCTCGTCCCCGCCCTCGTCCCCGCCCTCGTCCCCGCCCTCGTCCCCGCCCACGTCCCCGCCCTCGTCCGGCAGACTCCACGCTTCCCGCGTCCGCCTCAGTCAGCGATGCACAAGTGCTTTCGATAGATGGAAAGAAAATACATACTAGGTGTTTACTGCGTTTCTGAACGCTGTTGTTAACTGGGTCGTGGACACCATACGTTCTAGATACGTTCTTAGGCAACCTCTATAGAAATACTTAAATTAAGCAGTATTCATGTTCGTAGAGTCTGCGTCACACCGTTACTCAAGTTTATGCATATATAATTATTATTTTTGTATTTGTTAATTGAGTGTTAGTTATTCTCCCTATCTTTAACTCCAAACCTTAGTCTTCTAGGCCCAATGCTGTCACTCCTCCTCATATTATCCATCTCCAACCTTCTTTTCTCCTGCCCCTTCACTCGTTATCCGAGCAGTTCCCGGTGACCAGTGATCTTAACATAATAACTGGATGCACAACTGCAATGCTTTGAAGTGCTGAAAATCGTGACGGTCGTTTTTCGTTAGGTTGGCTGCGGTGAACGTCTTCCTACTGACTTTCTTACGAGTGAAATGTGTCTTGTGTGTTGTCTAGAGATGCTTACAATCGTGACGCGGCGTCACCCGGACAGCCAACTTAATATTGACTCCGGCCGCGGAAGCCTACGCTCTCACTAGATGTGAATGTTATTAGATGAAATTTTTAGCCATAACTTTTATAAGATTTTTTTATGTTTTCGACAACTATTATTTGCTATAAGTCGATATAACAAAATTATTAAAGATACGCAAACTAAGAACAGTCCCCCCCGTTAATGTTAAAAAAGTTTCCAAGAAATGAAAGAATGGATTTTGTTTAAGTATTGTAGGTAAATTGAAATTTCAAAGTATTAAATACTGATTACTTTCAACTTTTTTAAGTTCTAGTGAACATGAAAGAGAATAAATGTTTAAAATTGGAATGAGACCCTATTTCCTGCTATTTGGTTCTGAGGTAACTAGGACAGAACAGACGTTCACCATCATGGTGGTCCGTCACGATTTCTGACACGCAACACTCACTGTGCTGGATACTCGGATTGACATGCATTTTTACCAGCTTGTTCAGCACCTTTCAAAACTCCTATATACAATTTTTTACGTGCTATGAAGCATTTCAAGCAGTGTTTCTGTGACTATTAGTAATGGGATCTTTCATGACCTTACCGCCTGTGGAAGGGCGGAAATCGTTGCTCGCCGCTGGTTCTGCGGCTGTTACTCACACACCGCGCCGCCACTCTCGTCGGCGAGCAGCGATTTCCTCCCTTCCTCAGGCGGTAAGGTCATGAAAGGTCTCAATAATAATAGTCACAAAAACACTGCTTGCAATGTTTCATAGCACGTAAAAAAATGGATATAGGAGTTTTGAAAGGTGCTGAACCAGCTGGTAAAATTGCATGTCAATCCGAGTGTCCAGCACGCTGAGTGTTGCGTGTGAGCACAGAGTGTTGTCCCCAGTCTCCTCTAGAGCTCATTGCCTTACTTGCAATGCTTCATAGCACGTAAAAAAATGGATATAGGAGTTTTGAAAGGTGCTGAACCAGCTGGTAAAATTGCATGTCAATCCGCGTATCCAGTACGCTGAGTGTTGCGTGTGAGCGCAGAGTGTTGTCTCCAGCCTCCTCTAGAGCTCACTGCCGGTGCCAGTGGCCACCTTCACAGCGGCGGAGGAGCGAGAAAAGTGGCCGGGCGCCGCGCAGGGGTCGGTGGCCGAGACGGCCCCACGGAACAACCTGGGAGGCAATAATGCTGCAAAGAGCGCTCATAACGAGGCAGGCGATGCGAAATGAACCCAGGTGGAAGTTACACAAAGGAAGGAGAAAGCGAAAGGTGACGTAGCAAGCGCATCGGCTGTTCTGGAGGAGTGGGGGTGTAATATGTAGATGGACGTGCTCGTCAAGATATGAAATTTGCTAACGCAACGGTTTCCAACCCTTTTGGTTGTGCAGATCGCCTGTTGTATTTAAATGGTTTTGAGGTCTATTATAGAAATATTCAAGTAAAAAAAATACAAACACACACACACCAATATATATATATATATATATATATATATATACGGTTACGCATTTTTTACCTGGCACGACGGACGTAAAGTCAAAAACAAGCAATCAAGATTTAGAATTTAGAAAAACTCAAAGGTATTTTTGGCATTATTTGTCTCCCACGAGACAACCTAATACGCATTAGAACTTGACAGTTTAATTCTCAAATCACTGTCTATATATGGTTTATTTCTTTACTTATTTTATAAAGGCTGAAGTTGAGAAAGTGTGTTAATAGTGATAAGTGTTCGAAAAATCCATCAAGTGTGTCAGTGCAAATTTAGCAATTGTTGGGTATTGGTGCCGAACATTTACCCTCAAGGGAGCATTGATGCTGTCTAAAAATATGATTTTAGAGTCTAATTATGTAGTAGTTCACTTAATGAGCCTTCATTTGAAGGTAATTTCACTTTATGTATTCTTGTGACTTCGACTTTTGAATAGCAATCTGCGGACAACTTATATTAAATGTGTTATCCGTGTGCATTTGTGAGCCGTGGCCCACAGTTCAGGATTCCCTGTGATGAGGCTTAGACTTTGAAATATTAATTTTATAAGCTATATTTTTCAGTGAAGTGACAATCGCACCATGTTTTGTTAAACAAACGAAGTGTTAAATCAGGTGGTGTTGGTCCATTGAGTACTTTCCCTTGAAAATACCTACATTCATTTTTAAATAAATGTATATAGCCAATATAACTTTCAAACTAAAAATATATTATTTTACGCTTGAAAAATCAAAATACTTTGATTAGCTCAAAAAACATGAGAGCAGGAAAAATCTTGCGAAGACCATGATGAAAGCTGTTAATTGTTTTGCTTCGCGCAGATTAATAAAAAGGTTTTTTTAATTCATTATTTTGTTTTGCCTCCACTTCTTTATTTCATTGACCTGTAACGTTAACTTCGAATGTGTAGCAAATACGGCAAACTCTGTTCCCGACGCCAAATATCTCTGTGCTAAATATATGTGGTAGAAATATCATAAGGGGATCCACTGTAAGGTTTCAATTCACAGGTAGGAACTTCAACATTCTTTAAATACATTTCATGAAAACTGTTTCGCACTAATAATAATGCCCACGACAAAATGTATATTAAAGCGTGCTAGAAAGTCATTAATGAAAACATTTTAAATCTGTCAACTTTCGTATATATCAAAATATAATGGAAATTGCGTATAACATTTGGCATTTTTTGGGTTTTAACGAACGCGTCCCTGGTGAGCACTAGACACATTTCAAATATCCACCTTGACTACGGCTGTTAGCACATTTTGCTCGGCGCGGACAAGTTCCTGCGACTTCCGCCCACCTGGGCACTCTTTGGAGTGCTTCCCGCTAAATTATGGGAGTTCCATGCTAGACCAGGGTGTCATGGGGGCGCCAATTCCAAAATTCGCGCGTCCCACTTAAAAAAAATCCATCATCAATCAATTAACCCATCAATCAATCAATGAAATGGAATGAAGACATTAATTAAATCATTGTTTCCCCGCGCCTTGATGCATGTGACAGTTCTTCCGCCGCCCTGCCAGGTTGCAATCAGCTACCCTCGCCGCCGACCCCGGTGACGTCACTACATCACCACCGTCACCGCCGCCACCAACACCATCGCGCCGTCGCGCCCGTATCTCTCCCCCCGCCTACGTCCGCCCCCCGCCGCCAGCTAGCCGGCTGCCCGCCCCTCTGCGCCCTGCCCGGGGTCGGAACCCGGGGCAGCGCCAGAACACGCGCGGACAGCGGGCGACACAACTGGTGGAGTGTGGGCCAAGCGGAAGGAGCTATGGTGGCCCGGGAGCATGAAGCATCTACGGCGGTGAAGGGCATTTTTCACGCTTTCTGCATTTGAGACCCTCTACTAGACAGCGGTGTGATTTGTAGGAGCGGTGGTGCTGTGACAGTGGTGTGGTTCGACAACCCAGCCATGTGTGCCTCGTAACCTTTCAATGTTACATTCATTTGGTTTTTGCTTGCTGTGTTAGTCAGGTAGCATCGCTTGGTCAGTGTGTGCCTTTAATTTTGTGTTTCGCAACACTGCAAGAGTTTTGTGAAATTGTTAAAGTTTTTTTTTGTATTCTTTGACAACGGCTGTGTTCCGGACCAAGCACAGACTTTCACATCAGGGCAGTTTTTGCCAGAACGTATATAATTGGAAGAATGTGATTGGTTGTTATGCCCTGTTAATAAAAACACATGATAAAATGATTGTCTAACAGCATTACTACTAGTTGTTTGTAAATTACTGATATTTGGTATTAGTATTTTCCAAGCACAGAATTTCTTTGATTAAGAGCAGTGTTTTATTAGCAGAAACAATACTTGAAAATGGTGGTTATCACCCAATAATACAATTAAATTCTTAATCAGTTTTATGAAATACGTCTGAAGATATTTTAGTGCGTATTCTTGCTATAAATCAGAATGGAAAGAAACTGATTGTTTCTGATTGATTGGCATTGAAGAACATTTAAGATGGTTCTTAAGTCTTCTTCCTGGGAGAAAACCTTTCAATTAACCACAATTTCCAAAATATGCAATAACCCTCATAACAAACTACTTGAATATTTAAATTCACATTTTTCTCGATTTATATTATATGTAACTGTACTTCACTGTATAAGATTTTACTGTTGTTATTTTAAATGTAACTACATGAACCGTACATGTATTCCACGCTTTGTAACTATTGTTTTGAAAGTGAAAATAACGATATTGAAAAAAAAGTGATCGTTGCAGGCAGCCTGAGCGAGAGGGTGGGGATTTTGTACGATGTTAACATGTTTGGTATGATGATGACATGTATTTCCGAGTAACGTGTGTTCCAGTTTGCATGGGTGGCTGCTGATTTCTTGAATTATAATATTCGAAATTCTAATTGTTTAATATTAAATCTGTTTGATGCACAGCTGAGGAACAATTCCTTATCCAGCTGTAGAATACTTCGATTTTTTGCGGATGGCATTTCATGAATCCAACGAAAGCGTCAATTTCCCTGGCGAGTTGGAGGAAAATTCGATATTTACAATCGTATTTGATGCAACCAGACGGTTCGAAGGCCCGCAGAGGGGCGGCTGGGAGGCTGACGAGCGTTGTTTGCAGCGCCTTGTCCGCCGCCAACTGCCCGAGAGACAGGCGACGCGGCCGAAAGGGAAATTCCTGAGGCGGGCGGCGGCTGCGAGGTGCCTGGCGGCGCCGGCAGCCACGCAGCAAAGCCATTGAACGATTCCGCGCGGGCTTTAACGAGGGCGATTGTCCGGGCGACCAGCGCTGCCAGGAGCAGCAGCGTTGACGGTGGCGTCGGTGGAGCCAGTGGTGGCGGCGGGATGGCGCCATGGGGGGGATGGCGACTGCGGTTGAGGAAAAGGATGATGTAGGCGACGAAACGGCAACAGCAGCAATGGCGGATTGATTGATTGATTCGTGTTTCCGGGCGCGTGAACTACTTAGGTCATTACTCCAATTAGTTTAGTGCATGTTTTTTTCTCGGGAGGTGGCGATGATCTTTTTCCCCGCTGGATGGCGAGATCTGGCGCCGACCTACCGTCGACTAGCGGGGTTTTCCCCTCAACCAGGTATCTCCCACCAGTGGGGCATCACCCCAGCCGGGACAAGCTGTAAGCTCCCGACCGGTCTCCCGGCATGTGTGGTAGTGTAGTTAATGTTAGTGTAAGTGTGTGTGTAAGAGGACAGGGTAGGACAAGGAAGAGGAAGGAAAGATCGCGCGCGGTCCGTGGCCCGTTTGTTAGGGTACTGCCCCGGTATTCGCCTGGTGTTGATCGGAGAAACCACGAAATGCAACCGATCAGAGCAGCTGGCCACTAGAATTCTCTTCCAGACAGCAATGGCGGAGGATGTGTTGGCAATGCAGAGGAGAATCGACATTTTGAGTGCGACTGTCAAGTTTTAAGTTTGGCTCAAAATTATGTCGTTAGAGAGGTTTCTTTCCATTTAAAAATATTGTGAAGTCTCGTGATTATCTACTTTTTTAATGATAATCCGATTTTGCTCAAGTGTACTATCTGAGATAAACTGTTTTTAATTAAAGACACACCAAAAAACCTTTAAAATGTATTTTAAAACATAAAAATCGAAATAGAAAAGTGGAAGTGAATAACAATAATAAGTGTAAATAAGTGGAATAGTGAATAAGGACGATGTGATTGAAAAGGAGTTTATATTGTATGATTTTGGATTTGCGTGATGAGTGAAAGTGAAACTGGGCAATTATTACGTTTACATCAGAAATGGCTGTGCGGTCAGTTAAAAGTTAGGTAGGTGAGGCGTTTGTGTTTAAAAAAAACTCACGCGGCAAAAAGGTGAAAAAATGGTGCTTTTTATCAGAAAATAGTTGTTTATGCTTGACCGTACACCTTATTCAAGGTACCAAAGACCGTGAATTCTTCTTTCGCTTACCTTTAACATGGCGCTGCAATATTGTGAAGCCCGAAAAATTGAGAGCGTGCATGGAATCTGTAAAACATGACCACACTAATTGAAACGACTACAAGCATGTATTGAACCCTCGAAGACCTTCAAAAAACACTTAGAAACATAACGTGATAAGTAACGTGATAGTACATAACGTGATAAGTAACTGTCTTTCAAAAACCGTCAGAGTTCGTGCGAAAGATACAAGACGTTGTCTGGGAAAGCGAAACACCGCCAAAGAGCGTCACTTCCGGGTGCCGATGAGGACGTTGTGAGCCCGGCTGGCTGTTCGGCATTTCCACACCGGAAGTCGCTGCCGGCGGAAGCCTCCAGCGCTCGTTCCCGCCCCGCCCCCTCCACAGCCCTGACGTCGACCGCCGATCACCCACCACTCACCACCCGTCCGCCCGCTCGATCGAAGAGTTCAATAGTAATCCTCTTGACTTTCAAAGCCGCCCGCCCCTGCCCCCGCCCCCGCCCCCGCCCCCACCCATTCCCATCACCGCCGGCGGCAGCTTAACTAATTCTGTCAATCATCGCAGCGCCCGCCTTTGATTCCATTGGGGCCTCCCGTCCGCGTCTCGCGTCCCTCTGAATAAATTCCTTTCCTTTATTCCGCGATATCTCACATTCGCAGTTCATAACTCCTTTTGTACTTTTATTACTGCTTCCTGACGGCGGCGGAGGCGGCGCGGCGGCCCCCGACGCCACTCTCGCCGCCCGCACGGCGCCCGCCCCCGCCCCCGCCCCCGCCCCCGCCCCCGCCCCCACCGCCCCCGCCGCTGCCACTTGCAGACCCGCGTTCGCCACTTCCCAGCGTTGCCAACGCCGCCGCCGCCGCTCCTCAACTCACCCCGAAGCGTCAAACGCCTTCAGCTCGATGCGTAGTGTTTATGTAAACATCTGCGATTTGCGTGGCATCCTTGGCATGTTTCCTTCTCTTCTGTTTTCTTTTTTGGTTTTCTTGGCAAGAGTTTCATTCTCATCTCAGACCTAATGTAATTTTACCTCTGCGTGTTGCTTTATTTTGTTCGTTTAGAGTGTGTAAATATTTGCGTATTTCAGAATGAAAGGATAATTGAAAGGATATTTGCTTTTCAGGTGATATGTAGGTTTTTGAATGCGGATTTACAGCGTTTGTTAACTCTTTACTCTCTGTTGCCTATCCTCTCGTACGTTGGAGGCCAACGCGGCAATTGTAAAGATATCTCGTTGCAACTTCGTCTAATCCAGTGGTTCCCAATGGGGTTTATATCTACCCCCTAGGGTTCGAAGGGGATCAATGATGATTGAGAAGTCGATACAATATCTGAAGCCGAATATTGATAGATGTAATCATGATCTCATTGTTTGCGAAAAAACATTAAATAAAATAATAATTGTTTTCTGATATAAAATATTAATTACGACAATCAGCTACGCTGGTGTATTGCACCGGTGCCGGGAAGTAAGGGCCCCCGCCGACGGTTATATGCAAAGAATAAAACAAACTGCACTCACTGCTTATTGTCTTCACTCTCCTTGTATTTATATAAAATAGATTTAAAACTATTCACTTCACGTTCATTGCAAATAGGGCCTCGTTTCGATTTTCTGTACCTGGGCATCCGAAAATATGGCAACGTAATCCTTATGATGTTAATAAAACTCAACAAAATATAACTGTGTATTGACAAGGATATTCTATCATCAGAGAAAATACTCTCTGTAATACAAACTGGAGAAATGAGGGTAAGTAAACAATGTTCAACATTTTTTAAAATTGTAACTCAAAAACAGAAATGTTTTCAATGATTATAAATCTAGATATTTACCATAATATTGGTGTTGGAAATTGTCTTTAAGATATTAATGTGATATTCTTTGCATAATGATTATTTATATTGTATAGGGCATAACTATGGGGGAGGGTTGATGGAGCCGACAATTCTTTTAATAGGGTTTGGAATTCCTACCTTAATCGTACTTTATGGTAATTGTAATTTATTTCAATGTCTTCTCAAGCATAAGTATGTTTCCCGTTTCTAATTAATAATATTTGACTTCTTTCATTATTTGATCTTGTATATATGGAATTCGAAAGGCAAAAGGACTTATTTCTGTATTTGTACCCCTGAAAATTGCATTTCGTTTATGGTATAACATCAGTAACTGCTTTATCATTTTCTCCCTTCTGGGTGGTCTGGTTACATTCTTTGAGAAACTCACTTCTTTTAGTTTTCTTTATTTGTATTTTTCACTATTCATATTTCTCAACATTTTCTCCACAGTGGAAATCTTGTGGTTCATGTAGAATGATAGACGATAGGTACATTAATCTTTTTTTGAAATAATTGTTATTTTTAGTATTTCTTTCATTTACATTCCTTGGATGTTAATTAATAAAATTAATTGAATGAATACATTATTTTTACATGCACTCGTCTTTTTTATCACTCTAACACTGCTCTTGTAAACTTTCTAGTTCCCCATTTTTTTTCTTTCACACGTCCAAGTCATCACTGTAATGTTTCTTTTACTTCATTCCCTTTTCTTTTTTTATCATCCCCCACTTTCATCTTCTTTTCTAATCGTGTAGGACCGTTTCTTTTAACATTTAGTCACCTACACGTAAACCTCGTATTTCATTCTTTTTGCCGCCGCCGTTGCCAGAAGTCCATCGCATGTGACAGTCATACTGCCTCCCCACTCTCGCAACCGCCGCCACACTCTAGCTACCACCACCGCTGAAGCTTTCGTTGTCAGTGTCATCGCCATGTTTGTAGTCGTGTACACCTCAGCTGCCACCGCCACATCCAACTTTACCTCCGCCTCGACCGCCGCTGAGCTTCGCCGCCACTGCCATCCCTACCACGTTTGCACCCGCGTACACCTGATCTGCCGCCGCGTAATCCATCTTCTTCTGCGCCTCCACCTCCTCCACCACCAGAGCATTCGTCGTCCCTGCCATCTTCACCACGTCTGTAACCGCGTCCACCTCAGCTGCCATCCCCACATCCATATCCTTTTCCGCCACCGCTAAAGCCTCTGTCGTCACCACCATCCCCGTCGCGTTTGTACCCGCACCTCAGCTGCCACCGCCACCTTGTCTGCCATCTCCTTCTCCGCCACCGCTAAAGCCTTCGTTGCCGTCACCACCATCCTCATCGCGTTTGCAGCCGCACCTCAGCTGCCACCGCCACCTTGGCTGCCGCCGCCGCCGCCACAAAAACGCTCCCAAAGCCCTCGCACGCGTCGTCGCAGAACTTCCGCCGCGGCGACAGCCGGCCGTCGCGTTTTTCCCCGCCCCCGCCCCCGCCCCGCCCCGCCGCGGCCGCTCCGCTCGGGCGAGATGACGGCGAGATGGAGACGTCGTCCCGGGCGACCGCTGCGCCCCGCGCGGCCGTCGCACGCAGCTGCGCGCCCCGCCCCGCGCCCCCGCCCCGCCCCCGCAGCGGCCGCCGAGTCCGGCGCCGGCTGCTGCAGGCCGGACGCCACCGCCGCTTAAACAAAGCTCCGCTCTCTCGGGCTGTCGCCGCTTCAGACTCACTCGGCCGCCCCGCCACGCCCCTTTCCTCCCCGCTCCGCCCCTTTCCTCCCCGCCCCGCCCCTTTCCACCCCACCTCTATACTCCCCGCCCCGCCCATTTCCTGCCCGCCACGCTTCTTTCCTCCCCGCCCCGCCCCTTTCCTCCCCGCCCTGCCACGCCACGCCTGCCCTCCCCCCGCTCGGCGCTTCAGGCTCGCGCTCGCCGCCGGGAAAGAAAATGTTCTTTTTTACCTAGACTGCCAATTTCGACAATTTTTTCAAGTGCATTTTAAAACTTTCTTTACTTTGGATGAGTAGTCTCGTGATAATTGGCTTTGTTACAATCATCTCAATTGCAGGAAGAAAATGACAAGAATTAATGAATTGAGAAGTTACACATTTTGATACTTATTTCTTCTGATTAACAGAATTTCACAGAACATTTTCTGCCAGCTCCTTTTGTTGTTAGTGTTGTCGTTGTAATGTTTAACGTACGGACTCTTCAAAAGCGTTCATTGTCTCCCCTCCTTTGATGAACCTATAGAAGTAATTGGTAAGTAATTGTGCTCCCAATAGTACTTGTGATTTACGTATTTGTCTCTGAGAGTGGATACAACGTTTTCTTCTTATTTATTCATAACTGAATAGATATGAGAAATGAATAAATATTTAGAAATTCAAAAATAGTTACCTTTTAACAAACTCTTAGCTTGTTTAAAACGCTAGTGGACTTTCATTCTTTGGTATGCGGCTGTTGCTATAATGTGAAGATATTACTTTTCTCATGTTGGATAGGTGAACATCATTGACTTTTAAAAATTTATTTTCATTTTTCGATAGTAAAAGTGCACCCTGATAACCATCTGATACTGCCCAGAAAATTAGCAAACATACTGATATTGAACTAAAAAAATTGTTATACACATGTCATTATGTGGAGGTAAGTTCATCACAGAAAATTTCGTAAAAATTAAAGAGGTGGTACGTTACTAAACTATTGAAGAGTGCTTCACTAGATCAGTGGAAATGAAACTTCTCAGAGTATTTCTCTAACTTCACAATTTCTTGTGTCTTCTTGTGCAGCATACTGTTTAGAAAATATCTTTGTGTGGATGTTTCAAGGAAATATATCTGAAAGATCCTACTCTACCGTTGATAATACAATCTGCCAATTTGTCAAGAATCTATGACAATTTTTCTACTTCATCCCAGTTCTCGTATATTCTGGGACAGTCACACATACGCTCTCTGGAGGTTTGCTCTAGACGACGTTGTTTCACAACTGAAACCGAAATGATGACACTAACGGTAATTTAACTTCCTTTCCTAGAGTATCTTCTGATAAGTTATCTAAATATTTTCAAAATTTTTTCTTCATGTTCATCTCATTCGCCTTTTTAAATACGCGCTACTTCCTACCACTATAATTATGAAAATAGAGATTTTTTTCTTAATACATCTAATCCTTAATGATAAATTTTGAAATAAGTTAATGTTCAATTTTTCGAAAACTTGTGTACTTTTCGAGTATTTTTGCATGAAAATAAAGGCGAGAAAGTAGGTGCTGTTTAGCACCGATACTTTTCCTATAATGTGGTTCTCTGTTACATATACCAGAAAAGCAGAACATTGCGCATTATTCGTACATTAAATTACTTAATGATTTCGTAGAGGTGATCTTGTTTCTACAGATCTTTCTAGATGCTGTATATGAGAGTGTTCAAAATTAATGGTACATCAGAATTATTTTAGTTCCGTTTTGTGTCCTTCAATAATGTTCCTCCTTAGAAATCTTTGAATTCTTACTTATTTCGATATTCAAACACCCGTATAAGCCCCATATAAAAGTCTCTCATGTAACAAAATATATTCAATTTTTTTTTTCGACAACTGAACACTATTTTATCAGACTGAAAAAAATATTAGATTAGATTAGATTTATTATTAATTCTGCAATGAAGTATCATTACTTGGTGGCAGAATATTTAAATTACAAGAGAGTACTTGATTTAGGAAAAAAAAACAATAATTAAGAATAATGGTACATAATTTCACAGCGCAAACCTTACTCCAATTCATTTTACTCCACTTCACTTCAGTTCACTTCACTGCACTGCACTTCACAACACTTAACTGATATGCATCTCTTTCGCATTTCTTTCCCTCCACTACACAACACTGCACTGCACTGCACTGCACTACACGAATATAAATAATAATAATAATAATAATAATAATAATAATAATGACAATACTACTACAACAACTACTAATAATAACAATTAGGCAAATTACTTAATAGGAAATTCTACTTATTTAACAGTAGAAACTTAACAATAATACAATGACATAATATATAGATGAATAGCTAGGAAAGTAATTTATTTTTAAATTTTCTCAGGTTTTGAGGAAAGGGTTCAAAGATTGTCGCAGGCAAACTGTTCCAGTCTCTAATAGTTCTGTTTGTGAATGAAAATTTCCCAACATCCGTTTTCTGCACTCTTGTCTTAATTTTGTGCTTGTGATCCGCTCTACCGAAGTAAGTAGGTTTTCCTAGACGACGATTAATTTCACCCCAAGCAGGATAACCTTTGTATGCTTTGTACATAGCACAGAGTCGCAACTTAATCCGCCTTTTTTCGAGTGACTCCTATGCACCTTTATTTTTTGTACCCCTGAAAGTGAATTTTAATGCTCTGCGCTGGAGCCTTTCTAGATTACCTTGCTGCGATATTCTGTACGGGTCCCAGCATACCGCGCCGTATTCTAACACGGGTCGCACTAGTGACATATAAGCTAATTCTTTACTTTTCACCGTACTCCTCTTTAGAATCCGCATAACGAAATGTAAAGATCTCCAGGCTTTCCCTACAACGAAATTTACTTGATTTTCCCAACTCAATTTACTGTCTAACTGTATTCCTAAATATTTGCAAAGATGTAACTGTAGGTATGACATTGTTATTCAATTTGTACACTGTTTCACCATAACATCGACCCCTACCAAACGTGATGGCTTTGCTCTTCGAACTGTTTATTTCCATGCCGTTTGTTTCTGCCCAGGAGTGTAATTTGTCTGTGTCTCGCTGCAAAATATCTACATCCTCCTCTGATTTGATAACCCGATAGATGATACAGTCATCGGCGAAGAGTCTTACATTTGAAGCTAAATGTTTTGGCAAGTCATTCACAAAGGCGAGAAACATGAGAGGTCCAATGACACTTCCTTGTGGAATCCCTGACGTAACACTAGCGGAGGTTGATAAAAAGCTTCCTATTCGAACCTTTTGTTTCCTATCACGTAGTAGTTCGTTTATCCAAGCCATCACCCTTGTGTCTATACCCGAATCTATTAATTTGTTTACAAGACGATCGTGTGGAACAACATCAAAAGCTTTAGCAAAATCTATTACTATCGCGTCTACCCTTCCCCCATTATCAATTTCATCGGCTAGGTCCTGTAGAAGGGAAACAAGCTGACTTTCGCATGAGAAACCGTTCCTGAAACCGTGTTGACCTTGATACAGCCATTCCTTGTCCTCCCATTCTTTCCGGATGTAGTTAGTAATTAATTGTTCCATGAGTTTGCATACGACTGATGTGAGACTTATCGGTCTGTAGTTACTAAGGACTGTTTTATCACCGCTTTTAAAAACAGGTACTACGAGTGCTAACTTCCAATCTTCCGGTACGCAAGCGTTATTGATAGAGACATTAAATAATCTAATTAGATACGGTAGAATAGCCTCACCGCCTAATTTAATGATATCCGTGGAAATACAATCGGGCCCTCGAGATTTTCCGCTTTTCATTAATTTTATTCTTTTCCGTAGAGTATTTACGTCGATATAAAATAGATTTCTATCTGATAACGTTGGTATCCGTGTATCGTTAGTTTTCTGCTGAAATACCGACGTGAAATACGCATTAAAAGCGTTTGCTTTTTCCCTGTCGTCAGTTACTTGCGAATTATTTATCCGAACAACTGGTATTTCATCTTTGTTTCCCTTCCTTCTACGAACATACTTAAAAAATTTCGACCAATTACTGCCGTCCGCATCAAGGATATATTTCAAATGACGTTCTCCCGCAATTTTCTTTTCCTTTTCTAATGCTTTTGAATAACTTCGAAATAATGACATATGGTTATCACTAATGTGTCTGTTTCTAAACGCCTTTCTGGTTTTTCTTTTCATGCATCTAATCTTTGCATTATAATATTCTGGATCGGGGTTACTTTTTAACAATTTGCACGGCACAAATGTCTGCACGGCATTTTCAAGAATATTTTTAAATCCTCGCCATATTTCTTCAATCCCCCCTTCTATTCTAAGAAACCCTTCGTACTGTTCTCTTAAGTATTTTTGAAGCCCTTCTACATTCGTTTTCTTGTATTCCCTCAGTGGAAATCCGGCGTTAATACTTTTCCTTGAAGTACTTAAGTCCAAGTCGACAAGAACTGCTTTATGGTCACTTATACCTTCCATGACGTCGCACGATAAGAATAAGTCTTTCGGTCTAACGAGGCAAATATCTAGAAGCGCTTCCTGTCTAGTGGGCTGGTCTACTACCTGCGCTAATCCGTTGTCCCAAACAAGTCTATTGACAAGTTGCTGCACATTTCCGTCGCAAACGCACCCTTTCCAATTAGTGTCTGGAAGATTTAAATCTCCGGCAATAACTACTGGATGGCTATTTATGTTTTTAGTTCTTTCGTGTATGGCGCCTAAGATTTCGTAACTACTAGCCGGTGGACGATAGCAAGCAATTATTTCTAGGATATTTCCTAAACAATGAATTTTCAACCCCGTCATTTCAAAAACATTATCAACCCAATTTGATACGACATTTAATGTGTTTTTCACGCAAATGAAAACTCCTGAATGAAAATTCCTGACGATTGCATAAAAATGGAAAATGAATTGGAGAATTACTGTAGAAAATCATTGCTTTCTTTCTTTCTTTTGGATTGCAATCAATGATTGTTGGCTTTGTAAGCAGTTAACTTTGGAAACATTGGAACTCTTTCTAAAATTTCTACTTCAACGTGTGCGTTATTCAATAAGACAGCAATATTAACGTCCTAATTGTTGGCAAACGTATATTCAATGATATATTACTAATACCATGTTATACAAAAACTGAAAAGCAATAAAAATCTACAATGCAAAAACTAACAGTACTAGCTTATCATCAATAACTAATTAAGTAATAAAATTATTTAAATTTGTCTTTCTTCGATTAATTTAATATTCCCTCAAATGCGTTTACTTATTACTGTTATTATTATTATTATTATTGTTGTCTTTATTTTTCTCTGTTTTTGTACATTCATATTATTAATTGTACAGATTGATAAAATCAAAGCACAATTAAAAGACAACATGACACTTACTCATCGTTGCTATCACCACTACCTGCTGCGTAAATTTGTATATGTCCACTTTCACACCCAGGTGTTTAAGGCCCCGCATCAAATTTCCAGGGATGACACCTGTACTTGAGAGGATTACTGGAATAATTCCAACTTTTTCCACGTGCAATTGTTTCTTTATGAATTCACTGAGTTTTGAGTACTTGTTAATTTGTTCGGCGTATTTACTGTGCAGGTTCCTACAATTTGGAATAGAAATATCAATCATCGCAACGTATCTCTCTCTTATTAAAACAATAGTTATTTTTATTATTACTATTATTATTATTATTATTAACGACTAAAATTAATAATTGAAATTTAAATCCCGACGTTAAACAACGTTCACTTTAGAGAAAAAAATGTACATCCAAAACTGACTTGTGTCTCTTTTGTGGAGTCGTCAGCGAATGGTAATGAATTAGCGTCTCATATTTTGTAAAATGTTTGACATATAGTCTGCTTCCAATGTAACGAAGTATATGTGGAAAGGAATGCAATTGTAACTTTCAAAATAAAATTATTAGCTTATGTTCTTTTCCTTCAAAACATTTCCCATACTTTTTCATTCTACTATTCAAAGGTGAATATCCATCTTATCTCTTAAGTATGTCTAACTCTTCCAAAATATATGGAAGTCCATTACAGAAAAAAAAGGAGGACGAATTGCTGATCCCGTATTGGTCTCCCTTTTTCCTTTCCACAGAATCCTCGGTTGGTGGTATACAGGGTGTGTCCTGGAAGGAAACGTCGAAACTTGGAAAATAAGCTCTTAAGCCAATTCTAAGCGTATTTTCTCTAATAAACTATGTGGATATTCCAAATGGTTGAGCACTCAAAAGCTGGTTTGAAAGGAAGGCAAATATTTACATTATAGAAGCATAGACACAGTTCACAAATATATAAATTGTTTATTATTTACAAAAGAAATGAATATATTTGTTCAGAAAGAAAAATTAAGCGAGAAATAAAGAAGCACCCAATTTACACAATTCGCCTGCTTTTTTATTTCTCACTTAATGTTTATGTCTGAGCAAATATATTCATTTCTTTTGTAAATAATAAACAATTTACATGTTTCTGGAGTGCTTGTATGCTTCCATAATGCATATTTTTGCCTAAAAATCATTGATTCGAACCAACTTTTGAGTGCTAATAGCGGCTCAACCATTCGGAATATCCACATAGTTTATTAGAGAAAATACGCTTAGAATTGTCTTAAGAGCTTATTTTCCAAATTTCGACGTTTCCTTCCCGGACAGCCTGTATATCAGCGCACCAATTTAATAATAGGTTCCATAGGTAGCTCGCGAGCGCTGTCTAGCGGCCGCGGCGGGAGATAGAGCCGGGTGCGCCGTGCGCCGCACCGCGCCACGACGCATATTTCTGCCGACGGAAATCGTCTGTAAATTATTTACGAGCTCGGAGCGAACTCTCAAAGTTCGCTCAGAGTCGGATCCGGTCTCCATATTGCATTAAGTCGACACCGTAAATCTTTCTTTAATAATCCCGCGGGAAGACCTCGTCCGCGCCTCCCATATATCCCGGGATATTTGCGCGGCGCCTCTTTTGTGAGGAATTCCCCTGGAGTGGAGGCGGAGCAGAACGGGGGAGGATGCAGGAGGAGGGGAAGCGAAGAGACGGGAGGGAGCGCAAAGAGACGAAAGGGAATGGGAAGAGACGGGAGGGGTGGCAGGAAAGAGACAGAAGAGGAGGAGAAGAGACGAATCAGGAAGGGGAAGAGACGGATTGGGACGGGAAGTGAGGGGAGGGTACGGAAGTGACGGGAGAGGACGGGTAGAGAGAGAGAGAGAGAGAGAAGATGGGAAGAGAGAAATAGGTCGGGGTGAGGCTGGGGGTGTCGAGAAGGGAACTGAAGGGATAGGAGAAGACGGGAAGGGACGGGAAAAGGAGGGGCCAGGGGGAAGCTGGAGGGGACAAGGAGAGTCTGGAAGGGACGGGAAAAGACGGGAGGGATCAGGTGGGGACAAGAAATACGGAGGGAGCGGGGAGAGATGGGAAGGGTAGAGAAAGAATTGGCGGGAAGGAAGAAACGGGAGTGGAAGGGAAAGATGGAAGGGGGTGTCTTACGAAAGTGGCACGCGATGTTCAAATGGTTCTCCTTTTTGCCAGGAACATTCATTGACGCCTGGGGAAATCATTACTACATTTCATTAAACCAGGTAAGCAAACTACATGTGGTACCGAATGGTCACCAAGTTTGGATATATGTAGTAATGTGTCCTAGAATTTGACTATGTTGCTCGGTAGCGATATAAAATTATATGCACCTACAAATTACATGATAGTGCATAGAATAATTTGGAGTGGTTAAGAATTACACATGTTGTCCATGCTTGAAAATGCAAGTGTCATTGATGTAATAAACAATTTGATGTAAAGTGGAATTGTGGTAGCAGACGGTTCAAAATGTTCTTTCAAAGAATAGACAAACATCTGAACGATAGCACTTATCACTGTAGAGTAATGTGGAATCAGTTATTACAATTTTTTGCGTTTACAATTGACTTGATCTCCCATTTTTTCTTTAACAAGAATGGACAATAATTCTCCTTTTTCTTGCTACAATTAAAATACCTACAGAAGTTTTTATCGCTGAAACACATTATAATAATAGACAATGCTGTTTGTTGAGTGATTTAACATTTTAAATTAAATTTCTAGTACAAAATTGTGAAAAATAATTGGATAAGAGTGTAAATACCAAACTTTCATATTTGACACTCATGCTATGATAGATGCATCCTAAGATTAATGTTTAAATATATATAGGAAACAGCGTACGGCGGTAACAAAACATTGAAACTTCGCTATTTTAAATATAAGCATTGTCTTGAACTTGAACTAGATAATACCATGAGTGCACTAAAAATTTTAGATAAATTGGCAGAATCCTTTAGCAACGAGAATTTATGTGGAAATTGATAATGCACGAGTGGTATTTAATATAACAATTCCACAATGAAATTACCTTCAAAAGCTTCAAAATGCACCAATTAAGTTTGTGTTTGCGCACCTTGTGCGCGCAACAGTGCTTCCTGTATAGTTGTGTCGCATCCTTTGATTGGTCAGCAGGGAGACGGTGTGGTAAGAAGGAGAGCAAAATCTATAATATTTTCGAGATACCCAGTCTTGTTTGGAGCTAACCAGGTGTATATTTAAACGCTTTTCGTATTAATTCACGAGTGTACTAGTCACGGTATTAGTCTTCCTATTAATCCCGATCACAAAGGATAATGATAGAAAGGTAGGGAAAGGAGGTAGAAAAATACCAGCTAAAAGTCTGATGATGAGAATAGAATAGGCAGTATTTTCATTATTTCATGCAGGGTATATTAACTTTACGGGGAATCATAATGTGTTGAGTTCAGTTTTGCTAAATCAGAGTGCATATATAAAGTTTCGTGTTTCTTTTCTGTTTTCTTAGTAAAAATAAATAAATGATTGGTCATTTACAAAGCAACTTCCAAAGAATACGAAGTGGTTAATGTTCGGGAATGAAAGTAAAAGCGCTCAATTAATAAAACTGAATGCACGAGTAATATTCAAATGTAGCCACTGCACGAAAAAATGCAGTATGCAGTCGTTTATTCCGTAGATGCCAGTACTTCGCCTTCATTTCCCTAATACCGCCATTAAAACTGCCGGCGCACTTAGCTGCTTCATGCTTCGCATTGGTGCAGGTGCCTCTGGCGTTGCGTCCCATTCGCGCTTGCAAATCGCACGGTATACAGTGCTCCTTAGTCTCTTTGGCGGCGAGGAGGGGTGTGAACTGCGAAAGCAGTTCTCTCAACTCGGAGTTTAAACATTTTTAATGGGTCTTTTCTAAGTTTCTTCGTGGGCTTTGAACTCCGCGTCTCCTCCCACTCTTCCCACCCTCCCTCCATAATTTCATACTCCACCCCACCCCCACCCCTCGCGCTTCCTCGCAGCCGATGTCAGGCGCGCCCCTCCCCCCCCTCCACGAACCTCCCAGGTGGGGGAAGGAGGGGGGGAGGTGGGGGAGGGGGAGGGGAAAGAGACTGAGGAGGTCTTCCCTCGGCTCGCTCTGACAAATGGAGGCTTTAGAGCGTTCTGAGCCCAGAGTCAACTAATTGAGGAGAAGTCAAAACCCGCCCCTTCCAGGCCCCGCCCACCCCTTCGGCTGGAGGGGGAGGGGGGCGCTAGCGGTCGCGTGGAGCGGTCGCACCTTCTCCATTTCTCTTTCGGCTCTTCTTATAACTAATTCAGTATTCGGGCCGCAGAGCGCCGACTACCGTCCTGCGCCTTTGTGTGCGAGTGTGTGTGTGTGTGTGTGTGTGTGTGTGTGTGTGTGTGGCTGAGTGTAGGAGCGCACGTGCACACAGCTCGCGCGCCTGTCTTTTCATGGTCTCCTCTCTCGCTCCGCTCCCTCTACCTGCGAGAGCTCTGTTCACATACATACATCGACATTACGTTGAAGATGAAACCTCATAAATAAAGATGGCAAAGAAATTAAATGTGCATTTGAAGCGGACGTTCATTTGGGTCTTATTGACTGGCGCTGGTGGTATTGGTTCCGTGGCGTCCTTCCTCTGTGTGTGTGTGTGTGTGTGCGCGCGCGCGAGTGTATACGACAAAGAGAACGATAGTAGGGGTGGAACTGCGAAAGCAAAAGGTGAGCGAAGAGAACAGAGTAAAATAGCTCGTGGGAAAATGCGGGACTAACAAGCGAGGGAGGCAAATGTAATGGTAAGAGAAGGGTTTTAGGGTCTGTTTTTTGAAAGGTTAATGAAAGAAAAAAAAGGAACAACATCAAAACAAGGGGGTTGAGGGACGCGTTTGACTCAGGTGTTTAAGTACACAAATGTCACAAGTGAAGAAAATAGCAAAATTAGAAATGGTGACGGGAGAAAGTCATCGAAGGGTTAGAACAGCAAATAAAAATAATTCAAGGGGTAAAAAAGAATCACTGTTCAGCGTTTGATGTTAGAGGTGAAAGCGTAACGTAAAATCAAAGAAAGAAATATAACTGAAGGTTATTATAATGAATAACTGTGTTTGAAAGAAAGGAAGAAAAAAGTAAAAATCGAGTTCGGCGAGATTAATTTGCAGAACATGTCCGACATGCATTTGCCAATCAACAAAAATATAATAAGGAAAACATCGGACAACTGCCTGATTCAGTGCAGATTGAAAAGAACTATTCAGGACGTTTGTAAAAAGAATGCGTGATACGCGGTGAGGTATTTATCGGATAACAAACTCAATTAAAACACTCCATAAGTTGAGGAGAGAGAGGCTAACAAGTTAAAAAACGATGAAACTTCTTAAAAAGCTTGGACAACAAAAAAACTGTTTTCAATTGAAATACGGTTTATTAAAAATAAACTTATTGTTCACGTTTAGCACACGTCAATCACACTAAAGAAAATACGTAATATAATCTATAATACAATAAAAGAAAATACAACATACAAATTAAAGTCGAAGCGAATAAAACTCAAGAGAACTGTAGAATGCTGCTCAAAGTGAAAGTTCAGTCATTGTGCCATTGTACCAACACTTTAGTTCGGTTTCTCTTCTTTAGTTCTAATTGGTATCAAATATTTGTGTACTGATTCTTATCTTCAAACTCATTATTATTTATTAATTAATTTATATTAATATGAATATAAAGTAATGTGTTTCCAACTATACGTTTGGAGATGTAGGAAACTTCAGCAAACCACCTCCATATAGTCCTCGGTTACCACATTTAAGAATAAAGTGTAATATTCCTAAGAGTTAGCTGTAATTTTTAATACAGTCAAAGCTGAGTTAGTGTGTGCAGTTTTGCGTACAATTCGATTTAAGATGCCCCTTTTGTCGACATTTTGCTTGGGCTTTTCCAACAACTGCTCGTCTTTCGTAAAGTTTAAAATGGGCTGTACTGAACTCGACCGCCGGCCGGCCCGCTTGACTGTTTCCAAAGTCGAGCAACCACAAAAAGTTTCCTATGTTTTTCAAGGAGTAAGAATTGTCCCGCGCGTTCAGACGAAACGTATCGTTATATTTTATTTTCGTATTCCAGCATTATAAACTACCTCTTTGGTAACAAGAAATCGTTCATACAAGGGCAACGTACGGCACAGATTAAGACGTATTTGCCACTTACATATTATTGCGTCATCTCACATTCAGCCAATCGCAGCGAGAGAATCGTTGGGAGGTAGAGGAAACGCAACAGCCGTTTCTTTCGCACAAATGTCAAACACGTGGCTTCACAAAGTGGTTTCCTAAAGTTAAATTTGATTCTTTTACAAATTGTAATGCTGTTATACAAAAAATAGCGTATGCCATTTGTTCATAATGTTGCTTTATTGCATTCGTATAGATTTGAAAACTCGCTCCTAATGTTGCTCGTTTTCAAAACACGTGCTCATGCAATAAAGCTTAACATTATAAATAGTTGCTAAAAAAGTTAACTACTATTTTTGTGCTTGTGGATGGAGCGTGACTCCTAAAATTACTCCAAGCTGCTACATGAAGTTTCTAGTCTCTCTCTTTCATAAAGAAGGCGAGAATTACGATTGATTTCGCTATAGAAATGTATTATTTATTAATATTTTGCCTCTATTAATAAATATTTCCTTACGGGAAGTTTTGCCGAACTTTCCTTATATTCACTTTTAGGGACGGAACAATCATCAAAACCGAGGTTCTCCTATATTCTTGAGGAAACAAATACGAGAGTTAGAACTTCTAAGCCACGTAGGACGTTGACGTACAATGTACACAAACATATATAGATATAAGGTTTATTCTACAATTGGGCTGATGTTCGTGGTGGCAGAATACAGAAACATGAAAGTACATTTACAATTACAAAACACAATTAACAATAAAAACGATGTATAAAAAAATCAATATAAAAAACAAATTATCTTCGTCATTACCTAGAATATGCAAATGCATTGACATACATATACAACAAATGAAACTTCATGCATACTAACATTTAAGTAAATAAACTTACTTACATATTACACCAACATTCATACATACAAACATACACGCTTACATACATATCATACAAAGACATAGGAACACTCGCATACACACCATCCTGCTCGTATTCACTCACAATCATATTCGTACAATATGAATAAACGTAAAACCTAGAGGTAGAAGCGGGATGAAGTATCTCCGTAACTAGGGCAAACTCCAAGAATAGAACAATTGCGGAAGCAGATCGAAGCAGCGCGGAGCGGAGTCCCAGGCAGCACCTGCGGAGTCGCCCGCGCGGATGGTTCCCGGAGCAGCGACCCGTTCGACGGCGCTACGTGGAGACGGCGGCACATGAATTCGGAGGCACTGCTATTCCCGGAAGCGGTTAAGGGTCTAGCCAACACTAATCAACGCCGGATTCACTCAGCGAACTAGATGCGTTATGTAATATGACCCGTTGCATCACTTGATGCTGTGTGTTACCCCTTCCACCATCCATGCACATGATGTAAAGTTCGCGAAATGTTGCACATAAAATTAAGAACTACATTTTTCTTTCAAATCACCGCCTTTTTTCTATAAAATTAAGAACTACACTTTTCTTTGAAATCGCCACCTTTTTTCTATAAAATTAAGAACTACATTTTTCTTTGAAATCACCGCCTTTTTTTTCTTGTATGACAAAGTTAATTGAACCAAATGTTACCGAGTTATATTTGAAGGTTGTGAAATTAGTTACAGTTTTTATTATTCAAAGAGCAATAAGGAAAAGTACACCAAAAAGAGAAGTTTTCAAAACGTTTTAAAACAACCCAACACGATCAAAAATACGAAAAAATAGCCATACTTGTATACAGTGTCAGAAAAGGGGGCATGGCTCATGCGCAGTAGGACATTTAAATAAGAATTATAGAGACTTCCAGGACTCCTAAAAAAACTGCTAATATATTTGGAAAGAGCATGATTTGAACTATTCATTTAACCAAAAATCGACAATGGATAACTTCATCCATTTCGTGATACCCTCTCTCCTGTAGTGCCCAGGCATAAGACATCCATCGTATAAAAAATCCTTCGTTCGCTTTTCTTCGGAGGGGAAGTACAGCCGGCTGTCCCATGTTAGTAGATTTACTTGCATGTAAAAGATCCTCAAGCCTAAATGAAGCCTCTGAGCTAAATTCAAATCGCCTGTTTCGTCGCCCGATATTATACCTTCTTTCTCCGCTAGTTGGTGAAAGGGACGTAGCGAAATTAGCGTGGTCAGACGGAAGACTACAATTACGTGGAGAGACTCATGGCCTGAGTCTCTCCACGTAAAATAAGGCATCAATTCAATCATATAATGAGTCTAACAAGCGCAGTAAAACTCACAGGCTCCAGACGTTAGTCGGAGATTTCGTATCATCTTAAACAGACCCCAATCCCGAAAGGTCTACTGTTTAATAACTGCAGGCGTCATGAGGAGCAATTACTCAACTCTGCGCAACACCCGTAGCACCTGGCAACGTCGCAGGATTACGGAGCTGTACGTGGCCGGGAGGGGAGGGGGGCGTGGCGGCTGAAGGCGGCGCACCGGATCCGCGGCTTCGCGCGTGTACTTTACGGCTGTTTAACAGCGCGTCACCGCGTCGCCGCGGGCGGTTGTTGCGGCGGGGGAGGGGGTGTGAGGGGCGGGGGAGGGGAGGGGAGGGGAGGGGCGGAGGCTCGGGCGACGGCGCGCGGCCCGTGTTTTGCCGCGCCGTCCGCGGAACAAGTGTTCCCGTGAGTGCGGAACCGTGTCGCCGCGCCGCCACCGCCCCCCAAAGACGTTTCTGCCGCCCCCTCGGGTCACGAAGTGCGTTGGCGTGTCCGCGGGGTCCCGCCTTCGCCGTCGAAGGCTCCAAAGCGATTTTCCCTGCAATAATGTAACCTCCCGTTTTCGGTCGGAGCCATTTTGTGCGCCTTTCGATGACCGCCATTTTGTGAACACGTCCCTCACAGCGGTTTGTTCGTGTTACAGAAATTATGTGGTGGGCTTCGGACAACAATAATTATTAATAGTTTGACACACCTTTTTTTTATTTAAGTAATAATCATTTCCTTGTTTTGTAAATGAGAACATGATTCTGTGGCTTTCGTTTTTGTTAATTACTCTATACCTATCATATGTTGGTGAAACATAATGAGTGAAATGGCAATAAACGTAGCGTGAGAAGAAATTAATGCGTTTTTTACCCTTGTAATTTTGGTATTGCAGGTTTAACCTGCTTATGATTAGAGGATGTTAGAAATCCTCTCTTTCAGCCTCCTCC
Organism: Acheta domesticus; assembly: GCA_031308135.1. NCBI lineage: Eukaryota > Metazoa > Arthropoda > Insecta > Orthoptera > Gryllidae > Acheta > Acheta domesticus. The sequence continues at coordinate 122,629,522 of JAHLJT010003656.1, read as the reverse complement.
GCTTTCTCCCCAATTCCATGGCCCTCTAAAGAATTAATGTGATGAGTGTCTCTAAATTGTTTTATTATAACATTGGACCTAATATTGTATTTTTTGAAATGTTCGACTTCAGCCGGGTATTTTTATCGAACTGTTAATAACTGTCATTTGAAAACAAGGTTGAGTGGACCTTAGGACTGCCCTGAATGACCGGATAAAAATCCTCAGCTACGCTGGAATGTTGTACTCGGGGTCCTCAGGCTAGCAAATTTGTGTTCAGTTAGCAAACGTTCCAACAACTACGCTGCCGCTGCAAAGCCTTTTGCTATTTTTTAATTGTTACCCCATTCCTGCGTTCCTTTTACCTGGTGAAGTTCTGAATGTCGATCACTTGTTTACAGCCACTGCAATATAAAATGTTAACACTGTTGAAAATACTGTATATTTTTTTAATATATCGGATATACAAGTTTTGGATCAATATGTTTGGAAATTTTGGCATCTTACCACATGAGATAACATACGACTAGTCTTCTCGGCTTTAGAAAGCACAGCATAAAAAAGGCTGTAGTAAATGGAACTTATAGTTCAACATAACTTTTTTCGTTACATAGCAATGATCTCAAGAGGCGCTCGAAATGCTGCCGTTGCTTGATGCTTGAAATGGAAATGGTCGAATAAAAAAGGGCGGGGTCTCAGACTTTGCAAGTTACGACATCTAAAGGTCAGACACGCCCACAGAATGATGTCTAAATGCAATGTTTCCTTTTCATGGCACCATAATTTTTATAAATGTATTTCACTGAAATGAAGATAAAGACTTTAATGGAACAATAACATGTAAACAATAAATGATTGGAATAAAAATGTGCTAGGGAAAAGTTTTAAGTGATTGTTGTTATAAAGGTTATGCTTTATTTTTTATATTTCGCTACATTTCACTCACTAAATTGGAAAATTTAATTAGCATTTTGAATAAGTTTCGGTGATGGAGCTTTGGAAAATGTTTTGTAATAGAAAAATGAATTACACTTTGGAAGTTTGTTGTTTTATTTCAAAATGAAGTATACGAAACGAAGTTACATTACGAGAATGAAATAAGTTAGGTTTTTGAAACGGGAGCAAAGTAATTTATAAGATAATTTAGTCTTGGATTATGAATTCATAAAACCCTTAGCTTTTTAGTTGAAAAATAATTTTTTACTTAATAACTATTCAAGTACACATTTCCACTTTCTTCCAAAGGATTATCACAATGTGCGAATACGAAGTTTGTTCTTTTCAAAATATTCTTTGATCAAATTAATTCTTGAACTTAAAATTTAATCCAGGGTTGCCATTTGCTGCGCTCCTCTGTATGCAGATGGCTCAAGAAACTTCCTCGTCTGAATACTGGTGGATGAGAACCAACGTTGTGGAGAACTTGAGAATTAGTGCTTCAAAAGTGATTCATTATTTTTGAATAACCATGTGTATACATTATTTTATCTTTCCCTCTCTCTCTCTCTCTCTCTCTCTCTCTTTGGACTTACTTTTCTTGTTATAATATTGCAAAATTATTAAGAAAACTTCACTATTTTTGGACTTCCCCTAGCAGAAACAAAACTTCCTTTCTAGTTTTAATTAAAAATCAATTTTCAGAAGGCGACATTCCGTCTGATTGTTCACTGAATACCGATCTTTCATTGTTCTCACCATTCTCTTAATTCCTTTACACTATCGAACAACATCATTTAGTCAAAAACGATGGAGCCAGTTTTTTGAAAATTTTAAAAATATTCCAAGGGCTTCATGCAAAGTACCCCCAAAAAATAAAATATCGATTTGAAATTCAAGGAGACGTGACATCAGCCAGATCGATTGGGGAATATCATTTTTTGGGAAAATCATATGAACGGTTCAGCCGCTAGCGTTGTTCACAGACGGACGGACAGACGTTTTGCCGTCAATCGATTTTTCGGTATCAAGGACCCAAAAACATGGATTCTGGCTGAACCGCGTGTTAGAGATTTTTTTCTAAATTGAGTAACTGGATTTATCCATATTTTTTCTTACCAGGGCCCTGTAATAAGTTTTTCTGCCTAAAATTTGCCGTTTTTTGCGCAGCATTACATTACTTTCTCTCAGTGGCGTGTGGTGAAGGGCTTAGTTTAGGTGAGCAATAAAATATGCACGGCCAGTAAGCCATTCATTAGTTTCAAAAAGTTGGCTATTAAATTTTATTACGCAGGTTTTCGAAGTAATTGTTGCAGTAATATCCGATGTTGGCCTTCCTGCCTTCATGATTTTCTTCTCTTCAAAGTTCCACGAAACAAAACTCATCAATAAATCATAAATAACGCACGTGTGTCCGTCTACGCCGCGGCTTGCAGTAGAAAGGTCCATGTTCGTGCGCTTCCTGCCGAAACACTAGCGCACGCAATCTTACTGATTGTGTACTCTAGGATATAACTCACGTTGCAGTTTCATTTACAACGATAAACTAAACTCTGAATTAGCACGTAGTAGCAGAAACATATACTCCACTTAGAATTCTGTTAGGGCCGGATTAAGGGGAGGGCCCAACGGGTTCAGTCCATGAGCCACCTTCCAGGAGTGGAAAACAAGAGCAAGACATGTATCTTTGCTGTGAGCTGTTAATAATTGTAGGAAATATTTAAGAATAAATACCCTACCTCGTATCTTTGAAATGGATTGCCACGAAGTGCAAATATTTGAACCCACCAGGATATGAACCGTAACCTTCTGTTTAACGGATGGAGGCTATTGCTTATTAATACAAATGGGATGAAAGGTGAATATGAAACAGAAGGTCTCGGGTTCGTATTCCGCTGGGTTCAAATATTTGCACTTCGCGGCAATCCAATCAATATGACCATTAGATGCAACGGCGTTATTCCTCCAGCCTGGCAACAATTGCCTTCATATTATGTCAAAACTCGCTAATGCAATTGTTATCCTACCGTTGGCCAGGACAATTGAAACTAGTCATGCCACAGAATGGCACAAAGTTTCTCGTATTAGTTCCATTTTATTTTGAGTTAGGTCTGCATTTTCGGTTTTGTCGCTCTTTTCCCGCTTGACATGTGCAGTAGTATAAGGGAATTAATACTGCTCCCCGTATAACAACGCAAATATAGCTCCACCTATAACACGTCTCATTGAAACTCTTTCTCATGGTTCTCAAACATCACACGGAGGTATCCTATCCATTAAAAAGAAAAACGATGTGAAACATTTTTGAGAAAATATAGAAGCTTCATGTAAAATACCCCCCAATATTGACTTCTCCGTCTGAAATTGGGAGCGACTCAGGTTCAGTCAAATCCATCTTGGAAAATCCATTTTGGAAAATCAATTATGGAGAAAAAAATCGTTTCCGTTTTTGAAAATCGCTTGTTCAAAATTCCCAAAATTTCACTTAAGCTCACTCTGTCACTCTTATATTCAAGAAAATACGAGATTTCCTTTTGAGACGAGACGTTTGTTATGAAAAAACATTAAATTTGTTCTTGTTAGACATACGTGCAAACAGTATCAGAGTAGGTCATAATTTACGTTTACAGATAAGTAACAGGATGCGTATTTTCTTTTCCGTTCCCTTTCTTTCACGAATGCCTTTCCAGATGTTTTGTATAGTGTTTGTGGTGTTCAGTACGCTTAAGTTAAGTATGCTCAATGTTAGTAAAAACTGCTCGTAATTTTGTTTTTTTAAGTCTTGATGTAAGTAGCGTACCTGGTTTCAAGATAGATTGGCAGAATGAATAATCATCAAGGAGATAGACACAGACATCGTACAAGATTTTGGGAGTCTGGGGCTTCTGAAAATGTAAGGCAGAAGAAGCAATAATGAAATTAGCGGAAGAGATGGCAAAGATAAGAAAATTGCACTCACTCTTCACTGTTCAATCAAGACAAGTGTCGAAAAGGAGTGATGCCTTTATTTTATTTATTTATTTATTTACGTCAAAAACACTTAAAAACTGTGTGTGACGAGCTATGGGGAGAAGCCTTTGCAGAACCTGATCAACCTGGCAATGTTTCAGTGAAAATGGCTGTTGATCCTGACAAAGAAAAAGCAGGAGAAGGAGCGGGTCCAATTGTAGAACATATAGAAAAAGGTGGCTCATATTGGCTCATTTTATGTAGAAGCTGAAGTTGAGGGCCCACCAGGGGGCCAATGACATTGAACTTTGGCCACCCATTATTTTGGAACAGATGCGGGATTAATGGCTGAAAAGAGGTGTATCAACAATCCAGCACAGTGATGAAAGTTCTTGAATGAACCTATAAAAGATCACAATATTCCAAAAATTGAACCTAAAAATGATCACAATATTCCAAGAAGCACACTCGGGCTTTTCCGTCATCAAAACCATAACAGAGAAGTCATAACGACGAATTGGTTATGCTTTTCTCCCTCCAGTGGATATTTTTACTACATCACAGGCAGATTGATGTGTTTAATTTTAGCATCTGAATCTTCTTAGCTTTAGTCTAATGGATTGTGGGATTGAAAACATCCACAAGAACCTATATAAAGTCCTGCGAAGTCAACGGAACATCTGAAGACTACGATTGATTTGAAAAGGAAGTTAAAAGCGATTGGGCGAATTGATATGGAGTGGTCAGAACAGGTCGAACATCTGAAGCGTTATTGAAGACCAGTGTTAAAACAAATAGTACATGTTATTCAATTTATTGCTTAGCTTATTAGAGGAGATAACGAATTGGTTGGATCACCCGAAAATGGAAGCATTCTGGATATTCTTGAACGTGTCGCTCAGAACGACAACTTTCTTGCACATCATATCGAAAATCAAGCCAGTTGGATTATAGCCATACGGAAGAAGTGCAACTGAGACCTTCTGAAAAATACAGAACAGAAACATTCTTGCCTGTTATTGATCACGCTACTGCTTCTCTTGACCAACGTCTTTAATCACATAAAGATATACCAAGCCAATTCAGCTTTTTAAGCCATTTGAATGAACTGTCTTGAAAGAGCTGAAGGCCGCAGGAGAACAAATCGTCAGGTCTTATTCAGATGACTTGGACATTACATATGATGAAATGTGTCAGTTTGTAACATTTGACAATATATTTACAGACAAGGAGCCAAAAAATATCAACACTGAACTTTTCATGTACAAATTTATCATGAAACTATTGGTGCTACAGAATGGCATAGACTTTCCCGTATTAGTTTTATATTTCCTTTGGTCTCCGCTAGCTATTTGGACTCGCCACATACTCTTGCCAGCTGCCATCTATTGCCGCCTAAAATACATTTTTTTGACATTTTTTTAATTATTCGGTTTCTTAATAGTAGAACGGAAATATTATTTTATGATCAAAGAACAGTAAAACATCGTTCTAAATGGCAATTTTCTTTGAAACATTTGGAGCAGTTTTTCACAGAAAATGTTTGAGTTTTCGAAAATCTTACCAAGTAAGCAGCAACCTTGCATACATGAAGAACAAACCACTGCTTTCTCTTTACGAAAGTAAAATGTTATAAAATCGTGTAGATGATTGCCAGCAACTAATTTATAATTTTTCCCTTTTTAATTTCAATAGCATTATACTATTGTCCAACAAACACACTAATTGTTTGTCTGCAATCAACACTTTTAATTGTAATGATACTGAAAACTGATTAAGAAGAATCATATGTTCATTTATAAAGTTTGATACATGGTGTGACGTAACTTCGCCACAGAATTAATTTTTCTTATTTAATTGACCTGAAGGCCCAGGGATCTTGGTAGGGAGAAAAAATTTCATTGATTTCATAAAAAAATGCAGATTTATTCGATCCTTCATAGAACAGAATGCATGTAAATGACACTGACTGAATAAGTCGTCTCAAACACCTTTTAGAAACTATTTTACGTAAAACTATTATGAAAGCTTCTAAAATGTTATTCCAAGCAAATTCGTTTAGTAATACCTTTGAATTTACTCTTGAATATTACATACAATTTCGCTCAACTCTTCCAATGAATTATTTACAACACTTATTGCCCTTTGTTCATCATCAATTTCAATAAAATTTCCCTTCCAGAAATGTCTAATTCTATGTGGCAAAGAATCCCTCAGTTTGAAAACAAAATTTTACATATTAAATTTTAACCATTGATTTTACCTTCTCTTGGTTCGTGTCTTAGAATTTGAAAATCACATCAATTGCACCGGGTACGTCACAAGTCATTTCCCTTTCCAGATCTCATTCCTATTCTGGCGATATAAAACGCAATTTCACAGTCCGTCTCGCTATACTGAGAACAAAACTTTGTAATACTCAACGATCGCCGTCCTCAGGCGCCGGCAGCCGGGCTTGCTGGAGGGTCGTGCGCTCCCAACGTCGCCCCTGTCCTTCGAACACACACAGCTGTGCTGTGCGCAGCAGCTCTGCTGTGCGCGAGGTCAGGGATCAACTCCGGGCCACCACGAATTCTGTGGTCGCGGGGCAAAAGTTCTCAAGTCAATTTTTGGCAAAATTGGGTTAACTACTTAAAAACTACAAGTTAAGTATCTATATTTTATTTTAGTAAAATGACCGAATTCAAATGTTGCCTCCTTGACGACATTAAAAAGGGTTGGGGAACAGCGTTGAGCGTAGGAAAAACCGTTCGCTCAATAATTACCCCCTTGTTTTCTCCAAACTAAGATTTTTGACTTAAGAACTTTTACACCGTGACCACAGAATTATCCTATGTTGCTTTCGGGACGATCCTGCTCGTCCTCTCGTCCTCGTGAGGCCATCTTCTTACCACTTCCGGTCTTCTTACGCTTCGCCTCGTCCGCAGCACCACCACTTTTCTTGAGCGTTTTTATCACGATTTGGGCTTCCGTGAATTTAAAGATAGTTCATGCGCTCATAAGCGAAAGACACGTTGTTCACAAGAGCAGTTCTTTCCTGTAAGTTCACTTTTCATACCAATTACTAGATCGTAACTGCCTTGGTAACTGTTAACGTATTTCACTTTTAAAAACTTGGAATTATTCAACGTATTGTTTCTCACAGTTTATTTAAAATACTTTATATTAAAATTCCTGCTTTCCTGCCCATTTGAAATACTGCACGGTGATTACTTCCAACTGCGAATCATTAGCACCTACTCTCTACAGAGCGAAATCACATGTCCTAAACTTTCTGCCTACATCAGCACAACCAGGGCCTTTTAACTCCCATATAACGAGGTGGAGACCATTACAGTGGCGCGCTCTCCTCTATCACCTTCTTACGGGATCTAAAATTCCAACAATTTGTGCCAACAGTATGTGGCTGCTGCGTGAGTTTACGAGACGCAAGCCCGCGTGTAATGTTACAAAAGATAGCGTCGATGTTCGCGCTTTCTTCAGCGGTTTCTTATATGCATATATTATGAATAACATAACATTTAGAAGACACATTTCGTATTTTACACAAATTAGCCAATTTGACTGTGCGGATCTTGGTGAGTTTAACCTGCAGCTGCACCCGGCGACACTAGCGCCTCCTATAGTAGCACCCTCGAGCTTTGTCTCCGGTTTTGATTGAGAGTTGCACGGCCCTGAGCAAAGCCAGGGCCTTTTAACTCCCATGTAAAGTGGTGGGGACCATTACAGTGCGCTCTCCTCCAGCACCTTCTTACAGGAACTAAAATTCGAACTGCTGCCAACGACACTTCAAACGTGCGTGGCTGATGCGTAGGTTCGCGAGACGTAAGCAGGCGCGAAATGTTACAGAAAATAGCGTCGATGTTCGCGCTTTCTTCAGAGGTTTTTTGTATGTATATATTACGAATGATAGAACTTTTATTAGGCATTTTTTGTATTTCTCACAAAGAAGCCAATTTTCATGTGCGGATGTTGGCGACACTAGCGCCTTCTATAGTAGCACCCTCGAGCTTTGTCTCCGGTTTTGGTGGAGAGTTGCAAGACCCTGAGCACAACCTTTACGCACCGCTGCCGAGATAAGCAGGGCCTTTTAACTCCCATTTAACGCTGTGGAGACCATTACAGTGGCTCCCTCTCCTGCAGCACCTTCTTACAGGAACTAAAATACCAACTTCTGCCGACGATACTTAAAACGTCCGTGGGTGCTGCGTAGGTTTGCGAGACGCAAGCAGGTGCGTCATGTTGCAAAAGCTAGTTCGATGTTCGCGATAACTTCAGCGGTTTGTTCTAGGTGCAGATTATGAATAATTGAGCATTTAGAAGACACTTCTCGCATTTATCAAATATCAGTCAATTTTAATGTGCGGACGTTAGCGAGCCTAACCTGAGCTGTACCCGGCGACAGTAGCCCGTGCTACAGTAGCACCTTCCAGCTTTGTCCCCGGTTTTGACGGAGAGTTCCAAGGCCCTGGAGATAAGAAGAGAGTCTGGACTTGAGTTGGTCTGCTGACGCGTCGGCCATGCCGCCCCACCCCTGCTGTCGCCCAACTTCATAAAGCGCGCAACTTCATAAAGAACTAAATATATCACCGATTATTAAACATATCGCCCACCTTTCCAACAATTTTTACTCCAACCTAAATGCAATAAACCTAGCACCCCACTACAACCTGGCCTCATTAAATTATCTCCCAACCAGAATTAAAAACAGATTTCCGTTCGAAGCCCTCTTACAAATTTTCTCCGTAAATTGTTCAAAGTAGGGGCTCTTGTAGTTTCCTACACCAAGAGTACTGTAGTTGTGTTAAGTTTAGTTTAAGTTATAATGTAAGCCATCAAAACACATGATGGAGTAATTTATTACTGAACTGTGTACTATCAAACAAATAAATTATTTAAAAAATAAAAAAAAACCTGCTGTCCAAGTGACGCGTAATCACCTTCTCCACCTTCCACTACAACTTCCATTCCCTCCGAGCCGCTACATTTGCGCGCCAGTTCGAACTTCTGATAACGTGTGATGCCCTAAAAATCTCACGCTAGACCTTTTCTCTACAATTGATACATTAATTTAATAATTTCATTGAAAATTATTGTAAAGGTTCTGAACTTATGTTTAATTCATACAAATATTTCTTAACCCTTATTCGGGCAACCAGTGTCTGTTGGACACTGTGGGTTATATTTCCTGCCATATAATGTAAACGAAAATGTTTATGTGATTGCGGTTTCGTGACTTTGTCTCTAATCTATTGGAGCGTCTTTGTATGAAGTTTCACAAATTTTGGTCAATAAACAGAAGTGAAAATAATTATTTTGTTTTAAATAACGTAACCGGGCAAGCAGTGTACAAAAGACACTGTGTTCTTTCGATAAGAGGCAACGGTTTCTGATTTATATTTTGACACATCAGTCGAATAACGTTATTCTGTTGTTTATTAAGTCTGTCGGTTTTCATAAACTGAACACTTTGTATTGATAAGCGACAAATATATTATTTCGGTAAGAAGGAACATTTGGCGATTTCTATTTTGTCACAACCGCGAGATCTCTAGGAAGGAGACTCAGATCCGATGCTGGAGGCATGGTCGAGGTATGTGCAAACAGTATTGTGGAACAATTTTTATGGTCCACCTGTGTAGGGAGCAACAATGTGGCTCATACGTTTTAAGTGATTATTTTTCTATGATTTGATGACAAAACCACGCGGTCCACAAGACGTCGGAATGATAAATATGCCGCTTTGAGCGACGTGTCGGAAAAATTCAAAAAATATTTGAAAAAGCATTACCATCCTGGAACAGACAATATTGTCAACGAAATGTTAATTCCAATAAAGGATAGATGCCTATTCAAACGGTACATACAAACTAAACCAGACTAGTATAGTACACCGTGCTCATCAGGAAAGAAAAAAGATGTCACTTGCGTGGCTACGCTCGAGATCGCACTCAAACAATGTTGCAGCAAACGTCACCAGTCAGTCTGCAACGAGCAGAGTGATGTAACCCATCTTCGAAAGAATTGTAAATAATTAACTACTTTAATCAAAATATCTGAATTTATAGAAAAGAAAAATTTATACTTGTTCAATGTGCGTTATACTCTCAGTATACGAAAAACCTTATATTCCGTCATCACTTCTTGTAAGTTTTTGGGATAATAAAGGAATTATTTCCATTAATATTATTCATTTTCCATCATTATACTGAAATTCTAAAACAATTAAAACAGTAGGTGTGGAAAAGTTGAAGAAGAGAATCGTGGAAAACATTGATTCCACAACAGTGTCTGATGAACACTGCTTGCCCGAATACGTTACAAAAGTACCTTGCCCGGAGAAGGGTTAACAATCTATTTATGATCGAAGCAGTAGAACGTGTATAAACGTGTTTTATTGCAGTTAACGAAGAGAAATCATAGGTCAGATTAGATACATTTATGTAACTTAATCTAGCTGTTTCAATCATGGAATCAGTAATGGGTAACAGTAAACGGGTAATCTATAGATTGAAAGGGATAAATGATTCGTATTGATGCAAATTGTTGTTTTGTTGATGGCTAAGCAGACATAAACCTCCCTAATAATATAGTACGTAATCTAGGAATTCGCTTAGATTGACTCGGAAATAGATATTGATGAACAGGTATTGTCCATAATCTTGACGACCGTATCAGAGGTTCCTGACTCGCATGAATTCGAGAGCAGATTTGTTTCTGAAGTGTAGTGACTATTTTCATTCATTGTGTTCATCGGGATATTCTAATCACATTGCCTATTACAATGATAGTGTAATAAAGGTTGCATCATTTAGTGACACACATGGTGACGGGGTATGCGATATTCGACACGTAGATTATAATGTTCATAAAATATTTTTAATACAACTAAGTCTTTGTATATCTGTTCGTGCAATAATTCGATCTTAATCACTCGAGTTCATCAATCCATCTAATGTGTACTATTCAGTCACGACTTCAGCTCCTTATAAATTTGTGAGCGTGAAATTAGTATAAAAGTGCATGATTAGATACGAAATATGTTGCAATACGAAACATTTTAGTAACACCGTTAATTGAAGAGCTCTGGAGTAAAAGATGGTAACCTTCAAAGTTATAGTTTATGTGATATGGAAATTTTAGAACGTTGTCATCTGCTGTGCGTCCGCTGTGGTTCTCAAATAGTCCAAATTTTGGCGAACAATTGTTCATCGGCTGTTGCAATTTTTTTTGTGCACCTTTCAATCCCCTTCTAGCAAATATGTTCACATTCTTATATTTCGCAAAAATTGCCTCATGGTTTACCATGATTTACATACACCACAACCTCTCTATTCATTTAATAATTAGCTTTTTCCACTATTTGTTTTCCTCACTCTTCTTTTCTCCACTGTTCAATAAACCAACGTAACCTCTTGTTAAATTATAAAATTGAGATACAGCTTCTTGCGAAATAATAAATTATTCTGCAAGCACCCTGAACAGACCAAAGGATGTCAAAGGTGTGTGGTTTATACGGAAATACAATTTAGTGGAGAGTGGTAGGAAATGATTTTTGATAGGTACAATGCCTAATTTGTTTTAAATTTGTTTATTGGGAATAAATAATGGGGTTTCTAAGTAAGTTTTAGGGCAAGAATTTTAAAATGTATGAATTTTGTTAATCGATGATTTTGAAGCAGAACCCCAGATAGGACATCCATCTGTGAGAATGGAACGGATCATTGCTACATTTATTCGTATTTTGGTTTGGACGTTAAACGTTATTTTCCTTTTCTTATACGAATATAATACGCAGGAGACATCTTATTATCATATAAGCGTTGAAATAATGTGACATGAACCGGTACACTTTTGGACTTGCCTCAGACACATTTACGGAGGGGAATATTCAATGGTTATTACTGAGTCAAGTACCAAAATGTTCATGTTTGCAAATAAATTAATGAAAAGTACACAAATTTGCAAATTGGTAATTTTAAGCGAGGTACACATTCAAGACGAGGAATGCTAATCCCCCATTGAGATTCACGTAACAAATTTTGGTCTTTTGCCCAACAGTAACGAGAAAACTACGCAAATTGCTGTTCTATACTGGACTTCATCCGCACTCATACATGTCACAAGGGGAGGGAGATATCAGCAGACCTATAAGCTGCATTGTATGGTCGGAGAAGGAAAAGCTCCTAAACTGATGGGCGTTTGGTCCGACTGAGAGGGTGGGGAAGGGCCGCCCCTACGCTACGCACCCTAATTGGCCCTCATTAATAATTTCGTAATTCTGAGATTATTACTCACGCAAGTCATAGGGGAAGGAGGAACCACTAGACGTAGGATTCTGGCTGAAGTTGATACATGGTCGAACGAGGTAGACACCAGCATTCCACATCAGGACTAAGATTAACATCTTACACGGGATTCGAACCTACAGCCTAGATGAAACGCATACTCGTGCACAATAGCCCCAATTCCAGGGCCACTAAGCCGATAGGGTAGACAAAAAGTAGTTTTGCCACAATCCCAAACTTGTAATTTGGTAAGTTCGTTGAAATGTAAGTAACATTTGATAATTCGTAATTTGCTTCATCGTCATTTTAGAGCAAAATTCACTCGGAAATTTCCGTGTAGTAAACCTGCAACAAAAGCACTTAAACTAACAAAATACCTCATATTGCTAAAATAGATGGATAAAACACAAAAATGCAAGGAGCACAATCAGATGCGACTGCCTCGTACGATGGCATCAACCAATGAGAGCCCCATATAGATAGATATAAGCTTTATTCTACAATTAGGCAGATGTTGGCTGGTGGCAGAATACAGAAACATAAAAGTATATTTACAATTACGAAACACAATTAAAAATAAAAACACTGTATAAAAAATCAATACAAAAAAAAATTATCTTCGTCATTACCTAGAACATGCAAATGCATTTACATACATATACAACAAATGAAACTACATATACACTAACATTGGAGTAAATAAACTTACTTACATATTACACCAATATTCATACATACAAACATACACGCTTACATACATCTCATACAAAGACATAGGAACCCTCGCATACACACCAGCCTGCACATATTCTCTCACAATCATATTCAGACAAATATGGATAAATATTTTTACCTAATACTACAAAACTCCACTACATCGCCCCATTTTGATTGTGAGACCCCGTAGCGCCACAACACTCGCGCAAATATCGCGTGCCGGAGGCGAAATTGGATCTGCCATCTTTCGCTCCGTTACTTACCTTCTTTATCGGAAAACAGAAATATTTACTGATATTCATGTGTGTCAATTGAGCAATAATTTCATCCCCCTTCCTGGTTAATTCTGCGAAAAACTAATAAGCATTGAGAACAACCGAGCCCTTGTTACTCTAGCGTTTTATTTGATGAATTCCACTTGGTTTTCGTTTTTGTGTTTAGTTCTCTTGTTTTCAAAGGCATTCCAAAATGATTGAACCATGGTGTAAATATTTAGGTGATACTTTCACATGGCCGTAACTGAGATCGCAAAGTAAACTTGAAAATCATATAGTTTGTTTAAAAAAAGGATTTAAGGAATAAATGGTTAAATTTAATATAATTTTTACATTTTAAAATTTAATTTTAAGGAAATAAATATATTTTCCCATCCTCTTACATTCTGCTTACTTACGGTTTTGGAGTAGACTTGATGGATTTTTATTGAATCCAATGTTATAAAGTTTTCTGTTCAAGAGAGAACGGCTCATTATTACATCATATGTAATGAAGGATTGAACCGAAGTTAAAATAATTGTATTAATTTTTTTATATAGTAGGTAATTATTACACATTTATATAATATGTAATCATTACCTATTATATAAATATGTATGCTTAAAAGTATTGGAATTATACTATGATTGCAATACTTTTTAACTTTGAGGCCAGGCCAAAGGCCCTTTAAGCCATTACAATACCTACATACTACCGTATTCTAACCTTTCGAACTCTGACATTCACCCCTAATGGTCTCTTCATCGCATCAAAGCCGTGGAAAGGAGACCATAAGGTACGCCCGAGGAAAAATCCCTGTAGGGGGAAAAACCTGCCGCCAGAAGACGAGTGCACGCTTAGCTACTAGATTTTTTCTAAACTATTTGTTTATTTCCTGACGTGGGTATCTTCACCGTCCAGTCTTTGGCCTCCCCAGCTCCTGAAATCAAACAGCGCCACAAAAGATCGCACGTTAATTAACACCACCTCTTCGCTTACTCGTGGGGGGAAAAATAAAAAAGCAACTAAAGTGCTTCTTTAAATATTTGATGATTTTTTTTACTAATTTACTTATCAATTTACTATTGATTATCTTAATTACCGCTCACTGATTAATTTAATTATTACTGACTATCTTACTATTTAATATTAGTGATTAGAATTAACTTACTACTTAACCTAATTATCGCTTAGTTATTGAATTATTTATTTCATCCCAGTCAAGGCTCCGATTGTACTGCTAACGATTGTTGTTTTTCCACTCCCTGATTACCGTTTCCCTGATAGTTCGAACCTTTCCTAAAAATGTTCCTAATTCTTTCATGAAGTGAGATCTATTATCACTATCTAATATATTTTGAGCAGGAGTAATGTTTCTAAGTTGGAAGGAATAGTTTCCCTTTCCCATCCATTTTCCTCTCCAAGTTCCTGTAGCGCAGCGATTTAACAGGATGTGGATCCAATTTTCTCTATCATCGCAAAATTAATATTCATATATTAATTATATAGGGATACAGTTCAAAAATATGGCAAGATGTGAAAATGGTCGGATTTGACAAAACGTGTGTAGTACACGTCGCAAAAATTTCATTATGTGCTCGTTTAAAAATATACTCTTGGGTTTTCGCGCTCAGTATATTCAAGGAACCTGCTCATAATACATTAGTATCTTTCAGCCCCTTGTAAGATAAATATTATAATGTGTTTTCTTTATATTTAGTACAGGGGTATCCAGCTTAGAAGGGATTATGGACCACCACTCAAATCCTAGTTAAGCCGTGGGCCGCACCGTAAAGATGATTTTTACCCTAAAAACTGCGATTATACTGAAACAAATATATATTAGATAAGACTTTTATTCAACATAATGATTAATGTATATTCAACGACAAAATTAATATATCATTCAATAAAAATAAGATGAATTGTGCAATTGTATTGTATTTGTTTGGTATAATACAGTTTTTCAAAGCAGTCACCGGCGCACTAAAAGATCCAGCGGGCCGCCAGTTGGAAAATCCTAATTTAGTAAAACAGTTATTCAATAGTCTTTATATTTGAAATTTGCCTAACTTTGGCTAACGATAACATTGGCCGACAGCTTATTCGCCTTCACATTACATGCCTCACTTGTGGTCTTGTGTTTACACCGTGGCGTGAACGCATCCAGAAACACAGCACACTGAAGTGCCAGGGAGCCGCGATGGCAGCCCAGCAAAGTGAACGACGGGCGGGGCGCATTGCGACGGGCTCTGATCACAGGCGCCGCCCCCCCCCGCCCCCCCCACTACGCCCCCCGCCACCCGAACGCGCTCTGCCGGCGCCGCAAGGAAGCGCAAAACATATTATCGTAGTAATTAGCGGCTGAGCCGTGCCACCGCGGCGGTCGGATTACACTGGATTTGGCCGCCAACTAGGGCGACTTAATCGCTGTTTAATATGCATGATAGATTAATAATCACGAGATAAATCTGCGTTTTAATTAGCTGGCAGATAGAACAGGTGTTGCAACCTAACGACCCGGCGACCCGGCAGTAATAGCGGTGCAATCGCGGCTGCGGCTTCCGTCCCGGACTCCGCCCCCTTTTCCGGCCGCCTGCCCCCAGCCCCGCCCCGCCTCCGCCCCGTCCCCGCCCCACCCCCGCCATCTTCGCACCGGCCGGTTCCGCGAAGGCTTCTTGGTGCCGGTCATCCGAAGCGCTCAATTCAAGGGGTAGAATTCTGATTTAGTATACGGTCTTAGTGCCGTTCAATATTTTGAACTTGGCGGCTTTATGTGCTGGCACTAGTGATGTCAAGGGTGTTATCAAATCTGAAATGATGTGTTTATATTTCTCTCGACCCCACGTATCCTAAAACTTATCAGATTGCATGCAACAAACTTTTATAATCATTTGCTTATCCTGAAAAACAGAAATATAAATAGAAGAAAACCACTAATATTACTGCATACTTCTCGAACAAAGATGAAAGAGGTAAATAAGAAACTAATGCAAACGTAAAATAAAGCGTGGGTCGCAAAGGAAAAAGTAATGAAAGTTTCACCCTATTAAAAATCGTTCAATTAATGCACGAAAATGTTAGGTTATCTACAGTCTCACTCATGTATTATCATTTCTGTATTTCCCTATACAATTTGGTAGGCGATGCGTTGAAATAGTAAAGTAAAGAGAAATGAAACTACACTTTCAACCTCGTGCGTTGCACGCGCTGCATTTCGAGATAATTGGACGTGAAGTTGAACTACACGTAATATACGAAACTCGGTAATCGATCGATGTTCGTGAGATTGAAAGGCTTAATGTCCAAAATACAGTTCATGAAACTGACCTCTTAATGAATTTCATTTGCATTCATTTTCCTGAACTGGGTTTCAAACATGGGTTTCAAACCCATTGCCTTGAAGGTTTGAATACTTCAAACAATATTACGTAATGTTGTAGCAATTAACTTTTTATGATCACTTATTACTTTTACATATAGGCTTATGCAGCATAGAAAAGGTATTGCAGTTCTGAAGCAAAATGTTCCAAAGGAACAAAACTCTTTGTAGGCGCATGATACCCAAAAGAATGGATTTGTCTTTTCCTATACATACTATATTCGTTTCCCAAAGTGTAGTACAATTAGAATCCACGTTCTGCAGGTCCTTAAGTAGGAACTGAGAGAAACTGGCATAACTCAATTAAGCGCTGCATATTCAGTTCATCGTTCATCACACATTCACATGTTCATCAAAAATCTTTTTTGACGAGTTGTATGTTCTCGGCGGACGATCTTTATCGAAACTTTACTACCAACGCCATGAAAAGGCTTCACCACTTCCGCCCTAGCCCTCAAGGCAGAACAACTCATCTCGTCGCACCGAATTCAGGCTGTCACCATCCCATCGCCACCTCCACCCATCATCTCTTCATCCGTCAGCAACCCTGCTACCTGAAACATTTCCCTCCACCATTAACGTCGTACACTTTTCTCACCACTGCTTCCCTGCTGATTGCAAGTCAGAGCCAGCATTCGCGATGATTCTACAGCTACTCTTAGTGAGGTCCAAGTTCGAGTGCCAACGATGACTACACTAGAGGGACCGAGTTCAGACGCTTTAGTAGTAAAGCGAGTATTCTAAGCGGGTTCGATTGTGTGACGGTTAGCGTGCCGGACTGTCATACCCAAGTTCGCGGGTTCAAACCCGATCGAAGCCGTGGATTTTTAAGGGCGAAAAAATTCTTCGTACGCCTTCCGCGGAGGGGAAGTAAAGCCGGCTGGCCCATGTTAGTAGATTTACTTGCATGTAAAAGATCATCAAGCCTAAATGACGCCTCTGAGCTAAATTCAAATCGCCTGTTTCGTCGCCCGAGATAATACCTTCTTTCTCCGCTAGGTGAAAGGAGAGTAGCGAAATTTGCGTGGTCAGACGGAAGAGCGGGCCTGATGGCCCGAGTCTCGCCACGTAAAATAAGGCATACTATAACTATAACTATTCTACAGCTGTGGCAGTTTTTCGCTGCCTAATCTCCATTTCTTTCGATCTTCTCAAGCATCATCTTCTAAATCTCTCGCCGCCATCATTGATTGTCTTCTTCCCACTTCCTTCTTGGTCTTCCTCTACATCTTCTTTCTTCAGGATGGTATTCCCACATCATCTTTGGCAGTCGCTCACTGTCCAACCTTCTTAATTGCCCATACCATAGAAAAGCCTTTGTTTCTATCAGTTCTATGGTTAATTTTCCAGGTATCATTCTTTCTATTATTCTTTGATTTTTAATTCTTTCCTTTCTTGAAACCTGACAACACCGCCTCCAGTATTCCATTTCTGTTCCTTGATTCCTACTTCTATCCCTGGCATTAATAGTCCATAACTCAGCTCCGTATGTGAATTCAGCAATTGTTTTATACAATGTAATTTTTGTGTTTCTTTTTATGTTTAAATTGCGTGTCAGTGGATGTAAAGATCTTATTACTTGCCTACCTCTGTTCGTTTTGTTTTAAAACATCTTTGTTATCACGACCATCACTTGTTGAAGCCGCTTTCTGGAGGAAAATTATATTGGCCTGTTGCTCTGATCGAGAGTTTATCGTGGTTTCTCCGATCAATTGTAAGCGGATGCTGGTCGTTGTAATCGGGCGTCGGACCTCGCGCGACCTTTCCTTCCTCTTCCTTGTCTTATCCTGTCGCCTTACACACGTTATACCACCACACATGTCAGGAGCCCGGTCGGGAGCTAGGATCGAATCCCGGCTGGGGCTGTGTTCCGTTGGGGGAGAGGCCTGGAGGGGAAATCCTCCGCAAGCCGACGAGGAGGTCGGTGCCGCACCACCCAGAAGGGGAGGAGTCCCGCCACCTCCCGCAATAAAACATTCACTATACTAACGGGACTAATGACTGTAGCAGTGGACGTGTCCGGAAACGGCAATATGTTAATCAATCGACACAACACACACATAATTTCTTGGCTGTCCGGGAGACGCCGCGTCGTTGGCTGAGAGGCCGACGTTTCGCCTGTCATGTCGCAGACTTTCTCAGACCAAACACGAAGCTTCAAACACGATGGGCTTCTCAGCCAACGACGCGGCGTCTCCCGGACAGTCAAGAAGTTATGGACTCGAGCCGCGGACGCTTACGTGTACACAACACATCCATCTCTTCACCACCACTACTTCTATCACCAGTGTCAGCGTCATCACCAAAACAAAAAAACAATCATTTCTACCCCTACCATTCATCGTCTCTAGCACCAACGCATCCTCCAAATATCCCCCGCCGGAACTCTCTCCACGCGGCCAGCGCCTGCCGTCGCAGATTCCTTGCCGGAGCCGCCGGGCGCCCCTCGGTCCCGGGTCCATTACGTGGATTGCCGTGGGCGGGGCCGCCAAGCCGCTCCGCGCCGCGCCGCGCCGCGCCGCTCCACGAGCGTAATTTTTCCGCGCGGGGCTGAGTGATTGCGGGCTGCTTCCCCGGCTATTCTCCGCGCTGCACCGCGCGCGCCGGCCAAACTGGTTTGCACCGCCGCTGCGCTCGCTGATGCACCTGTCCTCTCGCGCTTGCCCATCCAGTCTCGCGCCGTAGCATTAAATTCCTTCCCGCCCCGCCCCGCCCCGCACCGCCCCGCCCGCGTCCTGCTCTGTCCCGACCGTTCGACGCCCTCCCCGCACCGGCCCTTGCCACCCGGTTCTCTCTGGCCCCATCCTGCCCCATCCCGCCCCTCTCATTCAGCGCCATCGCATCCTGCCTCATCCAGACATATCCCGTCCCATTCCGTCCCGTACCGTCCCATCTTTCCCAGTTCCATTCTGCCCAGCCGCATCCTGCCCAGCCGCATCCGTCCCAGTCCTATCCTGCCCAGTCCCATCCTGCCCAGTCCCATCTTGCCCAGTTCCGTCCTGCCCAGTCCCATCCTGCCCAGTCCCATCCTGTCCAGTCCCATCCTACCCAGTCCCGTCCTGCCCAGTCCCATTCTGCCCAGTCCCATCCTGCCCACTCCCATCCTGCCAAGACCCACACTGTCCAGTCCCATCCTGCCCACTCTCATCCTACCCAATCTCATCCTACCTAGTCCCATCCTGCCCCGTCCCATCTTGCTACGTCCCACCCGTCTCATCCTGTCTAGTCCCGTCTCATCCTGTCTTGTCCCGTCTCGTTCCATCCCATCCTGTCCCGTCACATTCCGCCCCGTTATTCTGCCCAGTCCTATTCAGATCCGTCACGCCCACACTCGCTTTGTCCCGCCCCGTTCTACTCCACCCTTCCCTTCTCCCGCCCTGTCCAGTCTGTGCCGTCTTCTATTGGCCCGCTACGTCTCCATTCGTCCCGACCGCTCCTGTCCCATACCGTTCAGTTCTGCCCGCTTCAGGTGCGAGCTTCTCGGCCTGTCTTATTTGCCTCCTCTGCGCCAAAGCGACATATGTCGCCAAAGCGCCTTTCTGTCGCGAAAGCGTCATATCTGGGCTGCTCATGTCGTTTGTCCCATCCTCGAACACAATCTCCGACGAAATCTCATCCTGCGAGCCCTCCAATCGATACCTGTTGTGGTCTTTCGCTTCCTCCCTTACACTTCGTTTTACCATTGCAATGCTCATTTGTGTAACACATATTTTACATACTTTATAACGTGAAAGTGTTTAGTGTTATATGACACTACGATTTTCTGCTTAGTTACACCGATACTAAATTGTTTGCTCATATTCTTTCTAACAATCACTTATTCCTTGTATTAATTCCCAGGACTCAATATTCATTTCCGTATTAGCGGCAAGTTTCTAGGAAATAAATAATCATGTGTTTCTTCGACCAAATTTGTAATTATATTTATTTCTACAAAACAGTCATTATAATGAAGTATGTTTTCAATTTAGGATTGTTGTAACTGTGGTAAAGTCAGTAGTAGGACTAACATGTTTTACGATAAAAAAGACACATTGAAATTTCAGCAATTTGCGCACATCTCACTTTAGGTATTGCAGAGCCTTTTTGCAAAACGTGTCCTGCCAGTGCACTTCATTTTTCACGTATCCTACATTTCTGTATACGTTTATTCTCATTAGTCTAATAGTTTCATCATTACGTTTATGTACTTTTCTGAACGTTTCCTTCTACGTTTTGGACGCCATTCTTTAAATAACAAAATCACGAGAGTCATACGAATACGTATTGATCTGCGGAGCGAAATCCGCGTAGAAGGACAAAAAATCTCATATGGTACGAAAGTGTAGGAATCTTTCCACTAAGCGAGTCCGCGTGGACGATGCAGGGGAGTGGTTCGCGGAACGCAATATGATGCATTTCATGCGCCTGAGCGGTGGTAGACGACTTCAGGCATTTCATGCAGATGAGCGGTGCCGGGACAGAGCAGGATGCGTTTGCGCCGCAGCTGGGCAGCGACTGGGCGGTCGCAGTTCTCTTGACGTGTCTCCGCCTTGTGTGTGTTCTCAGGGGCAATATGTAGGTCGAATCTGGTCAGGGACTGGTCGGGGACTGGTCGTGGACTGGTCGGGGACCGGTCGGGGGGGGTTGGTCGGGGGCTGGTCAGGAGCAGGACGGGGGTTGGTCGGGGGCTGGTCGGGGGCTGGTCGTGGGCTGGTCGGGGGTTGGTCGGGGACGGGTCGGGGGCTGGTCGGGGGTTGGTCGGGGGCCGGTCGGGGACGGGTCGGGGGTTGGTCGGGAGATGGTCGGGGTTGGTCGGGGCTGGTCGGGGACGGGTCGGGGGCTGGTTGGGGGCTGGTCGGGGGGTTGGTCAGGAGTAGGACGGGGGTTGGTCGGGGGCTGGTCGGGGGCTGGCCGGGGACTGGTCGGGCTACGGTCAGGAGCTGGTCGGGTGCTTGTCGGGTATTGGATGGGAAATGGTCGGTGATTGGTTGGGACTGGTCGAATATTGGTCGAGGACTAGACTACAAAGGAGTAGTCAGAAGGGAGCGGGAGAATCGGGACTAAACGAGAACAGACGGTGCATGCGCACATACGCTAAAACTCCGAAATCTTTCGCTAAAAGAAAGTGTGTAAATCAGGTTTAAGATATATATCTAGTCTTCATGATTTTTTTGACGGACGATTTTGGGAGTTTTAGCGAACGTGCGCGTAAGCAGAGCAACTTCTGAAGCCGGGGAGTCGCTGTACGCATGTGGGCGAACGGTAAAACTCCCAAAATAGATCCTCAAAAGGAAGCTTTTAAATCGGGTATACAGATCCCTATACATTCCAATTTGTCGGCCCGACCGGCCAGCCAGTTCCCCAACTTGCATCATGAGTAGGGAAGTTGTCCAACAGAAATTCTTCCCGGGTGGGTGGTTGATTCCGACCACACAACCGCCGATTCCCCCGCCATTGAAGTGAAAAAAGTACATTGTTAAATTTTGCAACAGTGAGAAAATACAGCAAAATGAATTCTACGTCATCTTAAACATTGCAATAAGCATTATCCGTACGAAAATTTTGAAGAGAAAATGTAAAGCCAATTATGAGAAAATGGTGTTTATAAATTTCTGAAAATGCAAAAATTTGAAGTAGTTTTCACAGAAAATTATTGAGTTTTTGGCAAACTTTATTTGACATTATTTAAAGAACATGTACTCATTAATATAATAATGTGAACAATCTGGTGCTGATATTAACTACATTAGAGACAATGCAAGAAAATTAATTTTTGTAATTTTTACAAAAACAAAAGAATAGAGCAATATGGCATTAATGTCAAATCAGAGAAGCCCTGTTATTCAGCACTATCTGTAACAAAAGTTTAAAGAAAACATTGGGGACTGTTTTCGAGAAAATGTTGAGCCGTGCGGGGCGCGGGACGCGGGGCTTGGTGCGCGGGGCGGGGCGCGGGGTGGGGCGCGGGACGGGGCGCGGGGCTGGGTGGGGCGGGGCGCGGGGTGGAGCGGGGCGGGGCGGGGCGGGGCGTGGAGTGGGGTGGGGAGCGGGGCGGGACGGGGCGCGGGGCGCGGCGCGGGGCGCGGAACGGGGCACGTGGCGGGGTGCGGGACGGGGAGTGTTGCGGGGCGGCGTGGGGCGGGGCGGGGCGGGGCGGGGCGTGGAGCGGGGTGGGGTGCGGGAGGGGGAGCGGGGCGGGACGGGGCGCGGGGCGCGGCGCGGTGCGAGGCACGGGGCGGGGCGCGGGGCGGAGCGGGGCGCGGGGCGGAGCGGGGCGCGGGACGGGGCGGGGCGCGGGGCGGAGCGGGGCGCGGGGCGGAGCGGGGCGCGGGACGGGGCGGGGCGCGGGGCGGAGCGGGGCAGGGCGCGGGGTGCGGGGCGCGTGGTGTGGGGAGGGGTGCGGGGCCGTGAGCGAAGCGGGGCGCGTGGCGGGGCGCGTGGCGGGGCGCGTGGCGAGGCGCGTGGCGGGGAGCGTGGCGGGGCGCGGGATGGGTCCCAGAGGTTGGGCGCGGGGCGCGAGGCGGGCGCGGGGCGCGGCGGCGCGGGCGAGCGTGTCCGCGGGCCGTGCGTGTTGCGCATAGCGGCGGAAGCGCGCCGTTCACGGCGCATTCCGCGCACGCGGCGCGCGCGGAGGGCGGGGGAGGGCGGGGAGGGTGGGGAGGGCGGGGAGGGCGGGGAGGGCGGGGAGGTGCGGGGCGGCCGCGCGCTATGCGGGAACGGACCTCGCGCCTCGCCCGACCGCCAGGAGAGCCTTCGACGCTTTGGTACACGACAGCGTTCTACATGCAAAGGGATTAAAAGACGATACGTGTCACACAAATAAGTTCGTCTGATTTCATTTGTCTTTATCACGTTTATTGCGTTCGTTTCCATTAATACTCCTAGCTTCTGGCAACTTTTGGAAACTGGACGTCCACATATCTCTGTGTAGTTAATGTAACGACTGTCTACGTACAGTAAATGTAACGGGTTCTAGTGAGTCTTTGGTAGTGGGGTGAAGACGCCATTCC